>JAWWMO010000001.1:98039446-98065545 GCA_035047845.1 Dendrocincla fuliginosa
CACTCCTCATACGGCTTCCCCTCAAGGCCCTTCACCATCTGTGTTGCTGTCCTTTGAACACTCTCCAATAGCTTAACATCTTTCTTATATTGTGATGCCCAAAACTACACACAGTGTTCAAGATGAGGCTGCCCCAGTGCAGAGTGGAGTGGGACAATCCCCTCCCTTGACCGGCTGGCGATGCTTTGCCTGATGCCCCCCAGGACACGCTTGGCCCTCCTGGCTGCCAGGGCACTGCTGACTCATATTCAACTTGCCATTGACCAAGATCCCTTTCCATGTCACTGCTTTCCAGCATCTCATTTCCCAGTCTGTAGGAACATCCAGGGTTGTCGCATCCCAGGTGCAGAATCCAGCACTTCCCTTGTTGAACTTCCTATGGTTGGTGATTGCCCATCTCTAATTTGTGGAGGTCTCTCTGCAGGGCCTTCCTGACTTCAAGGGAGTAATCAGCTCCTTCCAGTTTTGTGTCATCTGCAAACTTGCTTAGTGTTCCTTCCGAAAGTCCTTGGACTTGTGTCCAAGTCATTTATGAAGATGTTGAAGAGCAGAGGGTCCAGGATGGAGCCCTGTGCAACCCCACTAATGATGGGTCACCAGTCTGATGTTACCCCACTCACTGTTACCCTTTGTGCTCAACCCATGAGCCAACTGCACACCCACCACATGATGTGTTTATCCAGCTGTGAGATGTACAGTTTGTCCAGAAGGATCCTGTGAGAGACAGTATCAGAAAAGATTACATCAGCTGGCTTCCCTTGATCAGCTAGGTGGGTTACCTTGTCATTAAAGGAAGTCAGGTTTGATAAGCGGGACTTTCCTCTCATGAAGCTGTGCTGGCTGTGACTGAAGCTGTGGTGACGTGGTCTTTCAAGTGTTTTTCAATACTTCTCAGAATAATCTTCTGCATGACTTTACCAGGCACTGAAGTGAGACTGACAGGCCGGTAGTTTCCAGGATCCTCCTTGAAAATCAGGACAATGTTCACCAGCTTTCAGTCAGCTGGGTCCTCTCCAGATTCCCAAGACTGCTCAAAAATCCTTGAGAGTGGTTTTGTGATGACATCAGCCAGCTCTTTGAGGATTCTGGGATGACTCCCATCAGGTCCCAAACACTTGTAGGGATCCAGCTGAACAGCAGATCCTGCACAGTTGCTAGATCTGCTATGAGGTTATCATTCTCACAGTCATGGTCCTCCAGATCAGGGCACTGATGGGATGAAGTTGTTCTTTGCAAGTAAATTTATGAGTAAACGTCAGTAAGGAAGACCTGTTTCAGCTAAAGTACAACCAATTTTTGGTATTGGTATTAACAATTGGTCCTGAATGAATTTAGACAAGAAGTTACAAGAACTTTCCCCACTCTTTCTTCTGGGCAGTGGGGCAAAGAACCTGAATAGTTTTACAGATTTGACAAGCTGCACAGGAGATTTTAGTCTGGAATAATGATAGAAGGGTAAGTTATGAGACAAGTCCCAGGGAGTCTGAAAGGAGATTGAAACTGCTTGTTTTCATTGTATTTATTTGGCACTGACAACATGCTTCAACATTTCAAGTGGTTGCTAGTGGATAGGAAGCATGTTTTTTCTACTCTTCTCCCACACTTTTTAATAACAACTTATTTTACTTGTCCCCTGTTCTAGCCCCCATCTTCTCTCATTCACCATGGAACCAATTACTAGATTTGGGATCAGGAATGAATGAGTCCCGCTCCAGAAATTAAACATGAAATAGATATTTTAATCCCTTTTCTGTTGTGTGAAGCATGGTCCACTTCCCGTGGTCACTTAGAAGTTGTTACTTAGCAATTATTAAAAACATATACAACTATTGTAGAGACATACAATATAGCCAGTGCCCTCAAGCTGTATTGTATATTTACAGCTTTTTCAATAGCTGTTTTGCCTTTTGTAGGGTATTGAGAAGCCTTTTGTGGGGTTTAGGGCACATGGAGCAGATACCCTATGGAACTGAACATTCATTGTGTAGTTGCCTGCAGTTGCACATCCATCCCAAAAGGACTATCCTGTGTCTCTAAGCTGTGCTGAGGCACACATTGAAATGCCCCTTGGTGATCCAGAGGAGGTGTTGCATTCTTTCTGCTGCTCAAACTTCACTGTTTGGGGCAGAGAAGTTTCTTGGCTGTGTTGTCTGAAGAATATATGTATTTGTCACCTGCTTTACCCCAGAAGAATTGTTCTCAGTAAGTGATGTCTTGCAGTTTGGTTATCACCCTGCCTTTGCATTTTTGGCATATCTGTGAGAAAGCAGACTTGCAGGGAAATCAGCGTATCATCAAAGACCTCAGATTGAGTGGGGGAACTACAGGAAAGAAAATGAGATGTGAAATTCTCTAACTTTGGTATTGAATTAAGTAACCAGAATGTGGGCAGGAAGTACAGGATGATAAAGAGCAGTGCTTCCATTAGGTTGTCTCGTTTTTTCAGAAAGCTGTGCAGCCTGAGAGGAGTGTAGTGTTTATAACACATTCATGGCGTGGCTGCTTCCTGGTAAGTGTGCAACAGGAGGAAGTGTTGTGCTTAAATTAGTACGTGAAAAAGCAGCTGATAAAGGATGGGCTACAACTTTCTAGATTGTATTCTGGACAGGATTTAAAGGGAAAGTTTCTTTTCAGTGTTTCATTGGAGGGTCAGATTGTAAAGCAAAATTTAACTTACTGGGGTTGATGAGCTCAGACTACATTGGAACACCAAATACTCAGTTGTCTCTGAAAGGGGCTCTATGCTTTAGGTGTCTATTGTACTAATAGTAATAAAAAATAATTCTTACAGGGAATGGCTATAACGTGAACATGAATATTTGTAAAATGCATTATTAAGCAGTGGAGAACTCCTGAGAAATTAAACTAGTTAAATAAGATGTTATTCCTGCTTCTACTAATAACTTGCTGTGTGGTTTTACACATATTATTTGAAAAGAAGACAAATAATTTTGAGTAGCTTATTAATGTTATAATTGAGGCCACTTCAATGTCACTTTTGGTTTTTACCATAAACAGATGGTAGTTCCTATTCAGGATGAATTCTGTTTCAAAAATGAATTGAATTCAGAAGTGTACTTTAACTTTGTTGACTAAATTTAATTGCCAATCCTTTGAAAATTTTGGCCACAACATTTATAGTATATCAAACTGTTAAAATGGATCTGATTTATAATTTACTTTGAGATCAAACATGTTATGGAATACATTTTAATGAAAGGAGATTATACTGTCATAAATTTGTTTGCTGTTCAGCACCTTACAGATCATCAGTCTGGGGGGAAAAATGCACTGAAACCCTGTCTTTCATGAACAACTGTGTGACACCAACTGCACTGTTTATATTTAAACCATTGGATTATCTCTAATACTTTCTAGCAGTGCCCTTCACAATGAGTTCCTGTAAGTAATGGTTCCTGAAAGTATCAGCACCTCTTCTCTCCCTCAGCTCTCTGAAGTGTGAAACTCAAGGATCAAAGAAATGTTAACTATATTGGCTTTAGGCTGTATAAAGTACAATCCCAGATCACTTTTTTGCTGGACAGTTCTAGGACTTGTCTGTGTAAGCAAGTTAACTATCACCTGCCAGACTGTAACAGCTACAATGCTGATGCTAAAATCCTCTTATTCTAGTAAGAGATGTTTTGAGGTGAGCTGGACTTCTTTCAGATGAAGGTTGTTAAGCAGAAAACCTTTCTGTTGTCAAGCCCTACCCCCCAGACCCTTTCATGGAAGATTTAAATTACTTCAGTGTATGATTCTGCCACCATTACACTGGTAAATTTTCCATGCCAGGAAACTATTAGATGGTAGGAATCATTAATTTCCGTCTTGCAGGTTTTGGGGAGGCACAGGCACCTGTTAATGTGACCAGTTGGGGAAGGGGGGCAGTTTGTGTCTTCATAAGTGTGATATGTTGAGGGAGACGACAGACCTTCATTCGTAAATGATTCTCTTGACTTCTCTGGCAAGGACATATGTGTGGGTGATTGAAGTGTCTTTTTCATGTCACTGGTGATGGAAACTAGGATATAAACATTGCAGTATAAGGGATGCCAGGAACTTGTGGGCAGGAAGGGAAAATAAACAGCATAAAGTTTTTCTAAAGTGAGTGGAGGTAAATACTGACATTCATCTTATGGCTTTTTGGTCAGTTTACCACTGGGGGTTTTTGTTGTTTTATTTTTGGGGGGGGATTGTACGTCTGTGGGGTTTTTTGTTTTTTATATTCGGGATCGATATACTGCTAATAGTTATGTTATTAATTTCCTGTTATCCTAACTAGAAAACACTTGTGAATATACTGATTAATGGGAGACTCAGAGTGTCAACTTTTGAGAAATGCCTGTGATCATCTGTGATGATTAGCTTGTGTATGAGTTGCCATAATTGCATTACTTAGGTCCTGGAGCCTAGTTCCAAGGGCTTGATTCATATTGAGGGTCCTCCTTCCAACATCCTACATGGGATGTGAGAATGGTGGGTTTGCAGGGTCAGGCCATACCAGGGATGGGAGCCAGGGTAATTGAACCTGTTTCTGCCTTCAACACCAGCAGGCAGTATACAAAGTGGAAGAACAAGCAATTGTACAGAATTAAATATATTCATGTGACTGTTTTGAGACCTCTTCAGAAGAAATAAGAATAAATACTATGTTATGTTATCCTGGTAGATATCTTTCAATGCTGAGTGCTTATCAGCAAGATGCAAGTATTTTGAACATTTTTATTTCCCCATTGCATTTGGGATCAAGTAAAAATAATTAGATCCCACTTTCAGCATTAAAGTGTACTTAACTTGGTGTGGCTCGACAGAGGAATTTATTTGTAAATACTGTGTTCATTAATGATTCTGCATTTATTCTTAGTTTTTATATGTCGGACACTCAAAAAGGTTGTTGAAAGGTTGTGTTGTGGGAGTGTACCTATATATTTTCTGTAATTCATTATTTAAATATAAAAAATTGGCTCACATTTTTCTTTTTAGATTCAATATTGCAAAAATCAAGATGTAGTAGAAATTCCTCTTTAGCAGACAACTTCTATCACTGAATCATTCATCTGTGCTCATTAAGTAAATGGTGCTGTTATTAAATGGTTACACTAGCAGTAATACAGTAGCAGCATAGGAGGGAACTATCCATAATCCAGGAGTGCAGCCCAGACTGGTATCTCCCCACCTGGGGAGCAGCTCTGTGGAAAGGGACATGGGTATTCTAGTGGACAGCAAGCTCAATATGACTGAACAGTCTGTTGCTGTGGTAAGGAAAGACAATGGGATGCTGGACTACATCCACAAGAGAATCAGCAGCACAGATAAAGAAGTCATTATCCCACTCTACTCTGTGCTTGCCAGGAATGCTGTGTTTAGTTTTGATCCCTGCTGTGCAAAAAAAGGTGCGAACGGACTGGAAAAGATCCAGAGAAGGGTCACAAAGATGATCAAAGGACTGGGAAGCCTGTCATGTCAGGAAAGGCTGAGACAATAAGGTTTGTTCAGCCTTGAGAAAAGAAGGCTTAGGGGAGACCTTACCACCATATTCCAGTCCTTGTGGCTACAAAGATCATGGAGACTCCATTTTTACAAGAAGTCCCATGGAAAAGATGGTGGGTAGTAGGTAAAACTTACTCCTGGGGAGATTCCAATTGGACACGAGGAAAATTTTTCACAATGAGAACTATCAGCTATTGGAATAATCAGCCATTGGAATAACCTCCCCTGGGAAGTGGGGGATTCCCCAGCGTTAGGTACTTTTAAGATTGGGCTGAAGAGTATGCTATGCTTGCCTAGATGTTGCTTTTACCAAGAAAGATTGAACCAGATGATCCTTGAGGTCCTTTCCAACCTGGTATTCTATGATTCCGTGATTATATAAAATCATCTTAATTTCAACTTTAACCCTCTTAACCTCTATCACCAAAAAGCCAGGGATAGGAACATGTCTTTGGTTAGTTCATACTTTCTGGGAAAATTAGGTGAAGGTATGCTACAATCTACTTTATTACAGTACAGTGAAAATAAGAACACTTATTATTGGTAAACAGTGCCAAGAAAACCCTATTCTTAATTAAACCCTGTTCCTCCCTCCCCACAGTACATCTAATATATTTGACTGAATCAAGGACTGTTTTGTTTTTAGAAAGAATGGTTTAAAGTATTAGTAACTCCCTGTTAACTGAAATGTAGGTTGAGTTTAGATTGAGATTTAGACTCCAAGTAACTTTATTTGAATCGTTTGTAGAATGGTTTGTTTTTTTTATTTTAAAAGACTGGATGATGTTAGTCTAATATTAAGACTGAAGTACCTATAGTTCACAAAGCCTTCATACAGCTGCCTGGGCATCTAAATATATAGACATCTGTAGAGAGGGATTTAAGTGGTTAAAATTCTACTTCTGCACAGACAGCACTGCTGTCTTCTGCCCCAGTTCTTCTGGGATCCTGTCATGAAGTGTTCCTGCTCATCAGCCCCTTTAGAGAACTTTTAACACCCATCATTGGAAGTGAGTTCAGCACAAAGTGTAGCAACCAGGGCTATGGCATGCTAATCATAAGGACTGTGTAGAAACAAGGAAAAGATACGGAGTTGGTTATTGAGAAGAAATCTGAAAATTGCCAGGGCAAGAGGCCTGGCAGGAAGTGAGTGGGAGAGTAAAGCAGTGGGAAGAACACTGGGAGTTGGAAAGCAGTGCAGAAAATCTAACAGATCTTTGAAGGGTAGAGAAAGCTGAGAGAAGATGTTGAGATTAAAAGGAAAGCTAGTATAGGAGATCTGGAAGCTAATGGGAAATGGGATTCTGGTTTCAGGGAGGAATATATTGTATTGTATTGTAACTTGATTAGAATGAAGTGGTTACTGAAAAGAGGCAGGGAGGCAGGACTGGGATCACAAATAGGAAACTGAGCCTGATGACAGAAAGTGTGATGGGGGTGGTGATATATGTCCACAGGATTGGTAGTGATAGAGCTTGGATGAGAAGGAGAAGTGGCCAAATTTTGAGGGAGACTGAATGTCTCTGTTGAACAAAGTGGAGCTTCTCGTTTTCAGTGGTTGCTGTCTTAAAAGAGCGGGAAATTAAACCAAACTCAGAAAGCTGCCTTGAGTAAGAGTTACAAAAACCAAGTGATGCAAAGGTGGGAAGGTGACCCATCTCAAATACGTTAACTGAGCTCCCTTGGACATATGCATTATGATATAGTTTTAAATTATATGATCTCAGAATTGTGTGGTCTTTTCAAGTGGAACAGAAGTCTGTGAGGACTGCAGCAAAGTAGACAGCTCTTTGAAAACTTTATTTGTTGTAGAAACTTTAGGACAAGTAGTGAACAGGGCACTGCACGATAAGCCAGGAAAGATGTACATCACCTTATCGAGGCATCTAGATGAGTACAACTTCCCCAGGAAATTAGTTTAAGGTATTATGTGAATCTGAGTACTCTGATAAATGAGCTTTAGGAATCTGATTGAACACTGAAGTTAGTAATGCTCCAGATTCAAAAGTTTCATTCTTGTCTATGGGGATCATATGACATACCTTTCAGGGAGCTGTAATGCAATCTGTTGTTATCCTGAGAGCACCAAAGAGGAGCTCTCTGTCTGGGAACTGGTATTTCTGTCCTCAGAGTGCTGTTCTGGAGCGGCACAGAATAACCCAGAGTAGGTAACATGCTGTGCTGTGACCATATGTAATGCAGTCAGTGTGTAGACTGCCAGTACTCTCTTCTAGCTATTCTATTCCCTGGATGATGGCAGGGTCCTGTGGAAAAAAAATTGCAAGTCATCACCTAGTGAAAAGCTAGTCAGACTGGATTTGAACAAGAGGGCCCAAACAACTCTAAATCCTTAAAAAAATTTAAAAAAAAAAAAAAAAAGAAAGAAAAGAAAAAAAACTTCTGAATGCTTACCTTAAAAATTTGCTAGTTTCCACCTCCTTGGACTCCTGTCTTGTATTATGATTTTAGGATGTTGAGGATGTTGATGTTTGTGTATAGCTTCATGACTTTTATTTCTTTAAGTGGCATGCTTGCCATACATTTATCCTGGGAAAATCTGGATACACAATATGCAAAGAAAATGTAAAAACTAGGAAGCATGGTTACAGTCAGTTTTTTAATTTCCATTAACTTCTGGTAAAATCTTCTTTGAAAGATTGTACCTTGCTTACTTTTCCAATTATGTATTTATTTGCATGATGTAGAAGATGAAAAACAATTTTCTTTTGATCTGATGTAACTGCAGCTGTATTTTAGGGGAACTAATTCCATCTTATCTGATTATATTCTGACCATAGTCAAAAGTAAGGTTGCAATTACTGTTTAAAGAGACTAGTTTCAGTGATTGTGTCATATCAAATGCATTGCTTTTCTACTCCATTATTGTTAGATGGGCTTCTCTAAATTAGATAGTCTAATTCTGGAAAATTTGAATACATGCAGGTGGATTTTTTGTGTCAGCAAAGCCACACTTATTTAATTGGAGCTCCATATGTCTGCAAAAATTGATTCCATATGGTTGAATAGCCCATTTTGAAAATATTCCTTTAATTCATACTACTGCTGGGAGAAAGTAGCATAGCTTTATTTTTTGAGCTCCTCCTTAACTAAGTGACAGCACACCTGTAGACGAACCTTCTTTCAATTTTTAATGTGTTAATTGAATACGTAGGATTTTCCTGTCACATGTTAACAGTTTTAAGGTAGCTTAGATCTGTGGCTAACAAAGGCTTAGCTGTGTGCTGTTTGTACTCCTAAAAGCAAGTGATGAAATACACTTAAATCATTCAATCCCACCATCTACTGGGTTGAATTTACATTTCATTTAAGGTCATGCTGAGTCTAAAAAAATACATATATAGAACCGATCAAATAAAACCCAGGTTTTTTACACAGGGGAAAAAAAGATTTGAGTTTGCTTCTGGTTAAGCAAATTGATGGGAAATAAACCTGTTAGAAAAGCTGGAGATCTGAATTTTTAAATTGGGGCCATAAAATTTGATATAATCAAGAGATGAACTTGTGAGAAGTTATGTAAATTAATCTTTTTTCTTTTTTTTTTTTTTTTATTGTACACAGGTACCTAAGGATAAAACTGGCCTGAAGGGAAAATCTGGGGGAAACTGGGGAGCTTGACTGTTCTTGCACCTGAGTAAGTGAATGCTTAGCTGGAAATCAGCTTTACAAAATGTTAAAACCTTTAAATGTTTTCCAGCACCTCCATGCCTAATTGCAGTCTGTAACTTGGGACAATACTGTGGCTTTTGAATTGACAAAGGCTAGAAGGACAAGGACTAGCTACAAGGAGCGAATGTTGTATAGAGCCTTCTGTGCTTTGCAGGAGGTTTTCTTTTTATTGGTTCCCTTAAAGCCTCCATAAAGTGAAACACAGATTATAAGCAAGATTTCTTGGTATTTTGGTGGTTTGCCTTTTTGGTAATTTGCCTTTAGATTAATTTCTGAGTTTCTTAAAGTTAAACTCGATCTTGCTGGTTTGTTATCAATAGTAGGACACTGAGACTCCGCAGAACTGAAGTCCTAGGAATGGGCCAGGTTAAGGATGAGGTCATCAAAGTGTAAAGGCTGAGAGGATGACCTTGTGTAGCCTAATATGGCTGACTTGGAAAGGGTGAATGCTCATGTCATGGTTTGTCTTTTTGAGACGAAAACTGTTGTCTTGGTTGAGTTTGCTTCCACTAAAGCAGGACAGGGACAGCTTTTCTTCATCAGTTTGGGCACGGCACATGGCAGACATTCCTCAGCATCTGAAGGATCCCAGTCCCAAACCCAGACTACACAATTGTCTGAAAAGACAGGAAAAATATTTTCTAGTTATCCACCTAGCTTTCTTTCCTGGCAAATCAAGGATTATTCTGTTTACAAAAAATAATTTTACATGTTGAAAAGGTACTTTGATGTATTACTTATTATTTAATATATTTATTTAGTCATACATATTCATATATGACATGTATGTAGTATTAATGAGCAGATAAATATTGTATAGCATAAAACTTCTTTCTACTGGTAACATATTTTTAAAAATGGACAAGTTAATTGAGTTTTCTGAAACAGTTGCTAGAGCTGGAGCCTTTCTTCCTGCTGGCATTTATCATGCTAAAAGAATTATCTTTGGTTTTGGAAAGCTTCAGTAAGCTGAATATCCTTACTAGTTTTGCAAACAATACTTATCAGCTGAGAGTCTCTGAATTTAGTATGGTCTAAACTTGTTACCAATGCTGTTTATTCCAAATTTGTTCTGTGGTTTAATCATGTTCTTCTACTGAATGCATGAACTTAGAAATTGATATCCATCTGCATAAAAAAAGTATATTTCATTTTGCCCCAGAGTATTTACTGTGTTCATCTGTTTGCAGTAGAGTAGTAGACAACTTTTGATATTAAAGAGAATTAAATATGCAACTTAAAAATATGCCAGGCTTTGTGAGCTATACACACATAAGACTTTACATTCATTAGAAATGCATTGTGGCAGCATTTAGCATTATCATTCTTTGATCTCTAAGTTAGGTACTGAATCGCAAAGAATGCCTGAGACTGCATTACAGGCAACTGGTTGCTTTCCTGTGCATTTGTAGTTCTCACTGAAGTTCTGGTTTCTTGTCTTGCACTCATTTTGTATGGTTTTAGGGATTGGGTCTATGGACTAGAGAACTGCTAGGTGTAAGGTTTATTAAAGAAGTTCAGTGTTCTTAAATGATAATGGCATGTTTTGAAATCACAATTGGCTCAACAGCTTTGTTTTAAATCCAGCAGGACCTTTGAGAGAGATTTTTGCCTTGTTTCTTTTAACTTCTCTACTAACACGCGGCAAATGTTTTCATTTATTTCCTGTGTTATCAGTCCTACTCTGCATATTTTAGTCTATTGCTTTTGACAGTGATGAAAGGCAGGTATTTCCTGACCTTTTGTATTTTGGGTGCTACATAAGCTCAGTTGTTCATTTTGGGAATATTTTCTTCTCCTGTCTTGTTCCTGTTTCCTTGTTTGAAAGGCAGCACTAGAAATTCCAGGTGCAATTGCAGTCTCTTTGGAATTATAGTTTAGATTTTGTGCTTGTGTACATGAGACAGGAGCCAAGCCATGCAGAAGAAAGGCAGTCATTCTGCTGGGTTTGAGGACCTGTAGTGACTTCTGCCTTGACAAAGATACCATGTCAGTTTTATGTCACTTTTTACTTGAAAATTGTCCTTAATTGTTGTTTAATAAGGCAGAAGTCAAGGATTATTGAACTAAGAGATGGGGATAATCCAATTGAATTGTGTAGTCTGTTCCTTTATGAGTATAGGATTGGTCTCTAATTTAGGTGTTTTATCCAGTTTATTATTTGGCAGTTACTGTAGTTACTGCATCACCTACAGATTTTCTCATTCAGACTTGAAATTGAGTGCCCCGGGGCAAAATTTTCTCAGTTAAGCATGAAAATGAACTGGCCTTGGTTTTGAGAACACCCTGTGTGTAGCAGTTCTTGTGCCTGATGTTCTGGAAAGATCGACGCGTTTGTGCAAACCTGCATCTGGGTTTGAAGCAAGACAAACATATCTGTGCTGCAACCCTCTGTGACCCTGCGTTATGTCCTCTTCCAGGGACTGGTAGGTATTAGTCTGTTCCCTGTGTGGAGGCTGAAGTGAAGCCAACTGGTACTGTCCCTGTCACCTGCTGATACTGCAGGATGAAGCTCTTCAGCTTCTCTTAGCAGTTAATTCCACGGAGATTGTTATTATTTTTGTAAATCGCAGTGTATGGTTTCTGACAGTTTTTAAAGATGTCATATGCTCTGCTGTTCATAGTCTAGAAATCTCTGGGGATTTAAAACTTTCTCTACAGTATCTCTCTCACAGAGATCAATTAAGTTTCTAATTAAAGCTCTATCAACCTAGCATCTGCTGAAATCCTAAAAAAGTTGATGTTTGTTGAGACAAATATAGGAGGTTTTTTAATCTCATGGAAAAATTTTTGTTGAGGATTACTGGAGGGTTTTTTATATTTTTGAGAGGGTTTTTTTGTTGTTCACAAAGTGGTGTTTGAGTAATTAAAAGCTTCAGTAGCTGAAATTCCTAATGAAAAGGAGCAAAACAAATTTATTTGAACAATTTTATTTATTAAAATGGCATGTTCTCAGACAGCTAGCAGAACTGTAGTTGCAACCCTCCCCCATGCTTTCTGTCTTTGAAAGACTACTTATTTTGATCAGACCTAAAATATTGATGAAATTATTTCTCTCTGTTTTGCATGAAGCCAAGTGTCACAGCCTTTCACTGGTGTTTGAAAAGTTGTATATCACTACATTTGAAAGGTACCAAAGTCCTGTGGTTGGCCTCCGCATTAAAATATATAGACACTTCTGCTTTATGAGGCTGTAAACCAGATAATTCATCGCTACTGATGATCTGGAGGTAGACGTGGGCTTTTAAAGAACAATATGTTATATTACAAATTCCTTTGGAGGGGGAGTGTTTGTTTTTAGGGATTTCTGGAGAGTGGAAGCCTGTTACAGTGGTATTGTTTGTGTAATAAATCATGTACTTTGCCTGGGTTGGAGGGGGGATTTGTTGTTTTTTTCAAAGTCTAAGACCATTCAATCATTCTGCCATAATAAGAATAACAAGTAGTATCCTCTCTGCAAACACAGAAGAGAGGGGAAAATATTCTTTTTTCATTTTTGCAGTGTAATATTCTCACTATTTATGTGAATAAATGATAGCGTGTGACACAATTCACGTGAACAGCAATGCAGCTGTATTGCTGTTGTCTGCCCAAATAACAAGAAATAATAAGAAGAGAGGGGGTGACAAGGGGGATCTGTATCGGAGATGGGCACTGTGATATGAATAAATTGACACTGTGGTTCTGTGGGGGGTACACTCATTGTGGGAGGCTTCATCCATTTGCTGCTCTCCCATATTTAGAAACCATCTTTAAGGATCCTTTTTGCAAACCAGCTCATGCAGTAACTGGCAAAACAGAAGCAATTAGTGGTGTAATCTCAAAGGGAATCTCAAGCTTCCCTCTAAGTGCAATGATTAAATCCACTAAAATGATAACCATTGCTGCCAAGAACTCCTGTAATTGGTCACTAATGTATTTTGTTGTAGCAGTCGATAACTACTGCATTTCATGCACATAATTGGTAATGCATACACGTTTGGTCAGGAGAATTGAAAATCCTGATAACCGAGAGTTGAGGGGGTGGGAAGGAACACAGAGCTGGAGAACTGAAATACTGCTCTGTTGATAGTACCTAACTGGAACTGTGTGCTTCAACAAAACAAGTGTCCTACTGTGCTGGAATACAAATGGGCTGTCTGTGGCAGGATATAGCAAAGACATTTGGCAGAGAGGGACTTGAAAGCTTCTGGCATAATGTAATTGAATTGGCCATTTCTTTAAAGATACAGCAAATTGTTTGCTGCAGCATTCATCATCATAAGGAAGGTCAGACAGCTTGCCAAACATATGATATTCATAATAAAAAGTAAAATGGTGACGCTTATATTTAAACACAAATCATGTTATCATGTTTGTAAAAGCTGGGGAAATGAATGGGAATATTTTTGGTGGTGCTGAGGCATTAGTAATCTAAGACTGTAATTCAAGAGGGGGAAAGCATATAGGCAGAGAAAAGACCCACAGGGGAATTCAGCTACTGAGCAACATATGATCCCCCCGATTTGAGAGGGTAGTAGGTGTTTTGGCAGGATTATTGCTGACTCTCTCTTCTGATCACTTAAGGGAATATTAGCTTGTGTGATCCTGGTTTTTCCCTTTTAAGAAAACAAAGGGAAAAATCACAAAGAAGAAGGACTTGAGTCTTTAAAAAAGAGACAAAATTTGAACTGAAGCGTTGCTGGGGTTTTTTGTTAGTCAGTTATGCTGTGACAAAATAAGATGATGCAACAACCTGTAGCACATCTGAAATGTGATATGCAATGCTCAGTATTGGTACACTGGGAAACCCCTCTTGAGTCACATCCAGAGCACTGAACGTAAATTGCACGGTGACGGGGGCTTTGGGCCATGCAGTGATGCCTCTGCAAATGAGTAGCTGTTAGCTTTGAGTTTCTAACACATTCAGGAGACTGGCATTTTGATTTCTTGCACCACTGCACCACTGATAGGGTTGGAAATGGGAATCAAAATAATTAGATTGGATATATAGATCCCAGCAAACCAGCCAAGAAAGCGGCTGAGCTGGGGAGGGCCGCTCTGAATTCTAAAATGTGCCAGTGTTTTTTTTATGAGAGTGTGAGGATGGAAGGAATAAACCAGAGTGCAGATGCTCACCATTTAGATTCAAAATATGTAATAAAATAATTGAATATGTGCTTCTTCCTATTAAACCCTGTTAAAATCAGTAATAAAGTACATTAGTGTTACATCAAAAAGGGAGCACAAATTTTCAGGTATTATATCTTCGCTGTATGCATAGTATACAGATAACCAGACTGGGAAGTGGTCTTTTACATTATCCAAGGCATTCTTCCTTCCTGATACAGGACTGTGAATTTTCTGTTGTGTTGTCCAGCAGAAGCTTTGCAGTATTCCCTCTGGCAGTTTTCTTACAGGCCAACAGTCGTTCCCCTCCAAAACACCTTTCCTGCTAGCCACTCAGTATTCTTCATGTAAAAGAACCTAACAAAAACAAATCACCAAAAAAACCCCACGCTTTCCACGTACTCCTTCTTGAGTTTCCATAGCTGATAGAAAATTTTTTCCTTTTTCTGCTATGCAGATTCCTCCTTTAGATGTTTGTAAACTATTACCCCACTTTCTCTTTGCCCACTTTAGCGTTTTCACCTGTACAAAATGTATCTGTTAGTCTACTCAAATGTCAGTGCTTCATGTATTTGCTTTTAAGAGACTCCTCTTTATTTAACCAGGAGATTCAGGAGTTCAGGTCCTCCTAAATTGACACAGATATGGGGTTTTTTTGTTAGCATGATTTCTGATGCTTTTCTTTTTTTTAAATTCTACTCTGTATCTTGACTGCCCGTAGTATCTCCTACTTCATTTATGTCTCAGTACACTTTCTCCCTTCCTTCTCTACCTTCCCTGTTACTGATTTTTTCATACAAAACTTGTTATATCTTGCATTTTTCAAAGTAATGTCTCTGTTGTTTTCCATTTGGATTTCTATGTTTCCTTTTATTTCATTCCATCTTGCCTCTGTAACTTCTAATCTATCTAGTCAGTGTTCAGCATCAGTCCAGAATAGCCTTTTTGTTTGTGTGCACATCTGTGATGAGGAAGGCAAGGGGGTGCAGTATCTCCTGTGCTTTGAAATCAGATGCACAGGGCCATGTCTGTGTATGATAATAACACATGCTGAAGTACTTGCCAAATTTTGCAGAAGCCTGTCCTGCATGCTGTCCCTAAAATGCTGACTGAATTTGTAAGCAAATACAGCAGTTATTGGCTCCACTCGTAGTCACTGTAAAAAGCTATATTGAGCTGATTCCGAACCAAATATCAGCATTTTTCCCTGTCTCCCTACTTCAGATCTCCAGGACGTTTTAGATGTTAGTTTTCTTATTGTGCTCTCTGGTTCATTATTTCACATTATCCTACTCAGTTGTAGAGATAGTGATGAGGAACAGCAAAGTGATGTCTTCTTGTTTTGGTCTGTGCAAGCCCGTAACACCTACGGCTCCTTCACAAGTTGTCATTTGTGTATCTTGAAGGCGCACTGTGGCTATACTGTACAGCTTGCAGATAAGTCTCCCGTTCACTGTGATGTTTTGATGTAAGATTGCAATACTAACAAATAAAAAGGGTATTTACTATCCATATGGAATGGATGATAAATATCTGCCATGGTGGTGCAGTGTGGAGGAGCAGTACTCACACCAGAAGCTGAAGGAGTTTGGGTTTACTGGGGAGATAGTTTGGTAGTTCTGCAGGAGCTAATCTTTCTGATAGAAAACTGATAAAATACAGTATGTTTTGTTAAAAGGAGATTGAAATTGTGAGTTGGTCATCATCATCTGGTAATAACCACGTGGTTCTTTTGTTTGGATGTTATGAAAATAACAAGATTCTTTAAAGATAGAAGAATTTAAACAGGAAGCCGAGTTTATTTCCCTGATATTCACAGCTATTTTAAAGCTGGCAAAACTGTTGAAGCTGAGATGAGGAATTGTCCATTAGCTGAAATTTTGACATCCTGCTCTGAAGAATGTTTCAAAGTTACATTTAATGCAAGAATTGCATGTTTGAGTTTCAAAACTTGTGTTATTGAGGAAACCCAGTTAGGGAATATACATATTCCTTGTTGAATTCTTGTTGGATGCTTATTAAGGCCTTCAGTTAAGGTTCAGGCTTTCACACACGCAGGTTATTTAGTTCAGATGATGGTCATAGGTTTCTGGAGGACAGTTGCAATACAGTAGTTACCATGCAAGAAACTGAAGAAGTAGTACAGTAATTTGTCCTGCTCCAGAGGTTAGCTCTTAAACACACAACTTGCTTAAGAGTGCAGTAAGGATTGACCAGCACTGAGAGTTAATTTGAATGCTTGGCACTGTTGTTTTATATAGGGAGTTTGGCAAAGAAATGTTATATGGGCTTTTAATAAATTTTTCCTTGACCTTTATCTGCAGGAAAATTGGCTGGCAGCATCACAGCAGGTCTAAACGCAACATTTTATTTATGGCATTAATTTTATAGAAGAGCAAATGGAATTCTGAGAAAAGGAGAAACGAATAAAGCTCTTTAGCTTTTGTAGATTAATAACTTGGTGATTGTGAATGAATGCAAATGCCACTGACTTGAACAAAGAGGTCAAATTAAGTACCTTGGGCAAGTTCCACAATGTCTGTCTAAGAGGAATGCAACATTTGATCCCCCATGTTTTGACTACTGCCATTCAGACAACAGTATGGCAGTGTATTACACAGGTAACATTTTCTGTACCTTTCAGGGTGCTAACTGCCATTAAATATTTCCTGTTCCAATGTATAAATAACCCTCTGTGATATGAATTCTAGGTAGTGGAAACACATTACATATTTCAGCACCACAGTATACCATTTGTTTTATTTAGGAGACCTGCAGATATATTTAATCCTCTATTATAAGTTATTAAAATCATATGATATAAACATCAGGACATGCCACATAGCTAACTGTGTTGTAACTCAGAACAAACTGGGCTGTTTCTTCCTTGTGAGGAAGACTTTTCTGTGCTTATTGTTGTCTTATTCTTGGTTATTGAAACCAAGTTTACACCCTTTTACAATAATT
The DNA here is from genome assembly GCA_035047845.1 of Dendrocincla fuliginosa. Lineage (NCBI taxonomy): Eukaryota > Metazoa > Chordata > Aves > Passeriformes > Dendrocolaptidae > Dendrocincla > Dendrocincla fuliginosa. The sequence continues at coordinate 98,056,703 of JAWWMO010000001.1, forward strand.
TTCAGAACTAATTATGTTCAGTCACTATCTTACCCCTTGCTACATTTCACTGCCAATGCCAGTGCACATTGTATGGGATAATTTCTTTTCCTGTAGAACTAATGAGCTCAGCTCAGTATTCTCTGTTGGATTTGCTTTTGCAGGCCATCTGAAAAGCAGGTAAAAGAATATTCAAATTATTTTCCTTTTTCTGACGTCTTAGGCCAACACTTACAAACATGGTGAGTGGCTGGCTCTCATGAGATACTATACAGTCAAGGACATTTTTAGATTCTTCCTGAGCTGGTGGAGAAGTTTCACTTACAAACAAACTCAGCTGTAAAAAATTATTTAAAAAAATAAATATTGTGGCTGTGTAGGACTCAATCTTACCAAAGGATGTGGAAAATACTTTTGTAATTTTGAAGAAAAAAACCCCATTGTTTTTATGTGTTCTTAGCGGAATGTGTTTTTGAAACTTGCTTTGTTACTGTAGCAAGTTTTTTAGATTTTCAAAACATTAGTCCTTAAATGAATAATACCTTTTTGCCACCCATGCATTGTTTGGGAAAATTAGGCTTGTTTAGGAAATGATAAGTGACAGCACTGATATCTTAGCTCCTTATCTTGGGAAGTGCTCCCCTTATTTCCCTTTTCTGTGTCCCTCTCCAGGAACAAAAGCAATACAAAAATGCAGATGTTGAAAGGCACAAAAATGTACTAAAAGTATTTTCCTTCTGTCTTGAAACAATGGTTGCTGACAGCAGGAGGCTTGCTTGCTTGTTAAAATTAGATTTGAATCATCAGTGTAATAGCAGTAGGAAATTGTAGGATGGAAAGGTGCCAGGCAGCCTATCTATGTCTGCCTTTTCAGAACACGTAAGATGGGCCCCAAATGACTTTAGCTGTCTCCTCAGTTGAGTGAGCTTGCCCTATATGACAAGTACTGGCTAAGCATCCTTAAAACAAAATATTTTGTACTTGGGCAGAGGCCACTGAGGTGAGATCCCAAGAACAGACACAAGCACAGCTATTCAAGACTGCTGTTAGAACTTAGGCTTCTGAAGACTGTGTTTCTTGTTTGTTCTTTACATGACATTTTAATTGGGCCCACTCTCATTACCTCTCATCATTTTCCTGGACTGGGATAAAAAAAGTCTGCATTTGGGGCTTGGTTTATTGCATTTTATGGTTGTAAAAACACTGGGAAGTTTTCATAAGCTAGCTGTGAATAACTCAGAGGATGATGCTTGCTCTGAAGCTGCGTCAGTCAGCATCATTCTGGCTTATTCTGTTTCTCCTCAGCTGTTGTAAGGCAGTCCAGTGCCCAGTTGCTTCCTTTATGTAGTTATTATCGGTTGGCTTTGCAGTAACCCAAGCTGTGGAAGACAGTGACCTCTCTATGCACCTTAAAACCATTCACAGAAATGGTTGTAATTCTGCTGATGCAGAATGCAGCTGCCCATTTAAATCTCTTTTTCCTGTGGAGAGGCTGGTTATGTCTCTGCTGTGTACTAGCTTCTATTTAATTTCTAGTGTGGTTTTTGCACTATTTCCATAAGCAGCTTAGTTCCTGATTACTTCAGGGAGTGCTTTGAATGATATAATGGTAATTGATATCAGCTGAAGTGCTAAAGCTACCAGTCCCCTAATTTAAATTAGTGCCAGTTGGAGATGGGAGAGCTGAAAGCAGGACTGTGCATGGGAGAGGACTCTGTTTCTGAAAATTGTTTAGTTTGCTCTCATAACAGAGAATTTTCTGACCTTCAGGTCATGCGGTTATTCTTGTCCTGGGTGGCAAAGTAAAATCAAAGTGGATTGAAGGAGGAATTTAAGTGCTTAATGGTATTTAGTGCATTACTGTTCTCTTCATCGGTGCTATGAAAGCAATCAGACATATTTTAAAATAAATCTACGTAAATAACTGGGTTATAACAATGCAACATTGGTTTGTATCTTTTTATATCATTTGTTTACATCTACTCCGTTTAACACTCTGTTGTATATATGTATCCATCTATCTGTGTGTATCTGGAGTTTATATATGTAATATTTATTTTATAGAGAAATAAGCAATTCTGTAGATGGACTGTATTGTTTATAGGTATTATTTAATTGTTGGCAAATATTTGGAAGGTGCAGGACCACCATAGTTTCATGAGACTGCTATAGCAAATTTGATAGTACCCAAGAGAAAACTGAACGCATTGCCTCAGCACGAGTGGTCATCTTGACTTGACCTGCATGTGTGTTCAGCTTTTAGCCTGCAGTCCCTCCTCCTGCCTGTGTACCAATTGGAAGAACAGTGAGTCATGTGAAAGATTTTGCCGGAAGTTGCTGGTGTATTTGTGATTGAAAAAGTGGACAAGGTGTGATCTATTTTTTCCCCAGAGTTCTCACAGGCCTTGTAGAATGTCAGGTAGGCTTCAGGTCACTCAAATGATGGTGGTTTGTACTTGTTCTTCTCTGTATATTGAGTCAATTATTTATTGTTACATCTTTTCTGATTAAATTATTTGCTTGTCGTCTCTCTGGCCCTGTATTTTATTTGTACACAGTTATTTGCCACATTTCTCAACAGGGATGAGAGCCTTCCCTTAAATAGCCCAGGTACTTGTGTTATGTAGATCCTTCTTGTAAGTGTTCTTTCTACTTGTCCTGTAGATGTCTATAAAAGTATGTAAATCTAACCTAGAATATTAAGGGATTTATGGCTTAATGCTTATATTTTAGTTCAGTGCAATGCAGAGTGATATTGCATATATTCTTAATCATACTGTTAGCCAGTATCATCTTTAACCATATTCCGTGTCCCTTGGGTGTCTACCTACCATCTGCTACTTTATCCCATTAGATTTCCACCAGATTTCCCATTTTTTCTCCAGCATACTGTGATGAAAAAAACCTTCCTTATAGTTTCCCTCACTGATCTTCCAGTTTAATCTTAATTACACAGCTAATCAGATTATGGTGACTTTTTCTATTTCTCACCTCCCGGCACTTTCCAGTGTCACTGGAAGCATTTCTTCATTTCTGCTCACAGGTATTTACATGAGGGTACAAGATTCTTCTTGATTCACTGCTTTCTGTTCCATTCACTTTGTGTAGTGGGTATAAAGACTTATGTGGGGCCCAGCTCTTCATGACTTCATTAACCTCTCAGCTTTTACTTCCTCCTGTGGACCAAGGAAATCCTACTCTTTGCAGCTGACCTGAGCAGGTTTGAAAGCAGTGGCTCCAAAGGGCTCGTCCTGCCCTCCTTCCTCTTCTCCTTGACCTGTGCTCCTGCTCCCAGGGCACTGTTAGCTCTGTCCTCCCTCAGGGGAGCTTCCAGTCGGCTCAGCAGTCTGATCCAGCCCCTGTCCCTGATACAGTAGGCTCTTAAATACGCTTAGGCTGGCTATTAATACACAGTGCTGAGTCACTGCTGAAATGCTCTCCTTTGCTGTGCACCTTTTTAAAGCAAACCATTGCCAGAGCTGGTGTGCCTGGGACAGGCAGTAAATCGCTGTACGGGGCCATTGAACAATGAGCGACTCAGCTGTTTGTGTGGAGGGGCGAGATCAGCATCTATGGAGAATTCCCTCTGTGGGGGTATGCAGCCACCCTGCTTCTGCTCCACAAAAACCTGGGAAAGTACTCTCCAGGCAGCGAAAGCAACTTTCTGTTCTCTTCAAAACGCGAGAAATGGAGTATTCTGGGAAGATGTATGAGAATTATTCACCAAGCTGGTGGCAATCCCAAGCCATTGAGAGAGCATGTTTACTGTTAAGTGACATTAATCGACGTTGCTGCATGGGGGACTGTTGTTTTATAGGGCAGGAAAGGGATTCATCCATTTACTGCTCATTTTTTGTATTGCTGAACAAAAGCTTGCCTTAAAAAACCAGCATGTTTTCATGGCTAATGAGCTCAGCCAGCCCTTGGTTTCTGTCCATGTACTACAGGAAATAAACCGTATGGAATATTACTGTGGAATATTTACGTTCATTTATAAATACAAAGATTCATGTGTACAAATTGGCTTCAGTCTTAATTGATTTAGAATACTTGATCAGACAACACAGCTGAGGCAACGTAACTCTTGCTGCTGCTGAGAGAAGTGGTTCAGCCTTCACTTGTCTTCCTGTGCCTTCTGGCCATGTGGTGCTTCTCTGACTCCTCAATCCACTGCTGAACTCCTTCCTTCCTGGAAGAGATCAAGCCATTTTATTTGGTTGGATGGTATAAAACAGGTGTAAGGAACTATGCACTTCATTTTTGGAGATGACATTTCCAGCACAAGGTTTGTGCGTCTATTGAGAAAACCTTAAGTACCAAGGGGCATGAGCCACATTAACATGGGTTCATTTCTACTTACTGTTTTGATCAAAAAAAATGAGTAGTCTGGTTTTGCATATATCTTCAGTGATGTATTTTTAGACTTACCACCTGCAAATGATATAATAGTCTCGTGGCAAGAAAAAAAAAAAGAATGGCATGATTGATAGAGCTGTGGTTTTACATACTTCGAATTTTAGTGGAGTGAGGAGACTTTCTACTCTTAAACTTACACTATGCTGCATTTCAAAATAAAAGATATTAAAAAATGCCTTGGTGCATGAATACTTGGCAGAAAAACAAGACTTGTTATTTTACACAATAAAAATCAATGGCTGCAGAATGAAAGTGTTCTTCACCAGCTAATCATGTAGAACAGGGCTGTGTTTCAGTAGTTTTGGTGACTGATGGGGGCATCACATGTTTGAAGTGCTGGTGCTCTACTTGTCTTTATTCAGACTTTCTGTCTTCTGGGATTCTGCAAGGCTGGCCAGAGTCCCCTCTGGTATACTGCCATCCTTTACACTGGGCCCATTACAAAGCAGTGTATCATGTAGTAATTTTGGGAAGCAGTTACAGGGTTTGCAGCATTAGGAATGGTGTATTGGGGTACCATTTTGATTTAAAAGCCTTAGTGAGCTTGAGTGAAGGTGGAAATGCAAAGGTTGCAGGGCCAAACTTAATGCTTGTACTCAAGAGCTGGAGCAGGTACTGACTAGGGCAAGAAATATCTTGTTAGTGTTGCCTGATTTGAGCTGCTGCTCTTTGCCCAGCATGGGAGCAGGGGTGAGTGCTGGTGGGAGTTGCCTATGGCCTGGGGAGGCAGGCAGTAGGAAGGGAGAGGTCAGAGCAAAATTGTGCTTCTGGCTGGAAAAAGCAAAAGAGAGGTGATGCCTCAGATTTCACCAGCTCACGTATGTTTTTCTCATATTTAGGTTTTGCGTGGTCTTAATAGGATTTTCATTTGTGTGTTATCTCCTTGGCTGTTCTATTGTTTTCTTAGAGAAAGGAAACTTACTAGATGTAGTGCTAAAACCACAGAGTTTTGACAGCACTCCTAGATTTGGGATTCCTGACCATTGGCACTCTGTGACAAAATTGCTTAAAGCTGACCTAAATGATATCCTGAGGTAACAGGATTGTACTGCTATCTCTTGTGGACCAGCCACTGGAAAGAGATGTCTGAGTTGGATGTAATGAATTAAACATGCCTTTACACCAGCAGAGGCAAGCGAGGCAGGTCTGCCAGACCCTTTGTGGGCTGAACTGAGCCGAAGGCGTGGGGACTTTGGTGGCTTCAGGGAATCGCCTTCTGTTTGTGCAGCCCCCCTCCAGATGGAGAAGGAGCCCAGTGCAGCACTCCCATGCCAGGCAAACAGAAGCCATCAGATGTGGCCAAATGAGGGCATATGTCCCCCACTTACTGGACTTCTTTTGAGCCCGGCTTGGTGAGTGGACAGGGCTGCCTGCCCACCGGGGTCTGGCTGAAGCCTGATTTCATGCTAAAGCAAAGAGCCAGGGCTGGGCAGGCAGCATGCACAGGCTAATGGGGGTCTCCAGCAAATGGGTTTTAGTAGCCTCTGTTGATGTAACCTAAGTGGGAATTTTTTTCTCCAGCACCTTTGAATATAGCTAAGTCTGGACATGTTTTACTGAGACTGGAAAGGCATCTACCTGCACCCAGGACTTCTTACTGCCCAGTTTTGAAACACTGCTGCAAAATAGGGAGGTTTACAAAACTGACAAAAACGTGGATTATAGTAGAAGACAAAGGTAAACCTAGCTATAGGTTCCATGGCTTTTTGCTTTACATCTGGGGACAGACTTTTCTCAAGGTATTTGCAGTCTTGAATATCCAGATTTGTACACTGTGCAGAGTTGAGGTGCTCAGTGGTTTTGATAGTCTGGTCCCTTAAAAATTATTTCAGAGAGGTTACTTCCATGTGAAAGAGGTTAGGTACAGCCACGTTGCCTATGAAAATTGCATCACATACGTGTGGACATACAGGTGCATGCATACCTGTGCTGAGCACAATTAAAGTCGCTTTCTGCCCATACGGACCACAAGGTTTAGAGGCATTTTCCACACAGGGCAGTATCTTAGACACACAGGTTCTGCAAAAGCGGAGTGTTTTCTCACAGTGGCAGTTTATTTTTGGAAACAGAAAACCGTGAGGAAGCAGCGTTGTGTCACAAGTCCATAAGATTTTGCACAGATGAAGGGTCGTGCTGCCCAGGTATATGGATATGTTCACACGGAGGCCTCCCCATCCATCCATCCATCCATCCATCCATCCATCCATCCATCCATCCATCCATCCATCCATCCATCCCTCCCTCCCTCCCTCCCTCCCTGGCCCCAGCTCAGCAGGCGAGTGCAGGGATGGCTGTGCTTGTACCTGTTTGTGGGTGATGGGCTGTTTTTCGCGCCGGTCGCTGCAGGCACGGAAAAGAGCATCGGCTTATCAAGCACTTCAGCCTGGTTTGCTGTGTGTAACAGCTTATGAGAAAATGGCTGCCTTGTTTTCCAGCCGTGTCCCAGGGATGGCCACGCAGGAGAAAATGAGGATCCGAGCATGAGAAACCTCTCAGCAGTTTCCCGGACCATTTAACACTTATAAATACACTATGGGGGATCCTTTTTTCTTTCCAGGTAGCTGCCTCGCTTTAGTCCTCGCAGGTTTGCCGTTCTGCACGGTGGGAGGAGGGGTGGGAAAGAGGAATTCCAAACCCTTGCCAGTGCTCCTAGGGAATCCTTCCCAGATGGGGGTGCACACACACACCTGTATTTCTCTTTATACATGCATACAAATGCATGTATATATAAGGTGAGACTTTAAGCTTGAAATTTTGTCTTCTAAGATGTTGTAATCACTTGCTTTTTAGTGATTGTGTGATAAAGTCTTGTCTTCGTAAGTATTTATTGTTTCTAAAAATGATTTTATTAATTTTCTCACCATTTGAGTGATGTAGCATTGCATTATAAGCAGACATTATGTGATGTGAAATAGAATTGCATACAGCCCTTAACACTGCAGTGTGTCTAGGCCAAGCAGGTTTTAATATTAACAGAGAAATGATCTGCACAAAGCAATTCCCCCTGAATAACCCACTACAAAAATCTCTGCTGTTCAAATTCATTATCCCATTATTAAGTGGGATAATAAAAACAATTTTTAGCAAATTGTTCTAGCTTTTTGCAGCAGTTTGTTTCCTTCCATTCTCCAAATGATCTCCATGCTTTAATGAATTCGTTCTCTCAGAATCCTGTTGAAAAAGGCAGAAGTGCCGTAAGGAATTATAAACTCTTAAGAGAGCAAGAAAGTCACTTACTTGGAATATCATGGAAAGTCTTTTGAAAGGAGTGATTAGCTCCTTTGGCATTTGGGCCTTTAATAAAAGCTTCTGTCTCATAAACTCTGGTAGATTTAGCCGTGCTGGTTTAAGATGTGACAATTATGTGTTGTATTCATCTGCTGGGCTTAATCCTTCATCAGCTGCTCAGGCAATTGCAATCTACCCTGCCTGTGCCTGTGGAAGCAGTGGCTCTGGGATCACAGAGCCCCTTCTGCCTGGGTAGGTCCTGCTCGGGGACTCTTCAGGCTGAAACTACCAGAGCTCTTAGCATCCAAGCTCTTCGCTGCATCTGTTTATGGTAATAAGGGAGAGAAAAAAAGAGTAGGAAAAAGCCAACCAAACAAAAATCCCAATCAGAGCCAGGCATGTTGACTTTAGCTGCAGGTTTTCCTACCAGTTTCCAAGTAGTGTTACAAAAGCGTTGTTTTTGGGTAACTACTAGCAATATCAGTATTGTGGAATGGATGTACATAGGTTTCTTGTATTCCCTTGAGTAGGCTTTTCATCTTCTTCCCTGTCATCCCTTTAACACAGTAGTGCAGTAAGCCTTTTCTGCAAGACCGATGTTGCTTTGGAGTGTAATTGCAACCTACGCAGTCCAAATCAGAGTTAAAGGCAAAAGGTAGTGTATTTGCTGCATTTTGTAATGAAGTGCTTTAGAGAGAGAGACATTTCCATAGAATCATAGCATGTTAAGATGTTGGAATGGACCTTAAAGATCATCTAGTCCCAACCCCTGCCCCCTGCCATGGATAGGGACATCTTCCACTGGACCAGGTTGCTTAAGGTCTTATCCAACCTGGCTGTGAACGCTGCCAGGATTGGGGCTGCCTTCTTCTCGGTTAAACGGCCCCGTGAGACCTGTGCTAGAACCCCTCTGTTTCAGTGGGTGCTATGATGCACATTGGTTCGAAGCACGACAGTGCCTATGCAGCTGCTTCCCTCTTCCAGAAGTCAGCTGTGCTGCCTCAGTGTCACTGCAAGCCCAGGGAAAACACTTCACACTGCAGCTGTACCAGCATCAAACAGAAGATGTGTTCTTGTGAATTAAACTCGCACTGTCTTTCGTTTGTATTCTTTAAAACTGTCCAGTTAACTTTGTGTTGTTTTGTTTTTTTTTTTTTTTTTTTTTTGATTGGGGAACCAAAAGGCTTTTTCAAAGAAAACCACGTTCAAATTGTGTGTGT
>JAWWMO010000001.1:98070934-98130532 GCA_035047845.1 Dendrocincla fuliginosa
ACACTTTCTTAGGAGGAGAAAGAAGTATTCTTTTTAGTAAAGTTACAGGATAAAATATTTTTTCAGGTGAAAGTAAGAAAGAGGTTCATTATAGGAGAAAAGTTTAATCTCACATGTCAGGAATCATCTTCTCTAAGTTAACAAAGGGCTAATTACAATTAAAGTAGAATTTCCTACATCATGTTAAAATCTGGGAGGATCTTTTTAAAGATCTTTTTAAAACCCTATAGGAGGGAGTATGTGTATGTGGTGTGTGTATCTCAGTGCTTCTCCTTACCGTGTAATCTCCCATAAAACAAATCTCCCTGTAAAACAAAACCTCTGCCCAGTCCAACAGCTCCTGCCCGCATGCAGGACCCTTCCGATAACCTGTAGCAAACCAAGTGTCTGGGTTACAAATATGACATTATGATGACCTTGTCATATGCTTTTGTATTTAATAATGTTCACAACACTTATTAAATAGTCAATTTTTATTGTCAGTCTTCTCAAAGGATTTATTTCTCCATCTTGGCCACTGTATTTTAGGTGGACATAAGCCAGTTGAGTTACACGCTTCCTTACAAATAAACCAGTATATATGATGAGGAAAGAGTGGAAGAAGCAGTGCACCTTTGTAGTGTTTAATCAGTTTTGCCTGAATTTGGGGAAATGGACCAATGTGGGTGCGGGGGGAACCCTAGCTTCTGTGAGGAAAGAGAAAATGATGTAACCTCATTGGGAAAGTTTGCTTAATCCCTTGTGGTTTGGGGGATATTTCCTGTTCAAGTGTATTATCAGTCTGAGTCTTGGTCTGAGACCTTTTCTCTGGTTTCTTTTAGATAAGCTGTAAATTTGAGGGTGAGGCAAAAGGGCACACAGGAGCATCGTGCATAAATGATGTTTTCCTTGTGACCTGATGAAAGCATTGTAGAGGTTTACCCAAATAAAACTTCAGTAGTGACCCAGTTCCTTGGGGTTTGTTGTTTTGGTGTTTTTTTTTTCTTTTTGGGTGCAGCATCAGAGAATAAAAAGTTAGCAGGCTAATTGTCTTTACCTTGGGATTTCCAATGGCCATGATCAAAAGCCTTTCTCACAAAGTCACACATGGGTTTGTAGAAATTCCACCCAAGGCTCCCAGCTGCCCAAGTTAGAAAGCTTTCAAGACTCTGTAGCTTTTCTTAGGAAAACATGTTAAAACATAAAACATCTGTCAGGAGATCTTTTTGTTTGGAAAGCTTCTTGAAGCACACCTTGGAATTTCCTTCCTTGGTGGTAGTGGGTTTGTGCAGCAAACGTGAAATAACCAGCAGTGGTGTCACCTGATTTCAGGATCTCAGGGGGATGTGAAGGTGTTCGAGAGACCAGGCTTTCAAAGAGTTTGATTGTGCTACAAAACATAAAAACTGTCATATGAGTTTTGCTTTTTCAACAACATCCAGTAAAAATCAGACACAGTAAGAACAAGATCAAGTGAGGAATCATGTTATGTTCAGGTGACTATACAGTACGAAATGTTAAACATTTAAAATTTTATTTTACAAAACTGAAAGCCTGTAGTCTAGATTAATTTGTTCATCTCTTATTCTGTGGATCAGATCCTCACATTCTTTGTATTTTAATGTGCTGAGTTCTTCTCTACTGCTTTATTATTCATGCAGAAATGCTTACAGAATTGTAAATTAAATTTACAATGGATGAGACATCAACTAGATCATTAACTAAATTCCAAGTGCAGAGCCAAACCTTATCCTGGCTGCCTCTGTAATGTTGATGGAATTGAAACAGGTGTGGTGGCAAAAATTTTTACATGGAAAATCTTGATTACTTTAGTTAGCCATAACAGAGTAAGTCTGTTTTGACTTACTTTCAAGTCCAGAATGAATTTGCAGGATGTGAATCTGGAATAACACTGGCAGTCTGAACAGATTCACGGACAAGTAACTGGAGTGCCTTAACTATAGCCATTTTTCCTATTCATTTTTGAAGGCATAGCTGAAGGAATAAAGCATCTCAAAGTTCTGTTTGAATTTAAGAAGTGATGGGTTTTGTCATTAGAATGGCACATTTTGGTTTTCTTACCAAAGAATCGTTTTTATTAGAAAATGTTCATAATTTCTAAAGTTCTGAAGACTATGAAGCACCTTAGTGAGGTACCTTGATGGATGTTTATAGAAAACGTTTTCCCAATCGAAGAAAAACCATGAAAAGTACATTCAGATTACCAGTTGGAAATAAGTAGACAAGGGCACTAACATGCAAATAAGATAAAGCAGGTTAGAGAAGGGCTGTGAAAGACTTTAAAAATTAAAAACCCCAGACAGTGGAACAGGTTGTCCAGAGAAGCTGTGGATGCCCCATGCCTGGCAGTGTTCAAGGCCACGTTGGATGGGGCTCTGAGCAACCTGGTCTGGTGGAAGTTGTCCCTAACCACAACACAGGTTTGAAACTGGATGATGTTTAAGGTCCCTTCCAACCCCAACCATTCTATGGTTCCATGATTCTATAGAAAAATAAAGTTACTTATATAAATTTGGGGATTTTTCCAAATGTATAGGTTAAAGTAATGTTGCAAGGGTTGCAAGTCTGTGTGACAAACATGTTGACAGTACTTAAGAGTAGTAGTAGTGTAGTAAGAAGGGCTGCAGAGCAAAGGAAGAGCGAGCATTGAGTGTTCAAAATTATTCTAGAGAATAATTACATCAGAAGTGGATAAGGATTCTAGCCTTCAGTATAGAAGAGGCAATTCTGGAGCACAGAGTATCTGTTCATAAGTGATAATTAAAATCAGTTTTGAATGAGATTTCCCCTGTGCATGGAGAATAAGAGAGCCAAGGACAGAGCTCCATGGAATCCTCAAGTGAGGTGTAAAATGCAATTAACGGTGAATAGAAACATTTAAAACAAAAAGTAATTCCATATACTTATTTGAGAAGAAATATAAAAAATGAGCAGTTTCTTTTTCAGTAGAAGCCATGGTTACGTGCAACATTCGTCTTTCAGTTAGTGGTTTCTTTTGCTTTTTTTACAATAGAATTGAATTCAAAAGTAGAAAACACAGTGTACTAGAGTACTTGAGGAAATGCTACATGTTGAATAAAAAACCCCTCCATCTTCTGATAGACATTTTAGATCTGCAATTTTTGTTGATTGGAAAGGAAAAAAAATGGTCATTTTGCCATTTATTAAGTGATACGCTGGAATTAAATCCCTATTAGATAGGAAGAAATTTTGAACAAATCAGTATATTTACATGAAAAGTTGCATTAAACCCCATAGACAGTTAAACTGTATAAATATGGAAGGAGTTTAATTTGGATTTTCAGGGTGATGCTGCCTAGCTCTTTTTCTTTAGAAAATAAACTGCACACACACACACACATACATGCACGAGAAAGAAAAATAGAAGGCTGTATTTCTAGTCTCTTAGAACTCCTATTACTTTTTAATATAGTTCCTTTTGAGTGGGATCATGTCACCTAATTTCATGGGTTGCCCTGGTGTCAGGTAACAGGTGTCTGTCTACCTTGGAGCCATCCCTGACCCAGGCTTAGGTGCTCCCAGCAAAGGGCCTCTCTTATTCTGGGGCAGTCTCATCAGTCAGGTGTGTCACTTGTGCCTCACTTGGACACATGTCTATATTGTACCTGTCAAAAAGACATCAACCCAGCTATTAGCTCTGCTGCATTTCACTAACCTAAATGAGTACTCCTTACTGTCTCTTAAATACTCAGTTTAAAGTGTAGCCGAACTTGTAGCATTCATTTTATATGTATTTTTAATCAGCTATGCCTGTTGGCCAAGGTTTTTATTTGCCATAATTGATACCTGATGTTATGATCTTTCTTGAAATAAAAATAACCTGTTATAAGGTACTTGCTAAGAGAATAAAACTAAGGTAAGTTTTAAAGCAGAGAGAAGGCAATGAAGAACATGAGTTCACTGTCAAAGACATGCCAAAGCTAACAATGCTGGAATGGCATTGAGCAAGGTCAGTAGGGAGGAGCTGAGTAGCTCTAGGCATGTTTATAACTAATTTTTGAAATACTACAAGTGTAACTCACGTTATAAATAACCATATGTTCATTAAATAACTGAAGAAGGAAAATCTGGGAAAAGTTTGTCCAGACATTTATAACTTTTTAAGGGCAGCTGATTTTTTCCATATGATTTTCAGACTAAGAAACTATTTTCATCTCTTGAGGCTGCTCATTGTTGAGACCTGCACTAAAGGAAAAGAGCAAAGTTATCATCCAAGCTTAAATGCAAAACATGAAAACATTTGGGATTTAAGCTGACTGTTGGTTGCTTGAAATAGCTTTTACTTTATAGTGGTATAGAGGTCTGTGGCAAATCTTCACAGAAAACTTAGTTTAGCTTTTTTTTTTTTTCGCCAAAGTCCAAAGTGGTGGTTGAATGCCTGAACAGAAAAGAGAAGAATATGCATTCTGCCTGCCATAATGAAGAGGAATTGTTCAGTACATATTATGCAATTCATCCTCATCTTAAAGAATGCACTATTTTTCTATCAGTAATAATATAGATGCATAGAAAAAAAGGATAACATTTATATGAGGAGTATACAAGAAAGTGAATTTTTAAAGTAAGAGCAAGGGTAGTTCACAGTGGTAAAAAATGGAATAGATACAAGTTAGTCTGCAGACACCGTTATAAATGTCAAGTAGAGTTTGACAGCTGGTAAGTTGGAGACATAATTAAAAAAAATTCCATACATGTACAGACTGCCTTGTAGTGTGAAGAACTGGCACACAGTGAAATAAGAAGGTGAGTGGCATTTGGGGGATTAAGGCAGCTGAGTTCTGCTGGAATCTGGAAGCGAAACAAATAGACCTTCAAGACAAAGACAGCTATAGCGGTCACAGTGAGTTTATGGACTTGTTGATTCATGGTATAGCAATGTACTCTAATTGGAGGAAGGTTCCTCTCATGCATTTTCCCATTCCAGACAGCCTCTGTAATACAGAAAAGAGGAAGGTGTCAGAGGAAAACTTGTCTGGAAGGGGCAGAGATTTCCATTGAATCAACTGGTCTGTGTAACAATCTGTTTGGATGGAAGCTCGTTGTTAATTGAGCTAAATTGTTGGCCATGATGGTCAGTTGAGTAAAATGAAGGCATTTAGGGGAGATCCAGTTTTAAGCAAGAATTAAGATTTATGTTAAACATAGTTTCTAAACATTACTTTGGATTTGCACATCTCCTGAAGTCTTCTTATAAAATCAATTATGTATATGCTTGTGTTCTTTAAATATTGCTTCTGTATATATTTATTTTTGGCTTCAGTTTACATTATAAATAGAATGACACTTGACTGTGACCCTACAGAATGGGAAGATTAGTAATATAAACTATTTTGGGAACTGAGCTATGTATTTATTTCTGTATTTTTGTCTTTAGTCTTTTGCTTGGATGTCTCTGGATGTTTTCTTTATAGTTGTGCTTACACTTCCGTTTTTTAAGGCATGCTTTTAAATCAGTGTTCTGCAACTGTAGCAGTACTGCCTGACACACTGCCTCCACTCCATTGCTGCATCAGGAGAAGACTCTGCTGAATCACGTATCAATACGAATATCCTAAAGAGAAAGTATTGGTATGTTCACTAGAAACAGAATTTTTTTTTCTCTTTTTTTTTTTTTTTGCAATTTAGTAGGAAAGGAAAAATCATGGCCTATAAATCCTGTAAAAAATCAGGACCTACTAACTCCTGAATTATTATTTGCATTGATCTAATGAAAACAGTACACAGTATTTGCTCCTGGAATTTTCAGAAGAGTTATTGACTCAATTGTGAGAAGACTAACTATGTGTCTGGATCTGGCCAAGGTAGTAAACCCACATTTGGCAACTGTAGCCTTTTCAGCAGATGAAGGGCTTTTCTTGATTTCTGCTTATCAATTTCATGAATAGCTTAAAGATGAGAAACTGCTTGGGAGATTACTAGTCAGGAAAGCCCCTACTTTCTCCCAGTGAGTAATTTAATTAGAAAATCAAGAAAGAGACAATGAGATCTGTTGGTTTTGAAATCTTGGAGAACACAGGGACCAGAAATACTCTGTTAATTTCTCTAGTTATAGATTTCTCTTGTATGTATTAAATTGGTTCAAAATACAGACCTGTTTTATTTAATGCCATGCATGTTTTACACAAACCTTTATTAACTGGTAAAACACTGTTGGTGTTTAAAACATGGATCGTTTTTTCTTCATTTTAATTGAAGTTTAATTTCCATTTTTAAAAGAATATGATCCTGTACATAAGAAAGGGTTATTCATTATTTTCTAGCAAAGTGGTGTGCAAAAAGAGGAAATATAGGTTAGGACACATTATTCCATAAGTATGTGTGTAACGCAGCTTCGTGGTAAGCAAGTTGCATATTGAGTTGGTGTAAAGGTTGTATTTCATTGTAGAGTAATCAGCATGTACTAAGAAACTGGAAAAAAAATAACAGAAATATTAGTGTTGTAAATGGTTTTGCAGCTCCGAAATCTTTTTGGCTGAGATCCATGAAATGTGTAGGGTGTTGGCCGAGTTGAATTGGGAGAGCTCTGGGAGGGGGAGATAACAGCAGCACGGCCCCATTTGCACCCCTTCAGAAGGAGGTTAGGCTGGGCTTACAGCTACAGCCCTGGCCATCCCTTCTGCCCTGCCTCCTTTCACACACAGGAGTTCCCTGACCCCCCTGCAAGTGCCTTCCATGGGCCATTCATAGCATAGCTCTGGCACCACTATAGCTTCTTCTGGGAGCCAGAGGCTGGCCAGCCTTCTTTGAGAATAAGCAGTTCCAGGAAAGGGACTGAAGAAAATAAAAAAAGCCCTAGTTTGTTTCTGCTCTTTCTGTGGTTGAGGAGTGTGGACCCTGTGCTGCATGGAATATGTTTTTGGATCATTTTGAGGGAGATGCTAGTGGAAGCGCACTTCCTGAAGCTTGAAGCAAATCTTGGTAAGACAAAAAAATTGAAATAAGTAATAAATTAGATATAAAGCATGCAGGTTCTTTTCACAGTACCGATAGGAAGGAGGGAAAATACTGCTTTGGCTTTTTGCGAAATTGAATTTCAGCTAAATGCTTCAGAAAGTATAATATCAAGAATAATCAGTTACTTTTTAAGTGTTTTCCATTTGAATTGCTGACTATTCCTCATTACTCAGAGTTGCTGTTGTTACAGTGTGCATGGGTTAAAGTTGAATCAGTGTGTTCTGTAAATACGCAGGTCTTTAAATGTGAAACACCAGAGGCCACCCACGACAGGGGAGTGTAAAGAGTACTTGAAGTCTTCCACCTCTATGTCAGTGCTTGATGGAGCCATCATCACTGTTAATTTATTTATTTAACCACCTGAAACTGACTTGTTTGACTTTTGAGTTCATTCCTTGGACTGGTAGGAAGTTTCAGGTGTTTCTAAATTCAATACTGGAGTATTCCATCAGAAAGGAAGAGTTGGTGAAGAGATTTTGTAACTGTGTCACCTTTTCTCTGTGTAGATCTGAGCATCAAGCATGGTGGCTGGACAGCATGGGGAAAATTCACATCCTTTCATGTGACTCTCATTTGTTGGTACTCTCAGTGTAGGGTTGCTCTTAAGAGCCTATTGAGTTATTGTAGGACAAGAAAATAATGAAAAAAAACCCGTAACTTGTGGACAGTTTATAGAGATTCTAGAAAAACTCTTCAACCTATTTGAAACATAAATTTTCCTATATATTTTGCACTGGGCAGAATTCAGATAGTATTTATTAAATGTCTTTTGTTTATATTTCCTTTTTGCAATCATATGGTAAAATTTTCAGAAATTATTTCTTGCAGTCAAATTACTTTAACATGTGAAGATAGGGAATTTAGGAAAGAATGAAAGGACTGTTGGCTGCCATTATGATGGAACAAATCTCTGAGGTTAATTTTCATTCCCCCATGCATCTGTATATATCTCATGTGTTCACAAGTCTTGTGCACATTTTGTAGGGCATGTTGTAAAATACAGAAAATTAGTCTTCTGTTTAAAAGAGGTCTCCTTCTATCTTGCCTTTTCCATCCTACCTCGTGCAACAGTTGCCTAAGCCTAATTCCCTTTGATATGTTATTGATTAACAGCCATGCTGAGTCTGGGACTGTCAGAAGGACTGAAGGGTATTTAATTATTCAGCTGGAATAAAGTGGAAGACAGTGCAGCAGCAGCTCTAACATAAGACATTGGTACTTCATCTCTAAAATATAAGAATTGTTTAGTAATAACCCAGCAATTCTGTTCTCCTTCCTGACTTGAAGGAAATTCATAGAAGTCTAAAGACTGAATGTTTGGAGAATGCGTGAGTGATGGGCTTGTCCTCAAGATCGCTCCATACTTTGGGTATGTTCTTAGGCACAATGCCAAGTAATTATACTCACATGAAAAGAACACCATTTTACCAGAGGTACAGCATTCCTAAGGTCAGATTTTCAAAAAGGAAGACATTACAAGAGCACTTTCTTGTTACTTGTTTATGGGTCTATCACTTCTACATGTACGTGAAGGTTTCATGTTTGTTGCATACATGTTTGTAAAAATCCCCATATCTCACACATAGCTTCAATGTGCAAATTTATTGTGGAAGTGTTTAAATGTTTATCTGGTTCAAAAGAATGAGCTGATTGCTAGAATCTTTTTCCTACTTGACAGGACACAAAAAAATTCAGAACACTGTAGTGTTCCGCTAACAGAGTTGAGATACCAAACTCTGATTTCAGTTATTTTGTCCCATAACATTTTAGTGAAACCTGCCACAAATCTATAGCATTATTATCCATTAATTTTCTCTAAAGCGTGTCCTGGTGTGTCTGGACCATGAGGAGGTCCCAGAGCTGAAGGCTGGGAGAATACCAGTGTCTGTGCTTTGTTTATACATCCTTTATTAGAAAACTACTTTTGTCATGGTTAAAGAAGAGATACTGGCTAAAGTGGATGTTTGACTTGATGTAGTGAGTCTTTTAATTTTAAATTTGTATTTTAAATAACCTTAAATATTGTGTATATTATGGAGGATGTTCATAAGATCTGTAAATTGGAACACAAATAACACATCTTTTAGTATGAGATTGTGAGTTACATTTTGTCTGGACTGAACTGTAAGAAACAGGTTAATACAATATGATTCCTTAAATCAGAAAGTATCAATAGCCTTCCTTGTCTGTATTTTTGTTGGCATTAGGAGCAATGGTAGCCTGTCCCAGAGCAGTATGTTTCTGTCTTTAACATCCAAGAGCTTGGATGTGATATCATTCATATTTGTGATTTGCCAATGAACACAAAAAACACCAGTGTGCTAATGTTTAAAGGGGTTTGGTTTTATTTATGTGTGTTCATATTCTGTTTTCAGTTATGGATGGATTTTTTCCCCTTTGTTTGTGGTGAGTAGGGTAGAAAAGACAGAAAGAGAGAATCCCGTAGCTAGATCTCAGTTTTAAAAAGTATTAATCCTTAAAAGTAGTCCTTATTACAGATTAAGACTCATCAGAGCAGAATGAAGATGTCAGAAAGAAACAGATGCTGGGCTTTCTTGTAAAAAAGTTTACTGTCCAGTGTTTCCACCTCATGAGTAGATCTTCACATCTTTTATTCTCAGTTGTGTTAATGTTTTGGAGGTTTTAGGATCGTGGATGGAAGACAGGGTTAAATCAGATCGGTCCATGTAGTCACAAGGCAGAGCGGAAAGAGAGCAGGTTTATGGGAAAAATCAGTTGTTGGTATGCTGAGTACAAATTAAAGCCAGCTTGCCACACTGTGTATTTAAGAGATGAGCTTTACCGTGACTGGCGAATGGATCATGAACCTAAGTAATGTCATTGTTTTGCTCATTAAAGCTGGAGCAGTGAAGTAAATAATGTTCTGGTAGCACAGCCCATGCCTGTGCACAGTCTCTTCAGAAGGAGATGAGGTAGTGCTGTTAGAAAAAAGTAAATTATTTTAAATTAATTCTTTGTTGCTTCCACAGCTAGGCCTTAATTAATTGGTACATGATCAGGATAGCACAGGCTGGTTGCTAAATCTCTAGAGTAGCTTATTATCTGTCCTGTCTTGGGCTGTCTAGTTCTTTAATATTTATACCTGTCTGCATGGATACTTTTAAACTGATATTGAACCTACAGTCCACAGTGTAATTCTGACATTTCACAAGCACTGTCTGGTTGTAGAACAATGTATATAAACCTCTACATTGCGCTTGTATTCGATAGCATTTTCAGAACAAGGGTTAGAAAAAGTTCCTTGAGTATAATTTTCTTAATAGCAATCACTAAATGCATAGGTGCACTTGGTCCTATATATGAATTCCATATTATAATAGAAATAAGCCTCCCAATGCTGTGCATTCAGTTTGATTATTATTAAGTTTATTGAATGGTTAAGGTTACTCAACCTTTGGCCCTGAGCTGCTTTAGCATGCCTCAGGTGGTAAGCAAATTGCATACAAATGCACTGCCTGTCAAGTCTTGCTGCTTAATTTATTTTTTGGAATAAGTTAGTCTCATAACAGGCAGGCACATCACAAAGCAAAAACACACTGGACAGAGATGAAATATTAGCCTTGGGAAGCTCCTTCCAATATTGAGTCACTTAGCTTTCATAGAAAGTAGTACATATTGAAATTAATGGCATGCTTCTGCTTTAAAGAATTTTGCAGACTGTTTGGATCTGTCAGCAGACTCCTAATGAAGTGCCCCTTCACTAGCCCTGTGGTGGGTCTGTGTTGCCATCTGATGATAATACTTGAGCCCCCTTTTCACGGAGAGGAAGTGAAACACATCAGTGGAGGGATGCCTGCACCTGAAAATGCCATCACCAGTGAATTAAAACATACTCATTACCTTTAATAGTAGTGGCAGTCTACAGTGCATTTTCAGGGTCACAGAGTCAATACAATGCAATTTTTATGATGGTTTATTTTTAATGTGATGTTTCTGAAAAGTTACACCCGTGCCTCTTTTGGAAACGAAGGTACTCTTTCCCTGCAAAAACACTCTTTAGTTACGTAATTTTGAGTAGCTGAGCAGCTCACAAAAAGAAATAGAGGAGAAACAGTAATATCATTTAATTTCTGTGTAATGAAGAACTTCTTCCAAGAGTATATGTTGCCATGAACACAACAGAGAAATTACTCGAGGATCAACCATGGTTTATGTGGCTAGAACCTCATAATGGTATTACTTAATGATAGATACCTTGATATTCTGCTCATGATGTTTTTTATTACAATACAATATATCCTACTATTACTGGGTGCATGATGTCAGGTTTTAGAAAGAACTATCATTTTGGATGACTTTAATGAGTCTGTGTGCTATTTTATCTCACTACATTCAGGAAGCCCAAAATGTACTTGTTGGTCTGTATTTCTGGCATTTAATATAGAGGAGAGATTCAGTCTTCATAGACAGTTGCTTTGATTTCTTTGATAAATTTTCAATACTTTATGTCCAGATGGCAAAGTGTAGTTCTTACTATCTTTTGATGACCAAGCCTGGACTACTAGAACATCCAGTCTTAATAAATAAGGCAGTGTCAAGACCCTTCAAATCTAGTAGAAAATCTTAAAATTTAGTGTTGGACTGAAACATTTTTCTGAATTTGGCATGATTTTTGGTCATCCTTTTATCATAGCATCAAACCTTGGATGACTTTTTACCTTACAAAATGTGAGTCAGTAGGGCCTGAACCCAAATGAGTTTATGGAACTAATTTCTAGCCTTAAAATGTAACATAATGCACTGTTTTATTTGTTGTGTTTGTAGTATTACTTGACAAGTCTGTCCAGTCTGCCTTTTGCACAATCAGTGTATTCAGGCTAGCCTGTGAGAATAAAAAGGAAAGAGATTTGTCAGCTGCAGTCCTCTTTATTCAGGATTCACAGCATGTTTTAAGGACATCCGTGGGTGTATGTGGAATGGTGACTTTCATATTTCATTTTCCATATTGTGACCATTAGTTACCACAGATAAATTTAATCATACCACTCAAAGAATATGGAAAGCTGTACAGAATGCTAATAAAGTGAATCATGAATTTTTAAAATCTCAGAGGATGCTCTAAAAAGAAATTGATTAATCACTGTGCTAAAATAATATAACACCTTGAAATAGACTTTTACTTGGATGACCATCATAAGATAGTGGTTTAGTATCAATACTGGAATGCAGTAGTCTCCATAAAGTAGGTCTGGCTAAGGAATGAGTTGGCTGTTATGTTAATCACTTTAAAATAGCTTAGGATTTCTCTTATATTCATCTTCTACATAACTTGGTGCACCTACATGTGGATACACACTCAGCACATGAAACCCTTTCCTGAATCTGGTGGAATTTTTATTTCACTCATCTCTGATAAGAAAATGAGACCTTCTCTGTCTGCTCAGTAAGGAAAGTTGCTGTTGACACATTTCTCCAGACCATGCCACAGTTTTCTTTCCACCTACATGAAGAAACTAGTGTTCCACACTTTGATACAAAACGGTTGTGTGGAGTTTTAGTATATTACAGTACTAAGAACCATGGCATATCCCCCCAGAAATCTTGGCTCTGCAGCCAGCGGGCCCAGAAACACAAGTGTGGTTTTGCAGTACAGCCTCTGTCATGAAAGCTGCTCCATCACTCAAGTAAACCCCGAGCCATCTTGCTATGGAAAACTGGCAATTTATTAATATTTCTGTTCCCTCACCCCTCCTTTTTTTTACACTTTCACTCTGCAAAAAATGCACTGTAGGGAAAATGGTAGCAAAGCAATTGGTAATTCTTTATGACAAATAGTGTAGAAGCAGCAGGATGCACTAGAGGCTTGCTAGAACTACGGTTTAAAAGTAAACATCATA
The DNA here is from genome assembly GCA_035047845.1 of Dendrocincla fuliginosa. NCBI lineage: Eukaryota > Metazoa > Chordata > Aves > Passeriformes > Dendrocolaptidae > Dendrocincla > Dendrocincla fuliginosa. Next base: position 98,083,768 of record JAWWMO010000001.1, read on the forward strand.
TATGGACATAGTATTTAAGGCTCCAAAACAGGTTAACATAATGTGGCACTAAATATATTTAGAAAAGTAAAGGATAAATGTGAAATAAATGATGTGGCATCTTAATCAAAATTAGATTTCACAGAGTATAGTGAGGTAGAATTGTGAAGTCTGAGGGATTGGTTCCGTTTGCTGTTAATGTTCAGCTCTCATGCACTGGGTTTTCTGCCCTGAAAGAAAAATATGAGTTCTCTAGAATAATCCAGCTTTTCATTCTATTTTGCAGCCTTGTCTAAGCAGATGAATCAGATAATTCCTTAAATGGGAAATTTGCCAGCTGAGAGAAACCTAGAGGGCAACAAATGGGCAGTCATGACAGAATGTCTTGAATGCTGAGAATGTTGTTTTGATTCAACACTGTTCAAAAATATATTTGTCTAGTGGAAGGTAAAATGTTACACAGACAGATAACACAGGAGATTTCCTAGGCATTACACACACACACACACACACACACAACCAAACACAGTATTTGTTTGGATTTTTCTTTTCTGTAGGCTTAACCCAGATAAATTAAATTACTCAAAAAAAAAAAAAAAGGAGGCAGGGGGAGGAGGCAGGACACAAAGCAGTGAAATCAAAGCAACTCTGCCTTAAGGCTGCAGAGATTTCCTTATCTTATCCTGCTGTTTCTAGGTATTGCAAAACATATGGCTCACCTTTAGGGGCAGTCCCCAAACAGTGGGAGATGTTGCATCCCATCTGTGCTGCAGCAACTGGAGGTGCAGTAACAAGGTGAATTGAGGACGCCAGGATGACTGTGTTTAAACTCACTGCTGTTTTACTGAGGTGGGGTTGGGGGTGGAGTGATGGGGCACACTTGGTTTGGGTGGGGTTTTTTGGTTACCATATCCATGTGCCTCACAAGTCTGAACACAGGTACTGCTGGAGGGGTAATTGTTTTGAGGAAACTGAACGGCAGTCTGAATGAGAAATGAAAATTTTAGGATCCTGGATATTGGGAAAAGAAAAGAAAGGAGCAAAACCTAAGAATGAAGGCATTTCTGTGTCTCCCACATGTTATTCTGGCAGCAGCTGAACTGGCTGAATAGGCTCCCATCCCCCACTGTCCACAACTGCTCAGTGTTGCTCCCATGAGATTGGGTTGGTCATGTAGTCACTCCCTAACCTGATTTGTTCACTGTAATATAGCTTAGTTTAACTTTTTAATGCCAACTCTCAGAACTCTTTTAATAAGACTCATTTTGATATGAGCAGTTAATTCCACAGATAACTGAGGGACAAGAGTGTTCAGCAGGAATGTAAGGGAAGAGTGATTACTAGAAACAAGGGAACAAGCCTACACCAGGAAAGCTTTACTGAGAACAAGAAGCATGACAATAGCCTGAAATTGCATACTACAGTGGAGAGAATTGGGAATATAGCTAGACTTTGTGCTACCCTGATGAAAATGAACTTTTTAATACCTGTCCCCCAAAATTTCTAAGCCAAGCTTCTAAGCCTGTACCTCTGAATTTCCCTAAATAATTTCAAAGGCCAGGGCACAAAACTTGCATCTTACTAGAACACTTCAATGTAAATAAAATCTGTAAACTGAGATCCAAAAAGACTCTTAATGATCTTTTTTTGTTTGTTTGTTGCTATAATTCTTCTTTGATTTCAGTATTAGTTCCTTCTTTTCCTGCTAGTGGAATAGAAAAAACCCACTCATTGTAATGAAGCCTGAATATTCATACACAGCCATAGGCATCAGCAGCCATATACATATACTTAAGTTGGAGTCAAAGTTAAGTGGCCTGAACATCCCTGACATGTTCTGTCATGAAATAAAAAGGTTCTGTTTCATTTAATAGAGCACAATAAAAGCAGATGTCTTTCTGTGTTAATACTTGCTCTCACTCTTCATAGTTCTGTCAATTTGCAGAAGGAGAGTTTAGCTTCCAAGATGAAAAGACTGACAGGTTTCCGGAACTGCAGGCCACTTCCCTTTCATTTTGAAGTCAAGGGTAATTGCACTTCTGAGACCCTGGGAAAAAATCACCTTTTAATGCCAACTAAAAGTAGCATCACATACTGGCAGCATAAAATTCAGTGCTATAAAATGTAAATGAAGGTTCAGTGTTATATTAGGGCATACACATGTATATACAAATTTAAGCAGTCTGCATTGCAATTTGAATTTTTGTCGTGTTCTCTATGACTTTCAGATGTTCTGAATTTATTACTTTAGTATTTCAAGAGCCAGAACTACTATTTGTTGAACAGACCTTGAAGAATTTATTTAATAAAATTAATGCACAGGTAAGCATTAAACTATATGAGACTCTTCGCCGTGCTGGAAGTAATAAAAGGTTTTCCTTTTCTATTCTTAAGCTCCTTGCAAGCTTTCAAGAAATGATGTTTGCAGCAACAGAATCAGTACCTTTGGGCTTTCCTGCTAGACTAGCAAGGCCAAGCAAGCTTCAGGAAAAAGGAAAACAAGCTAACTTTGTGGTTTGCTGCTTCTCAAAAGTCCTTCTCCCTCCTCAACAAGTTTAATTGATTAGTGGAATTTTCAAAATTTGGTGTGGCTTTGCATTTATTTTTTTTGTTGTTGTGTGATTAGTTTTGGAGTTTTTTTAGAGTTTTGCACTTGATTCAGATATTTTTTCCTAACGGCTATGGAGTATACTTGGTGAACTTTACTATGTCTGAACATACCATGAAATAGAGACCATAAATCATGTATTGACTGAATCATTTGGGTTATCATTTACTAGTACTAAGATCTTGAGTACTGTTTCTGAGTACTGTTTCTGCATGTCTCCTCAATGAAGTACAGTCTAGAGAATCACTAAAAATCTGCCAGCTTTAGTAGCTAAACTATCTTTTCAGTCAGATAGAAAATTGAAATAAAAGAAAGTAAAGATGGCTAGATCATACCACTTATGGTATCAGAATTTCATTAAAGCATAGAACATCATCTATATTCGTTAAAGGAGTTTATCCTAATTTCATTACTCAAACTTTTCTCACATATACTAGTCAGAATTCTCATATATGCTATCAAAAGAGGTGAATTCTGTCTCAGTTAGAGGCGTGGATACCCATTACTCTTACAAGGCATATGTTGATGAGACAGGTATTATCAACCCTCAGGTTAATCAGATTAAGGAATCAACAGGACCAAAATTTAGAGAAGTTATTTCCTGTAATATGCAGATGGTAATTTTGAAGGGGTTTTCCCTGAAATTTTACTTCTACTGCTGACTTACAGTATGTTATGACAAAGTTCAGATGTATTGCAATTCCCTAGGTTCCTGGCCAGCTCAGAGGGCTGGATTCCTCAGACCACGGCCCTGGACCAGTGCTCTTTACCACCAAGTCTTGTGTGATGTTGGAGGGTTATTTCATCCATGTGTTTTGAAATGCTCAGGTTTTTCACAGCCCTGTTTACTGCAGATTAATTCATGTTCCTGCTCTTTTTTTCCTTTAATGTATTTCTCTAGCCACTATTCTCAGCTGCGTTTTTCATATCCAGACAGTATAACCTATTAATCTGTCATGCATTTTAATTGGGGGAAGATTAAAATTCACCTAGTTAAACTGGAATTTAGTTTAATATAAATAGTTTTTACTCCTGTATCTCTACAATGATTTAGGTTAAAGGAAAAGGTAATGTTGAAAGGCAATCTGCAGTATAACAAAAGCATTCTGTGTCTTTAGTTATCAGACTTAGCTTTGTTACAGTCACTTAACCAGCATAAGCTTTCTTTGATCAGAAAGAATGCCTCACGTTTGATACCTTTAAGACCTTGGATCTGTCTAGATTCAACATGTAAGTTTGCGCCCTGATGTTTTTTGTTAAGCTCCTTAGTTTCTCTGTAAATAGCGCAACAAGCATGTCTAATTTTAATATGGAGAGATTATTGTTGTAGGATCATATGGCAATTCAGGTTGGAAGGGATTTCAGGAGGTGTCTCATCCAACACCCAGCTCAAAGCAGGGCCAGCTCTGTGGTTAGTCCCAGCTGTTCTGGGTTTGGTCCAGTCAGGAGTCCAAAGATGGAGACTTCACAGAAGTAATCTTGAAAGAAAATTCATTATCTTCCTAATGCTGAAGATAATACTGAATATAAAAATCTGATTTTCAAATGGATATTACAAATGAATGTTCTGTTTGTTAGTAAACATTTTAGGTCACTTCTGCCATGCTTTTTAGAACAGACATTTGTTTGCACTCATAAAACCCTCTGCATTTTTGCAGGATCTGACTGCTTAGTATGCCATGTCCTTCCAAGAGTATACTTCCTTCCATACAAAGTGTGGAAGTTAGTGGACTATGACTCCAGCTGTAAGTTTTATTCTTAGATGATTCCTCTCTCCTCAAACTCTTTTTTGCTGCTTCTATTAAAGACAATTCAATAATTCAGTGTACTTATTTAACTATAAAGCTGCTCTATATTTGCCCCTGATTTAAAGGGAAGGATCTGTATATGCAATAATTTTGGAAAGGCTTTGAAGAGATATAATTTACCTCAAGAATTAAAAAATTGTCTAAGAATGAATACCCAGGAAATTCAGCTTCAGTGACAATATAGCCAGCTTATTCAAAATGCATACAAATGAATGCCATGTTACATTCTTTCCTTGGCAAAGATGGTTTCTTATTTAGGAAATTCAGGACCATGATCTGTTTTAAAAATGGCTAAAAACAGGAGGAGATTTTTTGACATTTTTTACTTCAGAATGTTCTTTTGATTAGTTCTGATGTTTGTTCTGCTCAGTACCACTGACTTTCAAAAGAGCCTATGTTAAGAGGAGTGTGAAATTCTGCATTTCATGTGAAGGGATGACTGACAAGTGTTGAGGTTCGTATGGTTTGGGGCAGCCCTTGCTCAGGATGCTCTTTGCCCGTGTGTGGGAGTAGAAAACATGCTAAACAAAGGAGCTGAGGCTGGGAAGGAAGAGGCTGTCTTTGAACGACAGGAAAGTTGGCTGGCTGATGTGCAAGTGTCAGTGTCTCTGGGATGAGTTTTCCAGTTTCGGGCTGGAGGGAAGGAGTGGGTGGAAGGTGCATGTGAAACTGAGATTTCTGCTCTGGGGTTCACATGAAGAAATCTCAAACAGCTCAGTTTTTAATAACATGCTTGATACTTTACCAGGCAACCTAAAGACCTGTGATTGCATTTTTGAAAATCAGGTCTGGTAATGTCCGAGTAGCTGCAGTTCCTTGTCGTGTTCTGAGCTGGATGGGTAGTGCTGCTCCTGAGAAGTGCTGACTGTACCTCATCTTGCTGCTGCTGCTGCTGGATTCACAAGCTAAATCAGTTTAGATCACTGAATATATTTTAGTTGTCTATTTAATTGCTCAGTGTTCAAGTGTAGCTTTTTGTATTCACTCTTTGAATTCATACTGATGGCCACCTTTCCATTAAAAGGATGAGGCCATGGGTTAACTTTAACTTGTAGTACTATTTTCAAGAGAATTTATGAATGTTGACGTTTGGGTTTACTACAAACATATTGGTCAGGCTCCCATAACTTGCTTCTTGTTTTATTGTTTTGCAACATAGAGATTTTCTGTGCCTATGATGAGAACATCCAGAGGAAATAAACAGATGAAACAATGCTACCACTCCTCCTGGGTTCTGTGATTCAAAGGCAGAGTATATATTATTGACTGCAATATAATGGATCTGGAAGAAGCATACATTTTAAAGCCCCTCTTCTTCTATATCTTCCTACTGGTCACTACCAGATTTGTCCCTTTTTATTTCCTGTCCCACAATTTGTTAGAAAGGAAGCATAAGAGTATAACATCCTAGAGTAATTCTTTTCATCCTTTAAAAGAATTTGATGAGAATTTAGGATTTTTGCAATTCCTTGATTTTCACAGCATGGCACATTTTGGAAGACCTTGCCGGCAGTCTCCAGAATTTCAGCCTCTGCAGAAGTCCACTTATTGGAACCTGTCTGGAAATACAAGTCACAGGGATAAAATGGTTTTCATTACAACATTATAAAATGCTGCCTAAGAAATTAAATAAATTTTTTGTACCTTCATGGGAATTCTCTAGCAGCTTGCAAAGTGCATGTGTGCAAAGTCTATTTGAATATAATTCAGACAGCTTTAAAATTTCTTTTCTCACCCATTGTTCAGAAAGATGTACAAGAAGACAATAGCATGGAGAAATTCTGGCTCGACTTTTGTAGTCAGGCCATCTTCAGGAAGGATGTCCTACTGTCCTCTTATGCAAACGTCTCTAAACTTTTGAATGGCTGGAAAACTTCCAAAGTCTTTTCTGTGTTTTTGTGTTTCTCTACTAATTTTGGCATCATAGCGTTCCATAATGCATACATTTAATCTCCATTTTCTGCCTGATAGCTCCAGCATTTTATACTTAGTGGGCTAATCAAACAAATGGCATTGTTCAGTACTGGGAAGAGATGAATGTGTTATATGTCTGGTTCTCTCCCTACTCTAATACAGATTTTTCCTTTGCAAAAATATACCCAATAAAACACAAACCAAAATGTGGGCTTGAGAAATATTATTAGTAGAATGGGTCCAGAGTGCCAGTGATTCAGTCATCTGTCAGCCTGATAAATGGATTAGTGTAAGAGGTGTTCCAGGGGGGAAATGCAGCCCATAGGGCTTCCAGCTAATTATATTTAAGTTGTTTAGTACTGCTGGGAAGCAGCATCCAGGCAATTACTGAAAGCTTTGATGCAGCGTGCACTATTAGAGTGTGCGTTCAGAAACTCATTACCCTTTTGTGCTTGTGTTGGATGGATTCTAGGAAGTTGACATGAAACAGAGAACAGGAATCAATAACTAGAAAGGCATTTTAGTTAGCTTCTGATCCATTTCCTGATTCAGCAGCTTCTAGCCTAGAGCATTTCATACAATTGCTGTAATGTAAGGGGAAAATGTGACTTAAATATATTAATTGCTGCATAGATATATGTATCTTGTTTCAATGACGTGTAGCTGAAGTTCCACCCAAGACAAAGTTTCAAAAGGTCCTCTGCGGACAAACTGCTGCCCAAATCCCATGTGACATGTCCAAAGTGCCTGCCATCTCTGATCCTCCCAAGCTGATTGTAGCAATTTCTCCTGAAGCCTGACCTTGCAGTGATTAGTGATGCCTCCGCAACACCAAGGTTGTATTACCACAGTGCCCATCATATCCTACCTTCAAAATCTCTTGGAAACTGCTGCTAATCCAAACCAAAGCTGATGATACTGGCAACACATACTAAACCTTGTTTAAGAAAATTGTGCTGGCTCTGTCTCTTTGCCACGGGCACATTAGTGATGCACTTTGAGAAAACCCTACAGACTTTGCATCATTCAGTTGTGGGAAACAGCAAATCCTTTCACGTACTGCTCTGCAGTTGGGTGTCTCTAAGATGTGCATGCTTAAAGCAACACGATATTTGCACAACTGGTGGTAAAAGACTTGAAAGTTAATTTCTTAGGTTAGAATGACAGATCTTCTTAGGGCAAGAGTTACATTATTGAATTAAATCAAATTTTTAAATTAAATTGTGTGGTTTTCTTTTTAATCTTGCAATCACTTTAAATCAGGTAATGGTGACTTAGGGGCCATGCAGAGGAGGATGCATTTCTTCTTTTCTGTTTCTTCTTCCATGCTTTTGCCTGAGGTAGAGCTAAATAGACAAATGAGAGGATTACACTTCAATGCTTCTGAAGAGGATAATTCTTTCCCACCTACCTGCAGTATCACAGAATTAATAATTAAACTCCTTTATGTTTCCATCACAACAGTCCTAGACATGCTGTGGGATTTGTTTCATGTTTTATAAAGTTCAGCAGAAATCTCATGAGTTACTGTCAAGAGAGAAGTTTGGGGTTTTTTCTTCTTTTAAATATGGACTTGTTAATTAGAAAAATGGCTTTCAGTTTGCCTGAGGGTTGGTAAAATAAATGTTCTGCTATTTGATATGCATAAATCTTTCTGATAAAAAGTGATCAGAATTGCTGTGTTGTAGGCCACCGCACCCATGAATCTGTCTGGGTACTGTAAAAAAGCCTCTTACAGTACTAAGCATTTGCAGTCTTGGTACCTGCTTTGGTTACTGAGAGCTAAGCTTTTCAGAAATTCATTATTACCACTGAAAGTTCAGGCCTATCAAATAATGGTAGATAACTCGTGTATATCCTGTCTCTGAAACTATTACACGTGGTAGAGAGAATATCTACTACACTCAAATACCCAGCCGAAGCAGGAGAAAGCTAAAGCTGTTGAAGGGTCTGTACAGGCAAAGTGTTGAGAGTGGTAAATGATTATGAGCATTAATGCTGTAACTGTGTCTTCCGGTCTGGCTCAAAGACTGGTTGGATTGAGTCACTGTTTGGACTGCTATGAGTTAATTTCTCTCTGGAGGAGCCTGCATAAAAGGGGTAGCAGAATATAGACAAACTAACAAGACCGTGCTTTTGAAATTGGTAATTTCATGATGTCCGCTAGCTTTGACAGAGTTAGTTAAGATGAAACATGAGAAGAGTTTCCATTTGCAGTTTTGTTTTCCCTGGAGACATTTGCTTCAAAGTGCAGCCCAGACTCTGTGAGCTACACCTGAAAGACTGATATATTCTGGGGAGAAGCTTTCAAGTCTAAGTATTTTAAGTTTTTGTGGGAAGAATTGGGTTATTTCTGAGCACGTTTTTGTTGTTTTGGCTCAGATTTTACCATGGGGAAACGTTTTGCACTAGTACTATAATGAAGATTTATTTCAAAGTTGATTTTTGATTTTTAACTGATTCATGACTTTGTTTCCTATGTCAGACTGAGCATTTGTTTATGGTAGATTTAAAATAAAAAGCCTTTCTTAACTTCCTTTAGAGGAAGCAGCTGTGGGGGAATGATAGATACGTAAGTGTTGAGAGAGGGAATGTTTTATCATAGCAGGCCATTAAATAGTGTTTATTTACTCTTTAAGACCTTAGGGCAAATGCATTAATAGTCAGGGATTGTATGGGGTTTTCTGCACAGTTTGCAGTTCCAGAGCATAGGTACTCTGAGCAAACACGATAGAGAAACCCAGTGTGTTGTGCTGTGCTGAAAGTGGTGGTCCTGGTTTCTGCTCCACGTGACTGCAGTGTCATCCATGATCCATGTGCAGAGCGCTTGCTGGTCATGGCCCAGGGGAGCCACAGCTGTGGTTATACCAACGTGATTATATTTATAGATAATGTTAATCCATAAAGAAACTAAAACCCTAGCACATCAGCAGGAGCGTTGCAAATGTTGGAATGGTCTCTTCACGGATTTGTACACTCTTTAGGAATTGCTTTAGAAAGTGCATTTTAGGTTATTTTTTGCAGATGGGTGGCATAATTATTGATGTCCTGCTAGAATCTTCTAGCATGACTAGAATCTTCTAGTCATGGTTTACTACAGGTATAGTCCCCCAGGGGGAGTTTGCAAATATTAAAGCTGTTTATCAGTTTGAAAGAAAGCAAAATATTCATGTTGTGCACTAGGTATCCTGCATTTCTTTCCCAGAGATTTAGTGAAACCTCTGGAACCTCCTTTTGTAATTCAGTGTTTGTTGAAGATGGCCTGTTTAGCAATTAAACTTTCCAGTGTCTCTAAAAGCCAGAAAGGAGAGGGGATAATAAATTAGTAACCCAATTTAGTTTTTTTTTCATTCTGAAACAGAGTTAAGAGAAATGTGCTGAAACAGAATAGTTATGACACTGGTTTGGTTTCTCCTCATCTCTGTTATTTAGTAAAGAAAATTATTTAGCTGAAACTATGCAGAAATAGTACTTAAACATAAATCATAATGGAAAAATAATACAACATCTAAATCTATTTAGAGGAATTGAGTAGGATTTACTAAAACATCTTCCCAAATGATGTGACTAATTACTCTTGAGTTTAAATCAAGAGTAAAACTAGTATACTGTTTAGGTGGTCTTACCCTTAGCCACCTGCTCAGCTCATAATTTCAAGTGCCTTCTATGTATCTGGTCCCCAGTTTCAGTTTCCTAAAGTCACACAGGTGCCTGCAAAAGGAGATCTGCATACGAAATAGTGCAGAACTGCAGTGTTTGATCTGTGGCCTACCAAGGGCAGCCCCACATCCAGCCCTCCTTTAAGGAGTGTGGCTTTGTTGACTGCTCAGTGTAAATGGTGCTGTGCAGCTTGGCACTGACACGGGGCTTGTCCTCTGCCCTGTCCTGGCTGGCACTGCAGGGATGGGATGAAAGGAAACGATACTCTTTGTAAATTAAAATGGCACATCTGATGTAAACAGGGTGATTGGTAAGTTAGTTCATACATCAGCTGCCTGCATGGGAGTTGGTGTCAGGGTTTTCCATGGTTTTGCTTCATGGAGATTGTGTCCAGTGGAGTAGGAGATGGATGAATGCATTTGCATTGTTTGGTTGACTTTTGTGTTTTCAAACATAGTGCAAATCCAAAGTCAAACCATGTGTACAACATTTACAATTAGCAAAAATGAATGAGATTTTTAAACTTTTATTTTTGGTTGCTATTTAAACATGGGTACCTTTCCTGGCACCTTTGCAGCCCAAGGCATAGAATAGCAACAGCACCAATGCTAGCTGAAGTAACACTTCTAATGTCTCCACATATCCCTTTCTTAAGAGATGAAATTTTTAAAAGTTGCTAACTGTGAGACCACTTCAGTGTAACATTTAGGCCATTGCTTGGTTTTATTTCTGTTTCTTCTCCCACTGTCCCTTTTGTAAGAAGCCGGTGTTCAGTGCCTGGAGTGAGGCTGCCTCTCCTTGCAGGGAGAGAGCTGAAAGCACACTGCTGCATTTTGGCTGAGGTGGGGAACTGTTTGGCTAACCCACTGAAACACCCTGATAAGAAGGTTTTTCTGCACAGAAAGCTTGCTGACCATAGGGATGGGATTGGCAAGCAGTTAATAACATGAAGTGCTTTTATTTATTGCTCTATGCATGGATTCAGAGAGTGTCATTTGTATTGCCTGCCTTCAGTCATCTTACTGATGCCCTGAGTGACCCTTGTGAAGAGAGCTCCTCTGCCATGCTCCTGTGACTGAGTCCTTTCAGCTCATGGAGGAAAAAATAAGCTTCCTAAATTAGAAGCCAGAATATTATTCACAGCAGAACTTACCCCACCTGTCACTGGAATTCTTTAAATCTTTTTCTCTCTGTATGAAAGCCAGTAATTTGTATATTACAAGATATCTTGTGTTTTCATAAAAACTCCTCTTCTGGAAAAGTCCCACTAAAGCTTGATATCAACAAATGGAGAATCTCTGCATTCTCCTTTGGATACTGCACTAATGGTTAGTCACAGGTGATGAAAAGCATGTGCTTTATTTCTCATTTGAATTTGGTGTCAGCTTCGAGGTGCTTTTTTGTTTTATGCATATCCTCATTTGCTAGATTAACCACCTGGTTGGTACTTAGAATATTTCTCCCCTGAAAAAACTTAGGTGCTGTAATTAGGCTGTCTTATTTTTGGGGGGCAATAAACTATAAAAGTTGAACTCTCTGGATACTTCATACTAAAGTATTTTCTACAGTTTCCTAATCACTTCTGCAGCTATATTCTGTGGTCTCTGGTGGTGGTTTTTTTTCAATTTTTTCTAAATTGTGAAGCCCTTGTCCTATTATAAGTAGGCATAGCATATTAATGCTAATATTACCAAGGAAAGTTTAAAAGAACATTTTCTGTCTTTGCATACTGTTTATTTCAAAGCTCATATTAGTACATAATTCTGTATGAAATCAGATTTGAAGACACTCTTTTGTTGTTGAGTAAAACCTTATTGGTAGGGGCATCTGCTAGCATGACCAGTTATTGCAATCATTGCAATACATGCTCTCACCCAGTCATAAGGGAAACATATAACTTTTCAATGTCACTGACACAGGTAATAATAAAGAAATTGTATCTTTTCACCTCTAATATATATATTTTCCTTTGGGTTTTAGTTCTTCAATAGAGAGCTACTATGAACTTTTTAACCAAAAAGTTGTCTGGCATGGTGACCAAAGTTGGACTTATTAAAGGCTTTGATTAGTTTTTCCAGCCTCTGTTAGCAGTGCTGCCTGCACTGATGCCTTCTGTCTGCTCTGTAGCAGCATGGAAGGGTGAATAACCTTTAAGTGATCCTGTCACTGATAAAACCTGCCAGGGGTCCATTTTGTAAGATTTGTAATCAGAACAAATGAAAACACGACCCAACCAATTCATGAGTCTAATTATGATAGAAAGTATTCATAGAATTTCTTCAAGAACAATGCTTCCATCTGCAGTGCTACAGTATGAGTATCCAGTAGTCTACAGTGTCCTTTAAACCCCATAAATCTTGCAGAAGCCTACAGTACCTATATCTTTTTGGTATTTGGCATTAGAGCAGCCTCAGTATGTGTCAGTTAATGTAGCATAGCATAATGTCAGAATATTGAATAGAGATAATTTTAGTATAATAAAACTCCTAACAGTTTTGCCATAAGACATGGAGAAGTTGTAACAGAAAAATTGTCTAATTGTTGTTTGGATTTTCAGATTTTGTATTTACGCACAATTATGCTTCTTGATTATAATATATTTTTTCCATAAACATAATATGCTCTCCAGAAAAATTAGATGGGAGACAAGTCATGGATTCCTCAACTCTGGCAATGTTCAAGGTCAGGTTGGATGGGGCTTTGAGGAACCTGGTCTAGTGGAAGATGTCATGGCAGGGGAGTTGGAACTGGATGATCTTTTAAGATCTGTTCAAACCCACACCATTCTATGAATCTATAATTTAAAAGAAAAGATGGGGTGGAGAGATGAGAACAGTCATCTCACAATGCCATCTGAGAATTAGATAGTAATTAGGTAGGTAGCGACAGAGATGGAGATTTGTATGTGTTCAGTAGATTAACTCAGGAAAACTGTGGACTTCTAGCTGATGTCTTGATAATACTTTGTGATGCTTAAATAGGCATTTATTGTCCCCTGTGTAGTCATTCACCTCCGATTAGAATAGATGTGACTCTTCTTGAAGTAGTTGTATTTGGTTAGATGGTGTACTTGTCTCACAGTACACTAAATGAGGGCATGTTGTAGGACTGCAGACTGAGAATTAGAACTGGATTTAGGAAAGCTGCTTCTGATGATGTGTTTAAATATGTTATTTATTAAATTAATTGTGTAAGAAAATGATAATTAATTGTTGTGGTTTAACTTGAGCTTGGTACTCAACTTGGGCTGAGTACTCCACAGCCACTCACTCACTTCCCCTAGACATCCCAGTGAGGTGAGGAGGAGAATCAGAAAAAGGTAAAACTCATGTGTTAAGAAAAGTTTAATAATTGAAATAAAGCAAAATATAGTACTAACTATAATAATAATGATGATAATAATAATTAAAAGAGACATAACAAAACAAGAGCAATCAAACCCAAAATGACATGTGATGATCCATACCCAGTCCATTCCCAAGCAGCAAGCAGCCGCTCCCAGCCAGCTCTCCCCAGTTTATATACTGGGCATGGCAGTCTATGGTATGGATTATCCCTTTGGCCAGATCAGGCCAGTTGTCCTGGCCATGCTCCCTCCTGGCTTCTTGTGCACCTACTCATTGCCAGGCCATGAGGCACTTAGGATAAGCACTGCTCAGCAACAACTAAAACATCAGTGTGTTATCAATGTTATTCTCATACTGAATCCAAAATACAGCGCTGCACCACCTACTAGGAGGAAAATTAGCTCTGTCCCCAAGAAAACCAGGACAATAGTTTTAAAAGCTGTCAGACATTTGTGTGGAAGAGGATAATTAATTTTAAAAGTCTCCAATGAATATCTCATTTCACTTTACAACATTTAATTATTAGATTATATAGACAAAAATTGAGCATAAGACTTAAGGCTTGAAATAGAGGAGTAGAAAACTAATCAAGGTACATGGTGCTCAAATGGCAGAGGAAATAAGAAATAGGGCTTTACTCATCACACTTGTTGGCAGGCATGGAAAAGTTGGCAAATAGATTTATTATTGCAGAAGAACGTTAAGCTGTCTTTCATGTTTGATTTTCATAAATGCTTGCCTTTAGACTTTCCCAAAAAAAGATTCAGGAAGGTGATTTCTTTTGCCTTCTCATTTCCTCTTGCTCAGAAGTGGTTCTTGATCAGTTCCCACTGGAAGCTTTCTGAGGGAGCAGTTTTGTGGGCACCCCGCTGTTCTGAGGCAGTGCACTGGTGTTCCAGTCCTGTGCTCAGCAGCAATTCTGGATGAATTGTTTGCTGTTGTTATACCTGCCTAGAGGCACTGAAAATTGTTGAGCAGGGTTCAGGGTGTATGAGGATTCTTTTAGGTTTCTGGAAAAGTGCATGCCTTTGCAAAGGGCTGTGCGTCAGTGGGGCTTGCCCTTGTCTCTCTAATTCTTTCTGTGATGGGTGTGGGGTTTTTTCCCCTTCAGGTTCTGCCAAAGCTCTTAACTTGGGAGCTACTACCTTGGTGAATGCCAAAAGCAAAAGGAGTCAAAACGCTTGTGTTTTGATGAGGTGGTGGACACTGTGCCATCCTGATGGGTACCTCTGTCTCTCGTTGCAGCCCTCTCAGCTGTCAGATGCGGTGATCTCCATGGTAACTCAAACCCCCAGACTCTGGACAGCAGCCTGCGAGGAGCAGCATTCAGCAGCTCAGGGGTCTCACGACCAGGTAAGCCAAAAGGAATTACCAAATACGAGGTTACCTCCAGGGCACTGTTTCCTGTCCAGCTCCCTTTCAGGTCTTTCACGGGTGAAGCCACCAAGGCGATAAGTTCCTGTATATATACCAGTGCTGTCATTTACAGCTACAGCTGTCCAGCTCACTCAAACAGAGGCATTTGACAAAAAGTCTACTTTTATCCAGGGTTGCTTTTTAAGGTACAAATTAAAGAAGCAAAGCAAAGAAGCACTGTGCAATTCTTTAAGTGGCTTTGGTGTTAAGTAATTGCTGTGGTAGGAAATAACTCCAAAACATGTCAGTGGGACAATTGGTCTCACCAGTGTACATATACGAGCGACAGCACTGCCCAGTCTCTAACATTAGGCCTGAGCAATGTTACTCTCCTCCAAGGCATCAGGGACTGCTGCCATGTTCATGTAACATTCATGGGTGGTCTGCAGCCTTTTCAAGTTGCTGCTGTGCCCTTTTCACACAAGTTTCTAAATCCCTTGCTGAGCTAATAGCAGCATGTGGCACATTCTGGTTAACATCTTAAGAAGGTACAGACTTCTCTTCCCCTTTTTTGGTGAATTATGTAAAAAGAACAAGATCTTTGCCATTTTTGGGAAAGCAGTGCAGGAACTATACAGCTGCATTGACTATATCAGTGCCACTAATGCTGTGAATGGAAATGGTATCTCTGATCTTATGCACTTACATGTTGGGGGGGTTTATGACTTCTTTCTCTTGCAAGGTTTCATGGTGCTTTGTATTGAATTGTTTCCATGCCATGAAGATTGTATGTATTTTGTGAGCTCTTGGTTTCTATTCATTGTTTTCTGGACATTACCTGCATTATTTCTTTCTTCCTTGCTACCTAAGTCCAGTTGGCTGGAATGTACCGTCTCCATCATTTAAAGAAATCTTAGTGGGTCTTCTTTTGTGCCTGAGAATGGACCACAGAAATTTCTTCAGTCATGTTTTACTAGTTTAGTTGTTTGAATTAGGCCAATAATTTGTACATCATGAGGGTCAGACCACTTTAATATGTTCTACTAAGTGAGCACCAAACTTACTTCCCCAAGTTAATTGTTGCTTTTGAAAATCATGGTCAAAACAACTAAGTAGACTAACCAAAATATGTTTTACCATAATATGGTCATGTTAATTTTGTCCTATGCATTCCTACTGTCGTCATTGTTATTTCTGTGACTGGGGTGACAGTGACAAGAGATTGGCTTTTATCAAGATCAGGCGTGATATGTTGTATAAATGCGTTGGGAACAACAGTGTTTTGACTAGGAAACTTTGTAAAAAGATGAAACAGAGACTTAAGGCAAAATTAGATATCAAAAAAAGAAAGGTTGGGCGAGTTCAGTTAGAAAAAATAGGTATATACTCATGATACCTGGGAAGAAACAGGTCACGCTTTGCAATTTGTTGGTTTTTGTATGAATTAGTTGCTTTGAATTTAAGGGTGAGATGGTCAGAATGTAGTGAAAGATAGTTCGAATGTCTCAGCATATCAGCAGGTTTCTGTTGTTCAAGAAGGTTGCTGTAGGTGCAGTTTAAGAATGTCACAAATGAAATGTGATAGTGCAAGTTGTGACTGTTGTTGGTAAAAGTACAAAGGCACAGATTAACATAAGAAAATGTTCATATCTTTTTTAAGAAAATATTTCCAGAACAGCAGTTTTTCAGAAGCATTCATTTTTTGTTATATGTAAGTCAGCACTTAGATGTTTAATTTTGAGGAAATCTGTGTCATCTTTTTGCCTAAGAAGAACATTGTATTTTATTCAAGAAAAATAAATTAAAATCAAAAAGCTGGATTGCAAGTACATGAGTTTGAAAAGTACCATAAGATACCCATGCATACTGTTCCTTCAAATATTTTACAATTTGCTGCAATTACTGATTTTTAATCCTTTATTTGAATTTATTTCGAACTTCAACAATGATACTGCACAGGCAGAAAATACAGAGGCTTTCTGTATGTTAACAACAGTTGTTCTTGGCACCTAATACGACCAAGGCATTTTATTGGTCAGTTAGATTTATGGACTAGAAAAATCAATCTGCTTTTAAACCATATCCTTTATAATTCTTGGGTTTAGTTAATAAGCTCTGCATTGATTTTGATTTCTAAAATTGTTTTTCAAGTATGGTCATCAAATAATATTGCACCTGTGGGCATACACATGAGCTATTCTCTCTGACTACTCAGCATTTACTATTCATAGTATGGTTATTCTTAAAAGTCACATGGCACATTTTCTGTTCGCTGAAAAATAGTGAATTGTTGTAATAATATTTTTTTAAATAGGCGTATTTAAAATAACATGAACATTCTTTAAAATTTGCAGCTGTTTCATGGTTAAAGAAGAGCTTTATTTACATAATCTCTAATACTTCTCTTGTTACGGGGTGAATCATGATGAACTGAACTGTGGTTTTATTAATGAAATATTACTTAATTGGTACTTTTTGGCCTATCAGCCAAGTCAGAAAAAGTATGTATCTAGCTGCAGCATGAGCTTGTCTATTTTATGCCTATCCATGGTACTGAGAGATGAGGAAACTATTTCAGTGTTGTCTAACTTGTGAGGTACTTGTTTTGAGCCTTTCTTTTATGCAGTAGGGTTTTAAACTACTGCTAGTGGAATAAGATTATTGCGCTTTATTTTTTAAAATCTTTTTTCTTTGACATAGCTAAGATTCCAAGGAAGTGTTTTAATGAGAGTAAAGAGGATGCTAGGATTCCAGAATGAGATGGTAAAATGCCTTATCCTTGATTTCTAAACTAAGCTGGTGATTATTTAAAGCATAGCTCAGACCTTTTAGGACTGGACTGTGACAATCCCATACTCTGTCATTTGTTTTCTAGAGCACATTAAGATACCGCATTCAGCATGCCAGTCACTTGAAAGTTTTAGTAATAGATATGCTGAGTGGAGAAAGGCAATTTTTTTTCTTTTATCATTAATAAGTATATATCTGGTTCACCTGGAGTGCCAGATGAAGTGAAAGGTGCATACCTTCATGACCATGCACTGTACCACAGGGTAGGGAAAGTGGAGCTCTGTGTTGCTGCTTCTCAAACAGAATTAGGACGGTTTTCCTCTGAAGAAGAATGGCATTTTCTGCTTTTTCAAGGTTGGTTCACTTGAAGCTTTTACTTTATACTGAATTATCTTACTATGTCTGGGTGTAGAAATGGAATTACTATGGGCAGTCTAGTTAAACATACTCCTAAATAATCTGAATGTCTCATGCAGCCATCCCACACAGAAAAAGGACAGGTAATATAATTGTTCTTTCAATAAGTTGTTTCTCTCTAAATTAGGTCTTGGAGAGGTTAGGATCTGTATTTCTATTTACATTTTTGTATGAGCTGGTTCCTATCACTGCTTTGATTTAATGGAACATGAATATAATTTATGGATAAACATACTGTTATATAGATAGTGCATGCTAAAAATTTGTGCTCAATATACAGATTAACATAAGTTTATTTCAGAAGAAATTCCATCTTCAATCAGCCTGTGATAATTTTCACGTGGTATTTTACTGTCTAATCTTCACTCTGAATGCTGTAATTGAAAAGAAATACAATTACTATTTTTCCTCTAAAGTTTATTCAAAATAGTGGTGAGAGTTAAGATGTAGTTCTTTGGTGTGAACTGGAGGTATTTCAGATATAATGAACCAAAATGGAATGCAAACATGTTGTCACTGACACTGTGTTTTCACTTACACACCGAGATCACGGCTTCACACTTGGCCTTGTAACAGAGGACTTTGGTCCAAGGTTGGGTTTTTTTTCATAAATGTGCTTACACTGACCCAGTCAAGTTTTTGTAATGGCGTGTTTGGAGAGTGAGTGATCACCACAGGAAAAGCTGAGGTGATTGAAGGGAATTATAGGACACCTGAACTGCAAAAGCAGCGCCCTTGAGTGCCCGACTATTTCAGCACAGAGTCCATTTCCAACCAGCTCTTGCTGAAGTCTGTTAAAATGACCGGGATGTTCTAACTTCAGAGAATGCAATGAGAGGTCGGTCAGTCTTCTGTTCTGGTGCAGCTGTGAGTGAGAGTGAACTCCAGGAAAGGAGCAGAGGCGAAGGGGTGCAGTGACCCTGGTTTTACACCAGTGACACCATTTGTGCAGCATGTCTCAAAGCACTCTGTACTGACTTGGGTGGAGCCCATCCCATATTGTGTTCAGACCTTCACACATGACATGGCTTCCCAGAGTTGTGTAGTGCTGTATCTTCTCCTAATAAACAGTTCAGGAAACTGGGTTAATGTGAGTGGTACCTAGTCAGAAAATACAGAAGTAATGGGGAAGGCACTCTACCAAACAACAGCTCTGTTATACAAAGTGCATTTGTAATTTTGGTTATATCTGAGATGGTTAACATTTTTTATTGATTGCTCCGTGAGCTACAGTGTGATTTAGCAAGCATTCCAAATGTCTGTAACATGAACTGTGTTTATCATCAACCTAAATCAGTTTAAATAAGCTTAGCTCAACAGATGCATGCATAAATTAATTTCCCTTTTATCTAGCCTCCTTGCAGTCCTAATAAACAGAATAATCAATCATAACTGCCTTCTTCTATAGCATGATTATATATCTCTGATCAAGGAAAATGTAAAATAATTTCTCTCTAGTCCCTACTAGTTTCCCCATAATCAAGGTCTCTGGATATAATAATTCAGCTTAATCATTTTTACATTCTTTGATAGAAAAAACAAACATATATGTATATAGTCTGTATGTTTAGAAGAATCATTACATTCAACATTGTAAAAATAAAGAAGTATAAGATATTTCTGTTTCTCTGCAACACAGAAAAGGATGCCAGTCTAACTGAGAGAACTCCTTGTAAACACAATGGCAATGATACCATGTTTTGATGAGTTTGTACTGTGGTAATGTGTACTCATCCTTCTTAGTAATGGTTGGTTTGAGGTCACTGGCACCTTTCTTACTGATTCCAATGAGTCCAGGACTCTGGCTAGGCATTTTCTCTCTTCATTGAAATAAAAAGTGCCAAGCAAGATGTGAGGTTAGCTTCCTGTAAGATACTAGAACAAGCCCAAACAATTAAAATTTTCCTTTAGGGTACTTTCTGAGAGCCTCCTTAATGGATTAGCCACATCCCCTTATTCCCGCACAGAACTGAGCCTGGCCTGCAAATAATAGTTTTAACTTTCATGCTGAACTATTTACAATATATATATATGTATATATGTATACATGTATATATACTATTTATCAATTGTCTATGATCTTTTAATTATACACATATATAGTATATCACACTGTTAATTACTTTTATCTAGATAGGCAACTATGAAAAATGTATAATATGTGTAAGATCAACCTGCAATATATTTACAGTAGTATTTTACAGCTTCTTAGTATACTTTTGCCTTTAACAAGAAATTCTGACTTTTGCAACTGCAAAAGGCATCAAGGCAAACTTGTTTTCTAGCTGGTTTATGTTCAAAATGTGTGTTCAGAATACGTCCCATTAAGTGCAGTTGACAAGATTAGAAAAACAGCAATTGTCTTGAGAAGTTTTCCTACCATAGTAGTTAATGGCAATTTCTGCACTGCTAGTTCAGAAATACTGTCCAAGATAAAGGTATAGCAAGGAGTTGCTTCAAAATGGTATGTAAATACATTCTGAGCAGTCAAATGCTGCTTCTGGTATTTAGTTTAAGGTTGCTGCTGCTGTTTCTGCCTCTTCTGCTCAGTGCTGATAGCAAAACAAAATTAGTTTGGAGAAATCTCGGTGGTCAAGTGTAGCTGCTGGCTTTTATACAGGAACTCAAACATATGGCCCATATGACTCAAACTAGACTTTAAATGTGCTAATCATCTAGCCTTATTATTAATAAACTCAATGTTAAAGACTTAATATTAGAATTTCTTCTTTTGTCTGTAGAGAA
Source organism: Dendrocincla fuliginosa (assembly GCA_035047845.1). Taxonomy (NCBI): domain Eukaryota; kingdom Metazoa; phylum Chordata; class Aves; order Passeriformes; family Dendrocolaptidae; genus Dendrocincla; species Dendrocincla fuliginosa. Next base: position 98,104,392 of record JAWWMO010000001.1, read on the forward strand.
ATGAAATTCAGAAAATATGCTTATTTGTCCTTTGAGCTTTCAAGTTATGAACTTTGTTCCACAAAAGATTTGAAATGAATATGTTTTTACACTGAGTTGAATCTTTTCTTCTGTATTAAAAATTGAACAACATCATGCAGAAGTAATTCTTTTGCAGACACAAAAGAAGAGTGTAGTGCACCTTTTTGAATAAACATTGTAATAAGGCATTAAGTGAAAGTGTGTCTGCTTGTTAATTACATGTCTCCATTCCATGAATAGGATATTAAATATCTTTGGTCATTTGAGTGTCAGTAATATGCCTCAAAATTTGACCTCCAATGTAAATTAATCCCCTGTTATATAAATATATTATTTTAGGTTTTAGAACAATATACTCATTTTACACTGCAAGTTTCATGACTTTTTTTTCAAATTCGTTATTTTTTGAGTCAAAAGTTCAGCTGTGATAAAATATGACTAAGTGTAAACTTGGTATCTGATATGACATGAGGTCATTCAGCCATGTTTTTACAAAACTTTGCTTCAAATCCTTCCAGATTACATCCTATCATTCCAATAATCTCTTCATTTCTCTTTTTTTAAAGAACTCTAGCTTTATGTCAAGCTGTTAATCATAGTGGAATGAATATGGTTTAAGCAATTTGAGTTGATATATCTCTGTTTAGGAGTAAACTGGAGAATCTGTTTTCCCTTTTAATGTTATGTATGCATTTGATTTCTCTCTGTATACTGATAGATTTTTGTAAATTACCTGTTTACAGGTAAGCCCAAATATTTTGAATTTATTCTAATTAGATAATATTTTTAAAGTTTGTAAATATATACAGTCTTTGCAAGCTCAAAAAGTGAAATTCCCCCATAAATTCCCCCCATTTAAATGTCTAAAATTATGCAAAGATCATTAAAAAAATTATAAGTACTATATCAATTTCTAAAAAAATAACCCTGGGCCAGAGCAGCAGAGGTTAAGGCAGCAAAGATGTATGTGGTGTCATCAGTCTGAAGACCGTGTTCTGAGGAACAAGGAAGGGGATCAGTAGAAGCAGTTGGGTCAGGGAACTTAGGTGAAAAGGGAGGAAGAAGTGGTCTGAGGAGGAATGGCTGGAAGGCCAAAGCCTGGACATCCTCTGAGTTTCTCTGCTCTGGAGATACTTCATTACCTTGTGTGGCTAAAGTTGAAAAATTAGGGAAAACTTGGTATTAAGCCTGTTGTTATTTCCTATAATCATTTATAAATAAAAATCCCCCCCCCCCTTTTTTTTTTACTATAAGCTAACAATCTTTTTTTTTACATTAACTGCATTGAAGCCATGTTTTGAGAATTTCCAAAATCTCCTTACATGGAATTGCCGTTTATCTTGCAGAGATTATTTCAGACATTCCCCAAGGTTTTCATGGTGCCCTTTGTGTCAGAGCTTTGTTCTTGCTGTGGTCACCTGTCCTGTAATCAGTGTCTGCTCTTGCCTTGAATACAGCGCTTTCGGTAAAGAGTATATGAGCTCTGCTGGAGTCCAGCCTCTTTGCATATGTTTCTCTTGACTTTTAAGTTGAGTTTGGTTTAGAGTGAGTATTAAGACCTCATTGATAGGTAATGATCTGCATCATTATATTATGTTTTGTGTTCCTAACATTTTGACACAAGTATATTGGAGACAAATGAGATTGCGTTTGTATTGATTTAAAACGTTGTTGCTATGCAATGGAAGAATTGTATGTCCCTTCGAAAGAGAGAGCAAAATAAGAGTAGCCTTGCTTTTGTAGGGATGGAAGAAATAAAATTTCTAGTACTGTAGCATGTTTATTACTCCTGGAGTTGATTTGTTAATGAAATCTTTCAGGCATATGTTTTTTGCTGTGGCTTCGTCCAGGTTGCTCTACTAAAGTCATCCCCATGGCTTGTTTACGTAATTTTAGTTATGCCTTTCAGTGACTTTAGAGGGAATTACCTGGCAGATTTTATTCATCATGTGATTACCTTGTGTTCTAGAAACTTGTATTATTCTCTTTATTGAACTGGTTTTTTGTCTTGAGGAGATAGTAAGAGCTTAAAATGGGTGATTTAGCGAAAAACCTTGCAAACATATCAGATGTCAGTCTCTCTCCTATGAAGGTGTTACTCAGAAGGCAGGTGCAGAGCTGTTTACTGCAGTCAGACGTGATCGCTCTGTTCTAAATTAAATCTACCCATGATGGTTAGCATGGAGGTAATCAAATCACTTGCACCATTTGATCTGGTCCCATTGCCTTTCATTATCAAAGCCCATTTAAACTGCTTTAAACTAGAACTGAACTGATAAAACAGATAAATTCATGCATCTGTGATCACATTTCCTGCTGTTGTATTTTGTATTGTTTGAGTCTAAAAACCAGGTATAAAACCAATTACAATTTATTGTATACTGCACCTTGTTATCTGACCAGGTCTATTAATTTAACCGCTTTTAGTTTTGTTTTGAACACTGCAGAATATATTTTCATTGCTGTATAATATTTTTAACTGATATAGAAGATAAAAATTAACATTCTGCCTTTAGAAATTATCTTGTTCCCTTCTGGATCATAGGCAATATGTAGGAAGGTGCTGGATCATTGCTTTAAAAGCACAGTGACTTTTTTTCCTAGTAATTTCCTAGTAATTTTTCCTAGTAATTTCAATTTAACAGCTGAAAACAACAATCATTTCCTGTGGGTTGTGTGTAATCTCACATGATTAATTGGCTTTTCAGCCCAGTATTGGAATAAAACCAGTCGATGCTCTCTTCCCCCATCGCCATTTGTATTACACCTGATTGGTACAGTGAATGTTAACTTAGCAGACCTGGAAGCAAAAACGATGAACCTCTTACTTCCCATGCATTTTTGAAAAGCTCTAATTATTAGTTTTGGTTTGCTCATCAGTGATGTTTGATTGTGGATAATGCTCAGGTTTGAATTCTGCCGTTGAGTTGGTGCCCTCTGAGATACCTTTGATCTGGCAGCCAAGGAAATGAGCCCATTGGAGGCAAAGTAGCCACTGGGACTTGATTCCTGATTAGTTTAGCAGGCATTTCTAATGCTTTTTCATCTAGTTAGTAAAACACTACCTAAATTAGGCCCACCAAGCTGAAGGAGAGGATAAAGGATGTGGTGAAGACTTAAAAACAAGATGTGGTTGCTTACTGTATGCAGTGCAGATGTGATTGGATTTTGCAGAAACCTGGGGCTTGGGAAAGGGTTGACAAGGTGCGTCTTTTTTCCAAGTCATTTTAAACAACTGATGTTATTTACCTCTTGGAGCTGGCAGTACAGTTGAAGTTTTTCTGAATACGTAAAGATTTGGGAGGAGGAGAAGCAATTGCAAAATGAGTTTCTCTGTGCTGTGCTTAATGGTGTACCATCTTCTGAAAGATCTGAATTGAGTGTTGAGCCTGCTGAAACAAACCATTGCTCTCCTCATGTTTAAAGGGTATTTTGTGATGTTAAAGACGAAGTTATGGCTTTGAATTTTCATGTGGATTTTGGAAATTGACACGACTTGTAGCTTGGATATCTTTCATATAAGAAAGTACCTTAGTCAAATATTGGTGCTGGTGCACATGGTAACAATGAATGTTTACTGCATTTTTGAACATTAGTCAAAGTTCAGAGTGATGGAAGACAATCAGGTGACAATCACACCTTCCCTGTGAAGCAGACAAATGGTTGAGTAAGTTTTGGTGAGATACAGCTATTGGTATCTATCTATGGCAGCAACGCTGCAGAAAGGGGTATTGAGGTACTGTCCCTACACATTAGAGAAAATTGCACTTTGACACAGCTTCTTATTAGAAGTAATGTGGAAGAAGAAAAACCACAACAGGTTGACCTTTGGTTTCCCAATGTCAACTTTATTCCCACTGAATGTGGAAATAATATAATGAAGAGCAACATAAAATCCCAAGTCTGTAATGCCATTTGCTCATATGGCTTTGAAGGCCATACAGCAAGAAGTGCAAAACCTGGCCAGCAAGGCTGTATTAAATCTGCCCAGCCGTGGCTGAGCTCCTCACAGGGGAGTCCTCCCATTCCCTTAGTGACCTGCAGCCTCCTGGGGTCACCTGCACTGCGGTGGCAGCTGGGGCCCCCCAGACTTTCTGCTTTTGGCTGTCAGGCATTCATAGGGGTTTCAGTAAGGAACAAATTGCAAGGCATATGATTACGGTTTTTGTATTGTTGGACTTAATCTTGATCTTAAAGGTCCTTTCCAATCTAAGTGATTTTATGATTTTTACATAGTAGTTTTGGCTCCAGCCCTTCTACTGCCTACATAACCAGGCAAAATGAAGTATGAGTTTTTGTGTATTTTTTTTTTACGCAGCAAGTATTTCCAGATTTAAACATTCTCTCTCTTAGTGGTAGCAGTGATTGATATCAAAACTAGGCAGGTGACAGCGATCATCACCTTTTTCCCCCCCCTTTTTTTTATTTTACTGTCAGTTATCTATAATGCTACTTAGCATAGAGGAAGTCAGATGTTGATTTCAGCAGATACTGTAAATGGTACCAGGTTTAGTCAACTGTGTCTTGGAAATAGAAAGCTGCAATGTTTCAGCCACCCCAGCATAAAGATAACCTTCATTCTGAATACTCCAAACCCTGAGGGGAAACAGGGAAATTTTAAAAACATAACAAAGAAACGATAAAAGATAAAAATAATCATGGAATGTGACATAAAAGAAGAGTGAGTTTAGAAGCTATATAAATTCATTTTTTGTGCACTTGCATGTAGTCCCCTGCATCCCTGCTCTTCTTCCTGGTAAGCTGTGCCTCCCGTAGACTTGAAAGCAATGAGGTTGTCTGAGTACCACAGCATGGCTATTATGCCCCTGCTTCACTTGAGAGCCATAAAAGTCTCATCCTTTAATAGCTCCAGTGGGTTTAGTCAAGAGCTTTAACTGAAAGTTGTTTGGGAAAGAGGCCATATATGGACTTGCCATATTATGCAGCAGTTAGAAAATAACTACTAATACCAACAATGAAAACAAGGGAAGCCAAAAAGACAAGGATGTGTGTTTCTACAGTTGCTGAGAAGTGGAATATACTTTTAGCATTTCATTTTCTTCCACTAAGAAAGTGTTTCTGCTTTTATTTTGTTGCTTTTCTGAAAGATGAACAGAGGAAATATGGAGATAAGCAACCGTAAAGGGAATTTTTGGTTGTCTAAGTACATGCACAAATTAGATTTCTCCTCTCCTACTTCTTCTGGCTATCTGCCAGTTAATTATTTGAATTAACAGGAAGCTGGAAGGTTGGGAGTGTGACAAAACTCAATCAACCTTGAATTCAAAGTCAGGGTTGGGGTTTTTTATTATTCTGATGATGATGTATCTTGAAGGGAATTTTCACAGTGAAAATACATGGTGGTTTATATCTTTTGGTAAGGTTTGCTTTTATCATTTTGGATTTTGTTTCATTTTTTTTTCTGTACACTTTGTCCAGCTAATTACCATGAAACTGGTGAGATGAATGAATCCTAAGTGAACTATTATAAAGCAGTTTACAGTGAGCTCTAAATAAAAAGATTAAGTTGTATTTCCCAAGGTTACAGAGGAATTGAAATTTAAATGTAATTTTTGGGAATCAGTCTTTAGCCTAAACCGCTTAGTTTCTCTAATTATTTTGAATTACAATATGTACTTCATTAGGATAATATAGCAGCTTGAAATATTTTCTCTCAATTTCAGTGTTCAAATGATGGTTTTACTCACAAGCATGTTGTGGTTCAAAATAAATGTAGTAATTTTCAGTACTGTGGGTGTTTTCTTTGTCTGTCACGAAAATGGCTTAGGGATTGTACAAGACCAAACATAGGACTTGATAGCAAAGGATTTTATCTCTGGATAATACTGTTTTCCTCTATGGGTGCTGGTGGCTGATACTAAATTTTGTGATATTCCAAGGTTTTAAGGCAAGGTGGATTGTGTAGGTCGTGAAAACAAATATGATTCTTTTAAACACATTTTTAAGCTAATTTAAACAATTTGTAACTAGTCTCTGGATTTACTGTCCAACTCACTAGTAAGCGTGGTCAAACTATTTAAGCTGATAGCTTAAGAGTGATTGTAAAACGCTAGTGACATTTTTTCTAAAGGATTTCTCTTAAGTAGAGAAAAAGAATGCAGTGTGTGCATAGGTATCTTAACATATCATACAGTTTTTTGCTTTAATTGTTAGATACAAGTTAGACCTGCATTGCTGCCTCTGCACCATATTAACACGTGAGCAGAGACATTTTCTGTGGCAGGAGCATTGCTGCAGTGGAGAGGGCATGGCAGGAGTCTTTGCTGCTGCAGGGGATACATCTATTTCATCGTTCACCCACCAAAGCTACCTTACCTCATGTTGACTGAAGCTGATAGAACATGCCTTTTCAGGTGTAAATCAAGGTTACCAAAGAAATCTGCCATGAAGCCAGACTTCACAGTCAGACATCCTGATTTTCACCCATTTGGTTTGGTCCACTGCGGCTGTTTGTAGTAAGGTAGCACTTAATGCAGTGCTCAGACTTAGCAGATGAGCAGTGACACCAGGAGCCCCTGGCTGCGAATCACCAGTCTGTAAGGATTGCAGACTTATCACAGCACCTTGTCCTGGCACAGCCTGCTTCCACACACTGCAATCCTTCCCTGCCCACGCTGCAGACTTCTGCCCAAAGCAGGTCAGAGCTGAGGAGAAGGAGCAAAACTTCTGTACTGAGATCCACATCTCCTATCAGATTGCAAGCTGGGGTGTGCCAAGTGGGCACATTCCTGGGGTCTTCATTCTGCCTATAGTTCTGGTCTCTGTAGCTAAGCCCACCAACCAAAATGTGTCTATGGTTCCAGTAATAGTCTATTGCCACATTTACAAGCACAGTTCAGCTATCCAAGAGTGATATTTCCTCTTTTAGTTTGTTCAGGGGCATTTATTTTCCTTGGTTTTAGGGCCAGAGAGGTTAATGTGTGATTTTATCAAGTACCAAACATGCTTTTAAAACTGTAGAGAGTTTTGAACACAGGGAAGGAAAATGTCAGTTCTCTGTCAAAGCGCAGACCAAGGAGTTTAATACTGGAAGTTACAATTTGAACTTCAGGCACCCAGAGCAGTTTTCCCATACTAAAATTATAAAGTTGTTCCAAGTGAGAGAGAAAAAAATGCATGTTGCATCCTTTTGGTTGTGTGTCCTGTGGCTTTATGTGTACGGTCACTTTTTCGTTACATGTTCTACTCCATAAAATGTTCCTCATTTTCGGTATAAAAGTATTTGAAACCAGCATGCCATTCATCATCACCATCACCACCATCATCATCATGAACAACTTCTCTTTAAGTTGTAAGTTGATGTAGTGCCCAGAACAGAAGCAGAATATGAAAACCTGTCTAGCAAGTTTCTGTAATAGCTGTTACACAGAGGTTGTTATTTGCTGTCTTAGTTACAAGTCCAAGACCTCAAGCGTTTTCTGTCATGTGTCACTGCCCCTCGTTGATGTGTAGTTTGGTTTCAGTTATGGCCTGGAGCTACACAGTAATGAGCCAAGAAGGGCAGTTGAAGCACCAGGAACACTTTTCAAATTGTTTCCCCATAACTAATATTCTTGGGCAGATAAACATTCCTCTTTATTTCTGTACCATAAGCTCCATCTGCTCTGTGGTCTCCCACATTACAGTTGCGCTTCACTGTGCTTTACTATGGAAGGAGCCTTCAGAGGCTGTGAGTGTCTTGATTGTGTCAAAATTGTTGTTCTATTGCCTTGACTAATGTCATTTATGTTCACTTACGTGAATTGCTGTACAGGTGATAGGTTACCCATTTTGCTAAGCAGCAAACTGTATGAATAACTGGTTATCCTCAGAAACTAATATAATTTATGGCATGGTTTCTGCTGGCTTTCCTAGAGGTATTTGGTTGTTATGTTTCAATCATGTAGTTTTAATAATGGTGAGATCAAATATTTGAGTCTGGACTTTTTTTCTGACTAGTTCCAAGACTGTGTGAAGACAGCCTCAAGGGAATCTTTTGAACGAGTTTACTCAGATGCTACTATCAATAGTATCTCCAGTGTAATTTCAGAAATGGGTAATATGGCTGAGTGTTTGCTGCTGAAATGGAGCTGGGGTCAAAAGTACCATTTAACTCCTGAATGCAAATGTCTTGCCACATTTCCCTTTGGAAGCACCAGATAACTAGAATGAACTGAAACTGGAGACAGTGTGTTTTTTATGACACAGATTGAATTCCTGCCAATGACAAATTTCAAGGTACATTGTGAAAATGAAATGATGCAGCGCTAGCTAAAGTGCATGACATAACTATGAATAGATGTACCCATGTGCACAACACAGCTCCTACCTTTCTTTACTTGGAGAGAACAGTTTCACATGTACCAAGGTCGGCAGAGTGGTTGTATCCTGTGAAGCTCATGTCATGCATGAAAGTACATAAAGACCATCTGGGAACTATAAAAATAGCCTGTCCTGACTAGATGATTTGTGTGGTGGCCAAGGACTGATACGCTCATTCAGGAAATGGCAAAACAATGTCAAACTTGTTGGGAAATATCCAGGCTCATTTTCATCCTTGGGAATGGCTCGGTATCTCATGAAACAGAATTCACAAGGAGGCTGAACCACACGGTTTCTGAATGCCCTGAAGGAGTCTGTGAGAACTGATGTGGTTCAATGCAGGCAGTGGAAATGTTAAGATTATTCTTAATATTTTAAGATTTCAGGCTTGGTATATATGAAGCAAATTGAGAGTGATACTAGAATTGAACTCATACCTAAATATTTTTATGTTTTTAGACTTTTAACAGGTTTTTTTTCCAAGTTTTTAAATGAGGTTGTATCAAATTTGTCATACAAGTCACTACATTCTGCCACATGCCAGTCAGCTTTATTCAGCCATCTCCAAATAGTTTATGTTATGATCTCATGTGAAGGTGGTTTATAAAGCAAGACTGAATTTTTTTTCACTGACCTACAGGAATGCAGATCATACATATCTGGGAAACATTGGCCAGACATTTTTTTTTTTACTATTATTGAAAGGGCTCAGTCTAGAAAGAATGATTCTAAAACAACAGAAATGGCTATAGACAGTGACACTCAGTTTCAGCCTTTTCATGCAGAATAAGAAATAGGGATATTAATGACTGGTTTTCTGAGAAGCATTTATGTGTCACGGGTGACACAATAGCAGCTTTTGAGCACAATTTTAATGAGGTTATCATATCTAAGTGACTTGTGTAGAAGCCCTTAACCTGAACTCTGTAACCCATGACAGGCCTGTCTCCCAGTTTTTATTGTTAATGGATATGCTAGATACAGCTATTGAGGTTCTTCAGCCACATCAGGGAGTCCAGACCCTATTTTAAATGCTGTCAGGAAGCCTAATAGATGCTATTAAGAGAATAGCTATAAACCACCTCTCTGGTCTCTTTTAGCACTGAGCATCTAATTATTGCCATACATTTCTGATCTCAAAACTGCTATTTTAGATTGAAGAGAACATACTAGTGTGAAGGAACTGGATGCTATTCTGTTAAATAGTTTGAGTTCTCTAATAGCTTGTTCTGTCATTTATATTACCTACCAGAAGAGTGGTGTGTAGAGGCAAGAAATTCTGATGTGCCCTGTTATTTGAGTGAAAGCTAACTACTTCTCTGTTATCTTTCATACTTATGACTGAACTTGGATTGAGATTGGAGATTCGACAGGTCCATGCTATTGTGTCCCCAGTGCCTACAGCAGCAAATTTTGTTTGTTAACTTACCCTAGATTCAGCCAAAATTTTAAGCTGGTGTGTGGGAAATAGGAACAGCTGGGGAGTTTTGACTTTAGGGGGAGTTTGGTTTCTGAATCAAAACAAGGTTAGAGTTCTGCTTGCAGCTCTTTGGTCTCCTGTGTGGTTTTTTATATTATGATTGTGTAAAGAGAAATTATGTACTTCTTTCAAATGTGGAAGAAGAATGTAAAGGATATATACTCAGTACCCTGAGGACCTTTTCTTTTATTTTTCCAGGGGTGTGAGAGTATTTAGAAAAATACATTCTGTCTTCATGTAAATAGTTTGGTCTTCTATCTGAATGAAGGCAAAATCTTCAGAATAGTGTATTGACATCTAATATTAGTAGTATTTCAGATCCTGTCATGGGAATATTTGCCTACAATGTAGTTTTCCACTCTTTTGTGTGTAATCCCTTACTCCTGAAAGTGACATGAATGAGTATCCTGCTTATACCTAAAGAGTATGGATGATTTCTTGAATGACAGAAATGTCATTTTACATTAGAGGTATAGTTACAGGCACCAGTTCCTCTGGTGCAAAAAACGTAACACATTTTTTCTGCTTGCTGAATACAAGTCTTTATTTGTGTGTGATCTTGGGGAAAGAGGAAATTAAAGCTCGGTTTTTTTCCAGGTTTTCTGAGCACCATTGAGTGATTTCAAGTGGGGGAACTTAGTGTGGGTGTTTCAGGAGTTGAGAAATCTTTGTAATACTGACTTGAAACAGAAGGAATTGTGCAACTTTTCTATTTTATAGCCTCACCTATAATCTAACTAAATGGTGTTTCCTAAATACCATGAGAGGGTGAAATTAAATAGCAGGAATTAGATAGAAAGCCATTTCTTTGCTCTGGGAATGGAGCCTCACTTCAGCTGCCACTTTACTTGTCACGGCTCTCACTAGGTGCATCCCACAACTTGGCAGCCTCCTCCATCTTTGCTGTGCGTGCGTCCTTGCCCTTTCATTGAAGCTTTCCTTCGATGCCCCCAGGATGTACGTACCTGTTCACAGTCCTGCCCATCATCTCTCAACATGCAATTTGCCACCACTCCCCTGAGTTTGAGCCCCACAGTTCAAGCTCAGCTCAGACCTTGCCACATGTGAAAGTTCATGGTGCCTCTTCTGAGGCTCAGCCAGCTGGTTACAGAGAGAAGCTTGGGAATGGGTTTGCCTTTGCAGAAGAAAAAGTGACTGCTCCAGCAACTGGTGGCAGGAGAGGCCATCTCAGTTGGCAGCCTTTGCAACTTCAATTTTAACAGCCTCCCACTGTAAGGTGACTTGATGATGTATAATTTGTATGTTGCATAGTTCTGTGTCCTATGGATTAGCGAGCGTAGACGTCAAGTGTCAGTGGTTTACCCCTTCTGCGTCGCCTCACAGGCATTGTAACAACTGGCTTTTAAATGATTTCATATGAGCACAAAATTTAAACAAAAGTGTCTTTATAAGCAAAAAGGATCCTTATAAAAAATTCAATAAAAGTTGTACATACCACTTTGGATAAGCCAGTTGCCCCAATTTAAAAATAAACTTGCTGCAACAGCGTATTTGTTTATAAAAGTGATTATAAGAGTTGAGACATGATACTATTCTCTCATTGGTTAGCTTGCATGAAGTAAAACATTTTCAAGGGTTTCATTTGATATTAATAAATATGCATTACATAACTTACTGACTCTGTATGTCTTACAGAATATTTTACAAATTTAATAATATAAAGAAGTGGACCATATTTAGTGATGAAGTAATAACGCTGAGCATGCATTCACAGGGCTGTTTGATTCATTAATACTCATTTAAAGTCAGTGACTTATTTGTTATTTACTTCTACCTCCACACAGGTAGAAATTTATTTGACTTCTTGTCCCCAGGCTTCTTTTTCCTCCACTTCTCCCTTATTTTTGTCATAACAAATACACAACTCAGTCAAGAGATCAGTCATCTGGAGATGATCTAGCACTTGAACTTTCACCCTGAGCATGTCAGCCACCCTTTGCACTAATTGAGAGGTACTTTGTGGAAGTTCAGTAGTGAGGATGGATGCAGCTTAGCTGGTTGCTGCTGCTGTAACAGAGGTAGAACCAGTAGGAGATGAAAGCTCAGTTAAAGCAGGACTGGGAGGGACAAGTGAACAGCTGACACATGGGTGAATGTTTCGGATCTTTTTTTTAATACGTTGTGTCATAAGGATTAAGAGCCATTCTTACACACTTGCGTTATTGGCCGGTTATGTTACAGACTAACTTAAGGTAGAACTAGAAAGACTGTTGTTAGTTTTGCTTTTTGAGAAACAGTAGAAATTATTTTCTGCTTGTTACTAACAGTTGAAATGATCAGAGAGGCTAGAGATGAGAGTTTATCAAACATGCTTTATATTTATGTTCATCGCAGGTGCGCTGTATTCCTTCACTTTGGAAGGCAATGGATGTGGTGACTTAACCCCATAATGGTTAGACCACTGATGTTATGTAATGAGAGCCTCTGTGTGACACCAAAACCTACACAGAAACATCTAAGATGCATTAAGTTATCTTTTAAGAGTACTTTGAAAATACAGAGCAATAAAAAGTTATTAACATGACACTGTCAAGTCTTGAGGTGGGAGATTCATCTCTTTATGTGAGAATTGGCATTTGCATATGCATAAAACTATACTTTTCTTAGACTGTTGTTATCATTATTGATTGTGTAAAAACACACCATATTGTGTTTTGGTTTATTTTGCTGCTTTTTATATTGTAATCCTTCCAAAAAGAGTGCAAATTTTATTACTAATTATGATTGGTTTTCTTTGTCAGTGAAATGTGCCTAAATTGTTGCCACCCCCAAAAATAGTCTTAAGGTTCTTGATCTGGGTGTATGATAAATGCTATATGGGAGTGTCCATGTCAGGTCTTAAAATAAGAAAACTGAGAATTTAAGCTAAAAAAAAAGAAGAGACATGCTATGATCCTCATAGTGTTTAGTTCACATAAAATGAAACAATTTAGAGTTGTTCATTTAACAGATCACCATTGCATCTTAGTGACTATGTGTCTTTTACAGAGTATTTTACAGTTTTTAATAACTGTGGAAGACTTGCACATAGGTCTGAGTTGAAAGTGTCAGCAGCTGAAAAATTAAATTTCCGTACAAAATATTTGTGGTAGTATTTTTTCCTTTTCCTAAAGAGAACAAAAAGCTATTACCCTATCAGGCAACAGTAGTGTGTTAGTATGAAGTGTAGAATAGGTGAAGCCTTTTCCTGTGTTTAAGATTCCTTTCATGAGTTTTTTGGTTGGAAGGAGGATCATCTGCTTCAGTGCATTTGGTAGGGAGAAACTGTCTTTTGAACCTGGAGGATTACATCAGGTCAAATTTTGAGACATATTAATAAAGGAGAGAAAGGAATAATTTCTTGTGTCATTGTAAAAATTTTGTGAGTAAACTTTTGCTTCCTTTGCAGGTGGTAAGGTTTAGAATATCCTTTTTCTCAAGCTCCAGGTCAGCTCTGTACAAGTTGGTATTCCATGAAAATTTAAGTGATGGCTCTTCCCTGATGAGTTTAATTTGATTGCTTTTTGTCTACTTTATAGTACCAAAATACTGCTCAGTGACAGTTGAGCCATGGTAAAAGTGGCATTGAAAAGTACAAGTTTTGTTTCCTTTCTGTCTTTGAATGCAATTCCTGAGTGCATTGAACAGTGTATGTTTGTGTTTATTTCTTATGTTTGAAGGAGTTGACTAGATATGAGCAGTTTATTAAAAGCTAAAAATTTCAGCAGTTCTCAAATGAAATTTGACCCAAGTAAAATACAGGTCCTTATAAGTGAACAGCTATACTATTATTTAAGTATTAAAAATCTAGTTCATGGTTTTTTAGAATTTTTAAAATATTTTTAATAATTCCCTAATCTAGCTGAGTCTTATAATCAAATGCTTAGGCGAAAAATCCTTAGCTCATAAAAATAATAAAAGTAAGATGTAAATAAATACAACTACAAGGCATTAAAGATCACACAGTGTAAACCTGCAGGAATAAACTACTGATAAAAACTAGTATGAAGGACAGCAGAGACATTTAAAAATCAATGTCATATTTTGGCTATAATATTTTTTCCTCTGAAATACTTGCTGGAAGAAAGCATTCTCTGCTGTATGCAGAGGCATCTGAGACTGTCATCTCAGCTGTCCGTAAGCCTGTGGCAATGGCACCCTTTGACCCTCCCAGCCCCTGTCCCATCCCTCACCCTTTCCCATGCATCAGCATATGTCTGCTTTCCCTTATAAAAAAAGACCTGAGTAGGAAGCAAAATTAATGCAAGGAAAATATTTTGATAATTCAATCACAGCCTCTAACAAACCTGTGCAACATGTATACAAGTGCTATTTTCAGGAGACTTTATTTTAGTCAAATTTGCAAGGATTTTTACTGTGACAGAAAAGACACTGTCATGAGAGCAGCTTTTCTGCCAAATGTCAAGTCCCTGCTCTGAAGTATGGAGGCAGTGGAGATTCTCACTGAAACATTGAAACTGTATAAATACCAGCAAAGCTGAGTTTTCACCACCTTCACTCTGAAACCATTGAACTATTTTTGCTTATGCCTTCCAGAAGAAAATTTTGCTTGAGGCAGAGACACACTGTGAAACTTTACGGTCCAAATAGTTAAACCAGAATCAAATTATAAGTGATAATATAAGCTTATAATGTGTCATACTTAAATATAGGTGTTGATGTCTGGTCCTTGCATAATGTTACAAAGGCTTTTGAGTTTCTGTAGAAATAAGAAGACACCAAAATTATCTTCCCTTAATAAGGAAATGTAAAACATATGTAAAGAGTATTGATGAAAAAAATGAACAAAAATTTGTCTTTGGACAAATGCTAATATTTGCATCAATTTTTCATTGATGCTGAAAAAATGAATATGTAAATGGTTCGTGATTCAGCAGCCAGATACTTAGGATAAACAAGGGATCATTAAGAGTGGTTACAGATCTCTGTTTCTTTTCCCATCTGTGGTCGTCTCTCAGTCTTTGCTCCATAGAGTTTTTGTTTCAGCAACCTGTAACCAGGTGTAATGTGTGCTCTCCTGGGAGCTGGAAAATGCAAGTTTGAACTTGCTAGTTCTTAAGTGAATACTTTAATCTTCAGTCTCTTAAATCTGTTATACCACTTCCACTGCCACCTCTCTCCCATTTTTTTTTTCAAATAAAAGTACCGAGTCAGTTCTCCACAGCCAAAAATATAAATTAGAGCCTGGATTTGGAGCGGAAATTTGAAGCAATGAATCCCAGTCTCAGACAAGTGTCTAATCCATGTCTACAGGAAAACACATAAATCTTTGAAACAGGCACATAACTCTCCCCATTCTTTGTAGAGGGAATTTCATAGCTAACTAGTCTTTGAGAATTATGTTCCAGAAGCTGGATGACTAAAATACTCACTTGGTTACAGTATCCTGAAAAGATGGAATAGGCATGACAGTATGGAGTGTTACCCTATCTATCTTCCTGCATGTCTTTTCCAAACAAAATTGCTTTTTCCAAATAATATTAGAGAAGAGGACAGTGAGTAAAACTGTTCCAGCTCAGAAAAGTCGCTTCCTTTGAATTAATGCTGATACTGATGTTCATGTTAAAGCCGTATGGAGGTTTTGCCTCTTCATAACGCTAGTGCAATTTGTCTTTGTGTGAACTAGAAGAAACAAGTGATCTGGGCAGTCTGAGTGGGAGCACAGGCAGTTGATCAAAGGATGGGATTGTCCCACTCTGTATGGTGCTCGTCAGACCACATCTTGAGACTGCATCCAGTGGGAGCACCTGACACAGGAGAGATGTGGATGAGCTGGAGGGAGCTTGGGAGGACCCAAGGCAGTGGGGCTGGAGCACTTACACTTTGAGGAGGGACTGAGGAGGATGGGACAACCTGGGGAAGGAATGGCTTTGGAGGCACCTGACAGCCTCTCAGCACCTACAGGACATCATCGTGGAGGTGGAGCCGGGCTCCTCACAGTGGGGCAGGGTGAGAGGGTGAGGGGCAAAAGGTACAGGTTACAACAGATTTAGACTGGATATAAGGTGAAACCTTCTCCAGTGTGTTTGCATTGTGTTGGCAGTGGAGCAGGTCACCCCAAGGTCACCCTCCTAGGAGGGTTTCAAGTTCTGATGGGTGCAAGCCCTGAGAAGCCTGGTCTGACCCCAGAGCTGGCCCTGCTTTGGGCAGGGGATAGCACTAGAGACGTCCTGAGGTCCCTTCCAGCCTGTGACCCTCAAACCTTTAGGCATCCAAAATCCTACTGGTGTTAGGCAGCTTTTATAATGTTTCTGTAATAGCAAGTATATGATTAACATCTAATTCAACCCTTCTGATCACCTGTAGCCTCCCTAGAATCCTTCTTGGAGTGAAGGCCAGAAATGTAGAATCCTTTTATACTCTGATGAAGTAATTCTTGTCCAGGAATTAAAACCTTTAAAAGCTTCTCAAACCCTGTATATATGGGTTTAAGGCTTTAGTTCTCTGTATCTTGATTTTTTAAAGCAGGGGAGTGCTTTTTTTATTTAATCTGAGCTAACTAATAGCTGTGTCATAATATATTAAAATCCTTCCTGAGAAGTATTTAACTGAGATTTTTTATGAAAACCTTAGATTATGTCATGTCTGTCTCTGACTCCCCAAGGATGTTTTAGTTCATCTTATTTTCTAGGCTATTTAGCTTTTTCAAAAAAGTAGGTTAAAAAGCTTTCTGCTTAACATTGCCTTTTAATCTATACTTTGCTATTTATATTAGGGCTGTGTAAGACTTCATGATGCTGCCACCAGAAATGTAGTTCTTTATTTTTTTGTGTTGTACATTCTTCACCCATCTATGAATGGAAAAAAAGAAGTGAGGACTGGTAAATCACTCGTGAAATACTGTCTGAAGACACAAACCTTAAAAAGTGCTGCTGCTTAAGTGTCCACTATCCCTAGACTGGAGGAAACAGCAAAATTCCATATTGAAATGTATGAAGAATTGATAGAAGATTGGTACGGGGTAAAACCTTCGTACATTTGGTACCTTCATTTGTGATCAGAGGTCAAAATGGTCAAACATCTTTCATCGGAAGAGGAAAAGCTCAAATGCTTCCACTGGTCTTACCAGTAAGATAGCCAGAAAAATCTAACATGACAAAGAGACTGCCTCACCCCTCTTGGGCAATTACAGCATGTAAAGGAAGGAGAATAGATGAAAAGGCAGATAATATCTATGATAGTGTTGTACAACTTGGGTTATACTGGATTTGCCTAGTGTGAATTTTTCTTTGCTATTTAAATCCTGGATATAGAGCATCCAGAGGAAAAGTTAAAAGAAAGATAAATTAGTGTCTGAAGTTGGCGCTTGAGGTGGTTTTTGTAAGACAGAGATTTCTCTGCCTTAATTATTTGTATTGATTTTTAATGGAAAGTTTCTCTGAAATATTTAGCAGAATACTCTTCTGTGTGAATACAGAAGAGTAACTTAGAAATAAGCTTTTACTTTAGCAGTTGCTTAAAAGTTTCAGCAGGCATTCTTTGACAGCAAATTATTTCCTTCCATCCTTCTTCCTTCCTTCTCCACCTTTCAACAAGCAGAGTAGTACTATACCTTCCATAAAATGGAGGCATTAGTGACCCTTCTCCAGAGCTCAAACCAATATAAGCCAGGAGCCAGTGAAACCTTATGTTAAAAAAAAAAAATGAAAACACACCCCCAAAAAACCCGTAACGGATTTCGATTAATATATAAATGTTGGAAGTAAAAATACACAGTAGTGAAATATCCTGAATTTATTTACGTATTTTTCTGTTCCATTGCACTATCCTATGTAATCTTTGTCCTTACAACTTTTAACATTGACATTCTCTTAGGATTATTCAAGGGAAAACATTAAGTATTTATAGCCACAGTTAAAATCTTTATAAATAGGTTATAATGGGATCTGCAATAATAAAAGTTTGAAATAGTTTCCATTATAGTTCTTTGTTTTCACATATTCTAAAATTTGCAAAATACTTGTTTTGGGGGGTGAAATTTTCCACATTGTGAGTCAGAAAAGCGTTTCTGGCTCGTTAATTTGGAGTATAATCCTTTTAGCTATTCTGGAATTATAGACAAATGGGAAAAATGTTTTTTTGCCTTTATACAATAATAATAATAAAAATAAAGAAAATATTCAACATTTTTAACAATACTACAGGGGAAACAAGTGAAGGTTGAAATATGTGGCAAGGCCTACTGCCTTTGCTTGCTGAGGGGAAAAAAAAAAGTTATAAATGATGGAAAAATAACATCAAACTGTTTCCAGTAACATCTGCTCAGCTTATTAGCAGAAGCTAGTAAAAACCCACCCCCTTAATGACATCGCTGCACATTCCCTTTGCCTGAGGCCATCCAGACATGAGCTAGCTAAGCTGCTGTAGCTCCCTGCTGGTCCCTAGACCTGTGCAGGTCTTCGGCGTGGCTCTCACTCGCTGGGCAGATCCCACGCTGTGAGGTCTCAGGGATGTGCCTGTCTCTGCTTCCACATGTGGTGAACAGTGCTGGTCCTCCTCCTGTCCACTCCCTGCTTCTGGGGACCCGCAGCTCTGTGGGGCCAGCCTGCAGGGCTGAAAAACAAGTGGAGGTTGGTTAGCTTAGCACAGATTCATGTTGGTTTACCTCGTCTTATACACAGAGCTTTGCTAAGTCCAGGGGTAGGCTTTTTTGTCGCACAAGTTACAGGTGTTGCCATGAGACAGAGGTACCAGAATGGTGTTCACTCTTAGTCTTTCTCTAGCTGCACTTATGTCAAGCTGTTCTAAAGAGATACTAAAAGAGGATGAACTCCATATGTACATGGAATTGAAACAGGTTTTACTGGGTATCTGGGTCTTGTGGGAGAGATGTCTCACACAACCCTGGTGCTGTGTGGACAGCCTGCATGGCACCACGTGCCCAGAGAGCGCTGCGGGTGCCCCACGGCTCTGGGGCAGAGGAGCGGGATAAGGGGCTGAGTCCCATCCTGTGTCACGTCCCCCCCGTGTCTGTCATGTCCCTGGAGTGGCGGTGCCGAGGCCACGGCGTGCCCGTGGTGTGCCGGGCGCTGTGGTGGGCACGGACACCCCGGCAGCCAGCACGGCCGGGGTCAGCTGCCCATCGGGATGAGGATTTACCCCCAGGGTGGTGCAGGAGTGGGCTGGGGTGAGGAACATGGTAAAAAAACACACGGGAACGTCTTATCCTTACCTTGCTCTTCAGAAATAAGATGCACAAGCAAGACACAATCCAGCTCTTCAGCCCGGTTAAGCCCTCCGATGTGTAGGGGAAAAAATGGATTTTGGCCTCTGCCACCAGAATGTCACAATTTTAAGCAGCAAAGTTGCAGGATAAAAACCAGAAATAATACAAAAGGCCTTATTCAGATATTCTGCCTTTTGGGCAAGGCCTTCAGACTGCCTCTCACCTGTCCTTGCAGGCCCATTGCTCCCGTGTTCATTGCCCTGGCATTGCCTCCTTTAAAGCAGTGACCCCCCTGCCCGTGTGGCTCCGAGAACTCTGGAGGCTCCTGGTGTGTCCCAGCAGCGTGGTGTCACCTCAGACGGTGTTTTCTCAACTCATCACGGTTAGTTAGTGCCTGTCCCTGCCCATTCTTACAGGCCAGCCTAGGACTCGGGGTGTCAGATGGCTGAAAAACAACCTGCACTTTGTTCTGGATGTTTGCAGGAGGTGTTCGCTCTAAAAGTTCATCTGTGTTGTTTTACATCTGGAACAGGTACAACCAGTTCTAGTAGGAACTCATGCCATCATATTCATTCACCTCAGAACTCTGAATGTGAAGCACAGTTGAAAAATGTAAATACTTGGGTTTGTCGAGGTTTTAGCGAAAATCCAGGTGTATTATGTGAGAAGGTAAATTTGAGAGAGTATTAATACAGTGGCTTTCTTGCTAAAATTAGAGAAAAATGAATATCGCTAGAAAATTGTGCCACTTTTTAAAAGTTGCAATCTTCCTTAACTTTTCTGAGCACATAGCACTGCTTGTAAGATTTAAAGCACATTTTTGTTGCATTACGTGCATGGAAATGCACACGCACACAGACAGTCTGTTACTGCACAATCAGACAATCATACATTTTGGCCTAATTGGTTTGAAATGAGTGGACACATACCATTGTCCCTTGGCTTGTGCTAATTGCCATTTTGTGCTCATGTAAGGAAGAAAATCCTTGGTTCTGTTTAGTGGCAACGTTCCCAATTGACTTCAGTTGTTCCAAGAGTGATGAGGTATCTTGATTCTCAAACTAAATCCAATCATGTGTTTCAATTTCTGAAGCCTCTGTAATTCCTTCCTACTTTATTTTAAAACAATTCTTTTCATTTAGTTTGCAAACTCTAGGTCTGCTGTCAATTGTTGCTGTCCCATAAGTCTTATTTTTGGCTTCCTGGAACTTTCCATAAAATATACTAGCGTGAACAATATTTTTGTTTATTAAAAAGAATAAAATTTCGTTTCTTAGAATGAAGCTATAAAAGAGGTTTAACACAATTGCACTAATTAAGAAGAGCGGTTGGGGTTTTTTTGCGCTTTTTTTCCCGTGAGCAAAGAGACAAAAAGAGAAAATCAATACTGGAAAACCCATTTCATTCTGCAGCAAAGGCAGTTGGAAAAGATCCACTTGAACTTTTAGAACTGAAATGCTGGAGGCTGCTGTAATTAAGTAAACCAGCTGAGAACTGAAAAACAACCTTATCAAACTAAGAGATTATAAGTATGAAAGACCTGATGCACAGTTCGGCATCTTTTGATAGAGGAAGTAGAGTTTGCTGGGAATTCGGTGATTAAAGGCTTGTCTTTTGTTGATGATTAGTTATTTTGCTCTGGGAATTGTTGATTAATTGAAAAATGTTTGAATAGCACTTAGAAATTGCTGGAATATCTCTTGCTGCCCTTTCTTTAAATAAACAGATGTGGATTTGCTTCCAAACAGCCCTTCAGTTTGAAATGTAATTTATAATTTAATGAAAAGTAGTATTCATGCAGAAATAAAACTTTCTGTAATGATGTCAACCAAAGTGTTTATCTGGACAAATTATTTTTATATGGTTGTGTTACTTTTGATTTAATTTTTTTTTTTACTTTTTGATAACGTACTGGATGATATATTATTTTGTTAACATTTTTTCTAGGACAGGACAACCATTCTGGTAATTTATTGCAGATTTTTGAAACTATAAAACTATAAAAACAGTAGACAGAGTTGCAATGTGAAAAAAGAGAGATTCATCTGTTCAAAGGCACCTCTTTATAGGCATAGTAAAGAAACCTTCTCCCTGAACAACGTTTTGATTTTATTTAAATGAAAACCTCCTTTTTGTCAGATTTGCCCACACAGCTTTTGATTCATCAAGAGCGACCTCTTGAAGACAGAATTGCAGGTTCATTGATCAGTACCACATATCTATAGTTGGTGTTCCTTCTACCTCCTTTTTCTCTGATTAGCACCAGATTTGGAACACTGGTATGGCTGAGCTCCCTGGTGAAATAGTGTGAGAGACCCAAACGTGTCAGTATCCAAGCTAGACCTTTATTGCATCTGTGCTATTTTTTCTGAAGCTCTCGGGTACAGATAGAGTTGTTACAACTTTTCATCAGAGTGTGGTCTTACAGGCAGCAGTGAAAATGGGAAAGAGCTTTAGCTCCATGGGTTTGTTTTTGTTTAGTGTGGTCTTTTAAAAATCAGCAGAAGTTCAGTGTAAGTAAGTAGATTTAAAACCAAAATAGGAGCCAGGATTAGCATATTTGTCAGGATTTCTGACAAGCCTATTGCCTTTTCTTTTTCAGGTCCCTTCCCTTAGGGATCTGCTATAAACGTGGGCAACAGACATCTAAGTGAGGCAGTGCATACTGTACAACTCAATAACCATTCCCAAAGGATATTACTCTGCTCTCCGGAATCTCAGCTTTATTTCCCCCAAAACAACAAATCTACTACTGCGCTTGTGAAGAAAACTTCAAAATATTAACACTATAAGTGATGCAGAGACATCTGTGATCATCTGTAATGAGCCTAGGACAATAGATCTGAGGTTTGAATTGCCTCATTTTTTGTCATTAAATAGTTTGAGTGACCTGTAGGGATCATTTGTAGAGTGAGAATAGTTCACTATTTCCCTCCCCACTAAGAAAGGCCAGGGAGATAGGGTGGAGTTCTTATTGTGAGCACATTGGTTTGCTTTCTTAAGTGCAAGGTCTCTAGAAGGGGCAACTGTTTATATTTTTAGTTTTTTTGAAGTCCAGTGTCTTGTTCAAGCCTTGCAAGGAGGAGTTGAAAAGTTATGCCTGCACAATCTGCACTTTGAAGAGGGCTCACTGTTAATTTGATGACTTACATAAGTGGAGTTTGGAAAGAACCATCCTCCACACTTCATATACCTTGTAATCAGAAGGAGTGCAATGGTCTCACTCCCTTGACAGTGTTGGAAATGGAGTTTTGCTGAAGCCAAAGGGATTGCATGGCAGGGTGGGGGGTTAGTTCAGTTTCTAACAGTTAGCAGTTCAAACCTGTTCTTCGCACCTTTTTTTGGGGAGGTGGGGGTCTCGGGCAGGTAGGCTGATCGGGCCAGAGTGTAAGCTTCCTAGTACTAGCCAATGGGAACAGAAGCAGGGACCTCCCGGCTGGAATAGGGTATAAAAACCTCTGTCTCTGGTTGCTGGGGGTCTGTCTCTTGGGCCAGAGAGACACACCCAGTTCGGCCGAACTGTTCAAATAAAAGGGTTTAGTTTTGCTTTGATGACTTTGCCCCCTTCTGAATTTCATTGGTAAGTGTGAGCATTTCACACATCAGGATACTTGTAAAGAAAAGATGTTTTACTCTTCGGTTTCATGAAATGGCAGGAGAGACTGGGAGGGAGGAGGGAGCAGAGTGTCCTCTTCTCTCCCCAAACTTTCATTTGGCATTTTGGGAAAGCAGCATACTGGAGTTCCTCCACGAGAAGAGGCAGCTGCGATAAAAGCCAAGACTGAGGAATGCATTGGTGTGGGCCAAGCAGAGCTCGTTACCCTTTGGGGAAGAGCTGCTGGCTGCTGACTGTTCTGGCTCTATGGTAAGGCACATCCGAGAAATACAGAAGCATAGGGCTCGTTGAAAGTTTCTGATGAAAGCATTTTTCAACAGAAAACACTGAGATTGCCTAAATGACTCATTCTGTGAGAAGTGGCTTCTGGCTTTGGGAAATGTTTTTCATTAAACTACAGAGCATATGCAAAACAGTAACACATTGATTTGGCTATGCTGTCACGGTGCCTTCCTAGAGTCTATTTTAGTTCTTGTGTTCACATTCTCTTCTCTGAGATGGGGAGACTGTGGTGGGTCCTGAGGGATGCACCTTGGTGCATGGATCCATCTTGGATGAGAAAATGGGAGCACAAGTGTGAACTCCAGTTCCCATGCAGCAAGGCATCAATTTGCCAACCATAAATGCTTGAACTTTAACTTTCTGGATTGTTTTCATTTTTATGGAATGTATCCTTGCCTTTTTTTCCTCCAAAGCAAACGCACAATTTCTCTTCACACCTCCCTATCATTTTAATGACAATGTTGTTGTCAGTAAAACTTAGGCTGTGAAAAGACGTCTTGGCCTAGCCCTGTCGAATAAGTAGGTAAATAGTGTAACCTCTCCAGGAGATAAATGAAAATTTGTGTGTTTCAGCTGGGGCTTTGGTTTTGAGAGGGCAGTGTTTATTTTACAATAATGACCCCCCAAAAAAATCCTCTAAGAAGTTGACAACTACTCAGCACTCAAATAAAGCCGACTGGAGCTTGCAGACTTTTTCAAGGTGTAAGATGAGGGCCAGACCAGCCATCTGATACATTTCTGTCAGCAGGGTTGGATGCAGAAATGGGAAGTGCCCGGCTTCCTATTTAGGTTTCAGGTTTAGGTTTTAGTTTAGGTGTTTTCCCTACATGTCTGGCCTGTTTCCGCCTTCCTGAGGGGAAGATTGAGTGGTAACTCCCAGTCCCTGTGGATGGCATGCTGCGGCAAGTAGGAAATGTAAACTCATTTCCTGAAATAACCTCAGCCGTCCCCTGCCCCAGAGTTAGCCTGGAGGGCAGGAAATGGCCCTGGAGGACCCTGTGACCATCATTTAGAAGAGAGGCAGAGGAGTTGAGTCTTTAGATGCTATTTCAAAATTGAAAAATTTATTTTCCCTTAGTTCTTCAGCCAGATCTTGCTTATTTATGGCAACAGTGCTAAACTATGCCTGACAAAGGAAGTGCAATCCTTGAATAAGGGAATGGGATATAAATAAACTATTCTTAGTTCACCTGTCCAGCGCTGTGCTGAACCATAGCTATTATGTGAGGCTGCCTTCTCCAGAGCCACTTACATGGCCCATTAGCAGGATTCCCAGTGCTCCAGGAAGGTTTAATTTGAGAACAGTGGTATGTCAGTGCACAGAGCCAAATCAGGTCCAGTGGTATACTCCAGAAGCAAGCTGCCCTGGTTGCCTGCAGCACAGGAACGTGCTGCTGCATTAGCTTCACAGAAGCCAGCTCAATGCCAGATGAACCACTTAGTTCAGCAAAAGCCAAGCAGCCCTGGAAGCACAGTGGTGGCAGATTTGAGCTAATATCCCAAGATTTTTACATCTACATGCAAAGCATTTCTACAAACCTATCCTGGTAGCACTGAGAGTTGAGTGTTTATTTAAAATAAGTGTTAATTTAATTTTGCATGATCTTAACAACCCATACAATGTATATACATTCGTATATTTTGAATCCATTATACTTTGGGAAGTATTAATTGACTCAGGTCACATGTTTGGACTTTCTTAAATGTCTGCAGGAGCACAACCCAAATTTTTAAGGTGAGGTGGAAGTAAATAGAACTTCCCATATGTGTAATTGGGTGCAGAAAAAAGTGTTTCAAGTAAAGGAAGTTCAAACACGTTTGAATGCTTTTTGTTAATCCTCTTGACATTATGAAGAATGAATGTGTTATTGCTGGTTGAAATGTCTCCAAAGGCACATTGGTATTGTTTGTAAATTGCACTTTATTTAAAAAAAAAACAACTATTAATCTAGGTAATACCAATCTTCAGTAACAAAAGGAGACCATTAATTTGCAGAAATAAATCTTATCACAGTGATAACTGAAGATTTCTGCAGTTTTCCACAGACATTTGCATTTCTACATTTAAAAAATATGGCATTACAGGGGTAGCTAGTTGTTTGCACCTTATGAATCAATCTTGGAGATACACAAAACGTGTGTTCTTCTCCTCCCCATAATGTCTTTTTAGCCACTTCTACTGGGGCTGTTTATCTGCAAAGAAGAAATCAGAAAGAGCGTTAATGAAATCGAGTGTGGTCTTTCATAGCTCAGCCAAGTTTCTAATGAATAGATTTCTCTGGGTAAAAGCCAAGAACTGTGTACTGCTTTGGATGGGTAAAAGCTTTACAGTTGTGTATCTGATTGCTACACAGGCATCTGTGGGAGGGAAGAAAACTTAAATATATGAGTGGGGATCATCTGGTTATTTGTGGCAGGGTAACAATGTGTATAAAGATATGATCTGACACATATGTCAAAGTAATTCCTGTTGACTGACTTCAGGGAAAATGCATTGTAAATCCAAGTACTATTCAGTGCGCTTGGGATTCTGATACAAAGGTAGCTGCTATGGAGGTGGGTTTTTTTCTGGGTCTGTCAGATTATTTATTTTGCTGATTTTCTCTGAATTTAATTCATTCAAGAAAAGTCATCTTTAGAAAAACAAACAAAAAACAATACTCTTCCTTTCCTTTGCTTTCCCTTTCCCCAAGCAACCCTCTGTATGTGGGAAATACCATTTTAATGTCTTAAGTTGCCAGGATGAATCCAGAAATGGCATTTGTGGTTCCTTTTTTTTTTTTTTTTAAATAAAGTTCATTTTACCACAGAGTACGTCATTGCTGAAACTGAATTTTTTTAAGAGGTTTCATCTTTACCAATTTTCCTACCACCAAAATCTGAAACAGCTATTTTTAAAATGCTTTGAAAAGTTTTGTTTTTTTCACCCCACAGCTATCAAATTTTCTTGATTTATTGTTGTCATGGCCATAGCATCAATACAGATTTATTTTAAGCATGCAAAGATGAGAATGGCCTTAACTGTTGCTGTGAATGTCTGTCTTGTTCTTCATTGTACAACGATGGTTATGCAAAAAGGGGTGCAGGAGTTCATTAATTATTCAGATCCAAGTCTGTTTATCTGGAAGATGTATAAAGTTATACTAGAAGTGGTACTTTCACTGCCTGCAGTTGCCAACCTTGGTAACTAAAAGCCATTACCACTGTCAGTGCTTCCAGTCTCCAGATCCTAC
>JAWWMO010000001.1:98130632-98259139 GCA_035047845.1 Dendrocincla fuliginosa
TTTCACTGCCTGCAGTTGCCAACCTTGGTAACTAAAAGCCATTACCACTGTCAGTGCTTCCAGTCTCCAGATCCTACAGCAGAGAAATTTGAGCCCATTTTACAGATGAGGGGTTGAGGAGAAAAGAGGCCCGGTGCCTTCCAAGGGCAATAGGTGGCAGGTGTGACAGGACTGGATATTGGATGCAGCTGATGCTGTCCTCAGTCAGAAAGTGCTCATCCTTTACAAAGGAGATGAAATTTTTCTCACTGAGACTGCATCATTTTTAGAATTTTGTTTCTTCTTGTTTCTCTATGAAATGCAAACTGTAGTGGTAAAAGACTGGAGTACTTGAGGAGGATGCCTCCCAAATTAGCAAGCTATGGTTTCTTATGGAAACTCAGCATCCAAGCTATTGATGAAATACAGCCCAGGATAATAAAAGGCTTACCAGGGTTCAAAATACCTCCATTTACATAAATATGCAGAGACATCTGTTACAGTCATGAGTGACCTGCTGGTTTAAACCATCAGCAGGGGAAATGTCGTCGATCAGCATCGGCTGCAGGAGCAGGTGCTACTTTAGGCAGCAGGAATCACTGAAGAGGTTTTCGATGAACAAAGACGACCTTTCCGCTTGCCAAGAAGAGACATACGGGAAATTGAAACAAACGGCACACGCCCACGGTCTTTCATTTGTAAGACACGATGAGAGCTTAGCGTGTGCCTCTGCATCCAAATCTGTGCGTGATTAGTTGTAGGTACAGTGTGGCTGACAAAGTTGCAAAGTTTATGTCTGAGGAGTACTTATGATTTTTGAAACCAAACTACTTGTGTCAGATTCCCAAACAGGAATGAATCATCAAGATTTCATGGAAAAAGGCTCAAAACAAGTTTGTCATCTAAGCCCAGGATTTTTATTACCAGAGTATAGGCTCAAAATAGTAATGTAAAACCATCATCCTTAAGGTTGTGATTACTTAAGTCAAAAATTGAAATTTATTTCTTGCTCACCATTAATCAACAGAGAAACAATAATATTATAACCTTATATAATGCAAGGATATTTGTATTCCTTGTTGGCACAAAGATACAGTGTTGTGTCTGCTTCTCTCCCCACTCACCCACTACCCAATTCACTGCGTAATATTGTTTTGTAAGGAAAGAATCTGTCTTCAGCGGATGAATGACTGGACAGAAAACTGGATTTCAAATTTTGGGCTGCAAAAGGGTTATGTTTTGGTGTGTTATATGTGACTTGTCACATATAATTGTCAGCAGTTCTGGAAATAAAATACTCACACGGTAAAAAGGAATGTCCAAACAACCTGTTGGAAAGCCACCGGAGTAGAAGAGTTAACATTTGCAAAGTCTTCTAGGATTTAATATGCTCCCTCTGTGTCTCTCGTTTGTGTTAAATACTGCTCTTTAATTATAATAAAAGATGCAGTACGGCTTGAATACTTGATTTACAATATTTAATGGCTGCCTCACACTGGGACATTACAGCTCTAATAACTGTATGAGATCTTTAAATACCTTAACAATTCCCACCTCTGTTTTGATAACACATTTCATAGTAAATTAAGATAAAACAAAACCTGTTCTTTTCTCTCCCTTTGAACAGAGCGTGGATCACACTTCTCGTAGACCTCATCATATTGAGGTTGGGCTAAGATGAGCATAACCAGTGACGAAGTGAATTTCTTGGTGTATCGCTATCTCCAGGAATCAGGTGAGTTTCTTGTCTTTCCTCATAACTTCTGGTCATAAAAGAAATGGGAAAATTGGCTTTTTGCATGATGTCGCTCTAGGGATATAAGTGTTTTAAAATGATAAGCTCAGACTAAATATTTCTCGCACAAACCCACATTTCTTTGAAATCATTGTCTTGAACGTAATAAAACTGCAAACAAGCACAGGTACAAAAGTAAACATTGCAGTTAGGCAAAACAAGGAAGTAAATACTGTTACGTTAACAAATGTTTCAGTAGAGTTATATGATGTCAGCCAAAGTCATTTTTGGCAGCACAAACACAAAGCACATGTCTTGTATCTCTTTTATTAGCTACTTAAAACTAAATTGGTTTTATGTTGGCTGTGAATGGAAATCTGAGTGCAAGTTTCTGATGTTTTAGAATTTTGTAATTATGTATATCGACTGAGTTGCACAAGGGTCAGTATTACCGTCTCAGTATCACTTCACCTCTATCTGTTCATATTGGAAAATATCACAGGGAACCAAAATCTGAGCAGGTTAAAGATATGGGGTTAGCATGCTTCTATTGGTCATTATAACTAGCATTCATTGAATACATTATTTTGAGGTGTTTCTTCGATTTGCCAGACTCATTCAGTCCCAGGAACCCAAATCCCTATGTAAAGAATCTCCACTGAAATTAAGAAGAAGATTATCATACTTTTTTAGTATTTTGTCTTTTAAAACTGCTTTGAGTGTTCAATCGTGGCCTGTGTTAGCTCTTTTCTCACATCATATTCCCCTCTGTAATAACAGAGCTTATAAAAAAATAGTTTAGATTTGGTGTGCAAACAGATGAAAGAAAAAGAAGAACTAACAACACTAAAACTTCACCCAGACAAAGTTAACTTTTAAAAATAAGCTATTGTGTACCACACTGGAAAGATCTGTTAGGCATTAGAGCAGTGCATAGATGGACATAATCAAAGCATAAACAATCCTGCAATTATTTTATGTTCTTATATTTGAGTTGTAGGAGATTAAACAGTGTATTAATACAGTAGCTTTTCCCGATGTGAAAAAAGAAAATCAGCCTTTTTTATTCCTCTTGATACATCAGTAGGCGGGTTAGTATTGTGCAGTGATTCAGGAGGTTTTACGAAGTCAGGCAAGAATGGTGGTATCAGCCAAATAGGAAAAGGTTATTCTAACTTCTAACCCATCTCCCACAAGCAAGCAATCACTTTTGCCATTTTACAGAGACATTTACATACAGATTTTCTTAATGGTAAGCTGTACTGCTCTTACCTTCTTATCTACAGGGCCAAAAGTTTTTCTTATTTAATCAACACATACTAAAGGCATTCACAAAAACATTTTGTTTCCACTGTTCTGTTGTATTTTACACATATAAGAGAGTGGCAGTGGAGGTGAAATATTTGAAGAAATGTTAAAATACGCTTCAAAGTGAGCGTATTGAAATCCAGGTGCTGGGTATGGATTTAGTAGATATATCTGAGGGTTTGTTAGGAATTTCATTGAGAAAACAAGAGCTATAACCAATGATTAATCCACTAATCCATTTAAAAAGCTTTTACATTTACTTTCATTGTTTATTCCAATGAAATTTTTATATCTGAATTTTCTGATAAAGTAGATAAGACAGAACTTGTTATGCAGTGTTTTGCCTTTCCACCTGCTACTATAAATGCCAGAAGATGCGACAGCAGATAAAAGATACTTAACCCGTAGCTTCAGAAATAACTCATGCCAGATTTAAAGGGCTAGTGTTTAAATACAGCTTGAGTTCAAACCCCTACAGTTTAAGGAGTTAGACAAAAACAAGGTTATTACATTGATTATTTGTTAACATTAGCCAAACCTAAAGCTTCTAAAAATTGTATCAGACACAGCCATAAAGGTTGCTTAAAAGAACATGCAAAAGTTCACTTGTTTTTTTCAGGTATCTGTCCTTTAATCTGATTGTGTAAAACTTCCAGGCTCTCCCATAAAGTGTAGGCAAATGGTGGGAGGAAGAGAGAAACAATGAAAGGAAACTCATATGGTGAAATAACTATACAAAAATCAAAATATCCCTGTAATATTTTATGTATTTTGTATTTGCAGTGCACATAAATACTTGAGATTATTTGAAACATTATAACAAAGATGCTAGTGGGTGCTCTATACTTCATTATGAAAATGCTGGCAGATGATTCTAGTAGAAGATCAGCTCTTCTAAAATTGAAGTTAGAAGTGAAATTCAGTAATTATGTTTCCTCCTTAATTTTCTGTCAGGCCAGAAAACTTGCACATGAGAGTATTAATAGAGTTGAACTGTCTAAACCATTATGGCTGCTTTTTAACAAACCTTGACATACTAAGGGGAGTTTCAGTGAACTGGAAAAAGCAAATGTTGTGCCAGAATTTTTAAAGGTTAAACAAAATGATCCAGGTAACTATAGGTCAAGCTAAGTCATTGGAAGGCTGAGACTAAGTATCTCTAGCAAAGATGAAGAGATGACCTCATGCCAAATGCCAGCCAGAAAGTTTTTATGGATAATGGATCTTGTCAAACAAACATGATACTGCTTTTTCCAAGATCAGAAATGAAGGTGACAGAGAGAGCTGTGCTGACATAATACACTTAGACATCTACTTTATAACATTTCCTTAGTCTTGTTGACACTGCGGTTAAAAACAAAACAAAATAACAGTGAGTGAAATCAGTGTAATCCAGGGTTACCAAATGGATTAAAAATAGTCTAACAGTAACATCTTGGAAAGGGATTAAAGCTGGAGAGTATTCATCTCAAAGGTTGCTTCTAGTGGGAACTCAGAGGAATCTGTTCTTGGCATAATACTGCTCAATAGCTCTATCAGTTACCTGGACGGAAACATAAAATGATTCCTGAGTAAATTTGCAGATGGAATGAAATAGTAAGTTGTGGCATTTAGTGAGTTATGCTGACTGATCATGTGGTTTAACAGAAGAAGTACAGCCAGGAACAGTGCTTTGAGTTGCCCGCTGCTGGAGAAGATGCCTGGTCAAGGGGCAGTGCAATCAAATCCCCCCCATACAAGACAGAACTTGGACAAATTAAGGTTCTAAATGTCAAGCTGTATTAAAATACGTAAGTAAATAGTTGCCTCTTGACATAGTTGACTGTCTCAGTGTTTATCTATCCCCAGAAAAAATGGAGCAGTCTGGCGTAATTTCGATTTAGTCTCCATGGCTTAATGGCATAGGAATTCCACCACTAAGGGGACAAAGTGTTGCCACTTGAGGTGTAAAGAAAACAAGTGTTTATCTTCAGTTTAAGATCATTGCTTCCTATCCAAAGTCAAGTCTTGCAGTGTTTAGTTTTCTCCTTTTTGAACATGAACTTTTTTGGTGCATAATTTTAAGTGGCCATTCTTAAAAGTGCTGAGTACTTCCAGATGTTGTTTATCTCAGGAGTCAAACATTTTAAAGTCAGGTTATATTTATTTGTGAGTGTCTTGATACAAAGGCTACCTTTAAGTGAAATGTTGTCCCCAACTACTAAGATCAGACTTAGTTATGTCTACACTAAGAGTGTTGCTGTAGGAGCACACAAAATACTCCTGTGGTGGGTATAGTTATACCAACAAAGCAGATACATTGACCAAAGTGAAACAAGCTATACCAAAGTAGCCACAGTTTTGGCATCCAAATTCCACTGATTCAACTTTGCACCTCTTCAAACTCCTAGAAAGCATGCTTTTGTAGCAGCCACCTTTACTGCTGACACAACCTTCTATTGGTTTTCTTCAGTTTTGAAAAAAACGTGCAGAATTCATACCATAGAGTTTTCCTGTTATGCTTTTCCCAAGACAGAAACAGATAATTATTTGTCTTTTGGAATGACAAAATGGCATTGTCATTTGCAGTGCAATGCAATGAGGAATAATAAGGATCCCAAAGAAATTTCTGAAATGTGAGTGGGGATGGGAAAACTAAGGGAAATCAAATCTCTTAGTTTTTAATCTACAATCTGCTGTCTTCTGTTGTGAGTGACAAATCCTATCGTCAGTCCAAATACTACAATAAATTACCTTCCCTATCCAGCCCAACATATCAGTTCAGTTATTAAAGCTTTTAAAAATTTGGTATTTTTGGTGCATCAACCAATTAACTGTGTTCCTTTTCTAGCACTTAAATGCATGATGCATTCTGAAAATCAGCTCCCCAGTTGTCTGTGGTTTACACTGTTCTCTTGTAGGGCATTTATTGTAATGGATGTCTGACAGTGACTAGTTAAGAGTTAAGATTGTGTAATAGTTTCCATTTTCACTCATACTTTTACTTTTTGGTTTTAATTTTTCCATGTTTTATGACACACATTTTCTCAGTGGATAATCTGTGTGTACGATCTACCATGTCTAAGACAACGAAAACTCTTGCTAGGTGCTTTTGCTAAAAGACGTCAGTGACATTTTTAGATGCTGACTTGGGACAACTTACAACTTAAAGCATTATACTTTAGAGTTTTCATTTGTTTTTTTCCCAACCATAAAAGTGAAGGCAGCTAATAACAGGGTTTTTTCCTTCTGTAAATCCAGGATGTTAGCAGCATGTTGGTCTGCTTGGTTCACAGTTGACAGGTTTTCCTTGTTTTCCTAGAAGATAAGATTTTCTCTCAGATTTTAAGCATAGATTAAAGGACATAGAGAGCACAAAGGGCTTCTGTGAATTGCAGCACAAAATCCTTTGTAGTTAGGCATGTGCAAACATGGGCCTTTCCTGTTAACCACATCCAAGGCGTTATACTGTCATTCTGCCTTTGGAAATTATGAGAGAATACAAAATGTGGATATTCTGAAGCTTTTGTGATTTCATCATTGTGTTGTTGTCCAACTAGGTACTAGTAGTTGGAATAGTAGTAAATTGCATTTTTTCCAGTGACATTTCTTATTTTTTTGAAAAGGAAGGAACAAAATTTGAATGAAAATACTTTTTATAGAATCAAGTTCTTTTTTAATGAAGAAATTCTGCACAAAATGTAAATATCACAGTTTTCGTGGGTAAGTTCTCAGGCAGTAGTGAATGACTGAATATCAGTATTCTTTTGAATTTGTGCCTTATGCAACAGTCTGTACTTACATAAGCCTGCGTAATTTTTCTCTGAAGTCCATACTTTTCCTGCATGAGGTATGTTTAGAGTACTTTTTTTGAACAACTGTCTATGGCACAGAGTTCCTGAGTCACAGACGAGAGAAGTGCATGTTGAAAATAATTCAGATTAAGCATAGCATAAAAGATTGGCATATATAGGTCAGCTAAATTTGCTTCAAAGCTAACTGCTTCCTTCGTGTAGGAGGGCTGCTGCTAGGTAGAAGGAAAGTGTACAGTGCATGTTTTTTTCTTGAATTATTAAAATCTATACCTTGAAAAATGATTTGTTAGAAGAATGAATCACTTGGTCAATAAAGGCACTTGTCCAGTGTGACAGTAAAAATAGTAGTGTGCGCTGATGGCAGTGATTTTTCTTTTGGCTTTTTTCATGTTTTCTTCCAAATTATCTCATTAGGTCATAGTAGAGTTCAGTCTGGATGGTATCTCAGGAAATGACAGAATCAGAATAGTTCAGGCTGGCTGGGACCTTTGCAGGTCATCTGATTCATCACCCCTTCTCACAGCAGGCTCAGCTGCAGCATCTCAGGGCTGTTCCATTTGGGTTTTGAGTATCTTCCAAGGATCAAGAGTCCACAACCTCCCTGGACAGCCAGTTCCCATACTTTATCAGCCTCACAGTAAAAAAGTGGTTTATTTTGTTTCAGTGGAATTTCACATTTGTTTCATTTTGTGCCCGTTGCCTCTTGTCCTGTCAGTGGGCACCACTGGAAAGGGTCTGGCTCCATCCTCTTTGCACCTCCCGTAGGTATTTATGAGCATGAATAATGTTCTCTTCTCCGGCCTGAGCTGTCCCAGCTCTCTCAGCCTCTCCTTGTCTGGCAGATGCTCCAGTCCAGTCTTTGTGGTCCTTCATGGGACTCTCTCCAGTGCATCCCTGTCCCTGTTGTACTGGGGAGCCCAGAACTGGTCTCACTAGTGCTGAGTGGAGGGCAAGGAT
Organism: Dendrocincla fuliginosa; assembly: GCA_035047845.1. Classification (NCBI taxonomy): domain Eukaryota; kingdom Metazoa; phylum Chordata; class Aves; order Passeriformes; family Dendrocolaptidae; genus Dendrocincla; species Dendrocincla fuliginosa. The sequence goes on from JAWWMO010000001.1 coordinate 98,138,406, forward strand.
CCACTCCATTCACATTCTGGCAACACTTTTTGTAGTGCAGCTTAGGATGCTCTTGGCTTTCCTTGCTGCAAGGGCACATTGCTGGCTCATGTTCAAGTAGCGCAACCTCCTGCTCAACCCTGGAGAGCCTCAAAGATCCTTGAAACAACCTATACATAAAGGTGCTGCCAACGTGGTAGTCACTGGAATGTTCTTGAGGCCCCGTACATAGCTACACTCTAAAGGTAAGGGTGGAGACCTTTTGTTTGCTGAGGGAAAAATGCATCCTTGAAATGACAGCCTGCCAGCCAAAGATAAAACACACGTTTTAGTGTTGTTTCAATCTGTAGCAATCTGTGGTTGTGTTACTTGTGTCTACGGACATGTTCTCACTGTCCCCTGGGCCGCCTGCATTCTGCCTGCAGCACAGGGTAGCTGTAGTTCACAGATCAACCCCAGCTGCACTCGTGTGAGGACACTGGTGTATTTGGTTTACCTTCTCTCTGCACAGGTTCTTTTGTACTAGTGTAACTGGGTGCTGAACAGGTATTACTGAATAAATAGGGTAATACATTTTTAAGGACATACATAAAAACTGAGTGTTTAAACCTGGCCTTAAAGTTTCTGTGCCTCAATTTTCCTGTTTGAAAGTAAAGTTAATACCGTGTACAGTACCTCAAAGCAGATGTTGAAGGTTTATAGTCCTAAAATGGCTTGAAATCCTCTGAGTAAAGATTATTATAGGGATACTGGGGCAATATCTTAACATTCTTTTTCAGTTATTTCAGAGTACTGTTTATGAATTTATAGGTGAATATATATCCCTAAATGCAATATGAATGATAACTATTTTTCAGGAACTAGTGTTAAGACTGAAGGCAGGGATTCTTTCACCTTTTCAGCTGTACAGTGGCAAAGATTTGGAACAAAACAAACTCCACGTTTAATTCTCATGATTTAGAACAAATCTGATTTGTGGGCATGCAGTGCTATTTATATGATGTATTATCCTTTTTAGGACCAGACTGCTCAATTAAAATAAAATTACTTTAAGTTTTGATCAAAATCTTTGATATATTGGAAGTTGACTTTTCATTAATTATTGTATCTAAATAAAGCCATGGTGTTGTTCTAGGAGTGCAGTATGTACTAAAGTGACCCTTGGATAAGAACACTTGAGAAGTTTGACCAAAAAAAATGGTATGGTGTAAATCGAAATGTTTCCTAGAGGTCACCTTAGAATTAATGTTCGTGTATAATGGGAAACCATCTGTAAATGTACGTATTGCGTATCGTATAGTATGTGTATGTAACACTTCCAGCATAATATGTATAGAGTAAAATAATGTACTGTCAGAAGGGTATATTAGGGATTTTACTAAACTGCTGCTTCTTTTTATTTCAATCTTCTCTCTACTTTCTGTGTTTCTTCTAAACTGGGGAGGTAAGTGACTGTATGATTCCAGAGACAGTGAGACTGACTCTGAATTTGAAATTGTTCTTCATAGTTTGAGAATGGATAACTGCTAAAAAGACAAATCCATTTCTAAAATCAGAACTGTATTAATATGCACAGTTCATGTCTCTGCTAGTAAATGTTTATTTTCTTTGTAAACACTAAGTACATTTTAAGAAAGTCAGAGTCGGCATTAGGAGACAACAAGCTTTTTTGGGCTGCAGTTCCCAAAGCATTTTTTTTAAACTTATCAAAGCTGTAGATCTTGGGAAGAATGAAGCTAATAGGTTAAAAGTAAATACTTTTCCCAGCTTCCTTTAAAGATAAGCAACTTGGTTTCTAAGCCAACAGCACCTGTGCAAGTCAAAACCAATTGCAGACTTTTTTCACAGAGCAGTGAATACATACTAGCAGTATTGGTTGGTTTCACAAAATCTGGATTTCACAATGGAGAGGGAAAAACCATTTTTAGAGCTAAAGAAGTTATTGTTGTCATACTTTCTTCTGGTGGTATTTTCAGAAGAATGCAATAAGTTGTATGAGAGCCAGTTTTGTGTGGTTTTATATGCACAGGCTTAGAGTTTTGTGACCAGATACCTCTTTACATATATATATACACACATACATATCTCTGTTATATATATATGTATAAACAATAGTTTCAAATGTTTTGTGGTAGAGTTCAGGAGGTCCTTTTGAAAGCTTCTTTCTGTTTATTCTACCCCATTGCATAAGAGCAAATATAAATGCTGTGTAAGAAGGCAATACTTGGTGCAGAATTTTTAAGTTCATGCGAAGGAAAGAAATACACTGAGTATTTTGTTCTTTTGCCATTTGCAATGCTGTGCTTACCTTGTATTCTAGATCTCTTCACAGTTTTCTAAACTTGGCTATTTTGATTTTTCTTTGGTGTGAAAGTTGCCATACTGTGTTGGATCTTGGACACTGAACAGACATGAAGATTTTTAAGCTACACAAACATAAACAATTACACCTTTGCAAATGTATTCTGTAACACAAATTCTGGTTCTGATCCCTTCATGTCCTGTTTTTTGAAGCTTGCATAAATGCAGTATTTTAGAGATATTAAGAAAATAGCATGTTGGGTAGAAGGCAGTTATATAAAGGTCAAGATGACTTTACTAGTAAAACCAATGCAGTGCTGTACATTTGTCACTTTACTGCTTTTCATGATGAGTCTCTCCAGACCCAGTGAAAGAAGCTGTATGTTGCAGCTTTGCAAGATTTGCTAATAACCTGCATGCTGGGGGTGTTCTGTCTGCACAGCTCTGGCAGTGACAGACCACCCCCTCCTCACACCTAACCTGTGTCAGGACTCTGTTTGTGGGTACCATCTGCAGGAACCATCCTGGTATTAAGTTCCTGAATGCTCACTGAGTGTCAGCTGTTGTGTCCTACTTGCTGCTACTTACACTTACAGGTGTATGTTAGAAGAGAGAGAAGAACATAGCTTAAGGAAAATATGTCTGACTGTGAAAGTCTCTACTATAAATCCTTAAAACGATGCATGTCTCTCTCTTTGGATGTTTGGTTGCAAAGACAGGGCTAAAAGATAGCAGTATCCCATTAATTCAGAGGTAAAGATTATTTTTTAACTTTCTGTGGCCTTTGTAAGCAGCTTCAAACCTTGCCCATAGTTGCACTAAGTTGCTTGATCTGTGTTGATATTTCTTTGCAATTGTCATTCTCATTTATACAGAGTGAGTGGGAAAGGGGATTCTCCCAGACCTTGTGTTCAAGAGATTTTTATAAGTTCCTCTTTCCATTGCTCGTGTTCTGTTTTCTGTCTGTATCGTATTTCTGTTTTTGTTAATTGCAGCCCTCAGAAAGGCTTAAACAGTGTGTGCCAAGTACCGCTCATCAAAAGATCATTTCCAAGTTGTATTAATCTTTTCCAACATATTTTCCTGCATGAAAAAGAAAAAAAAAAATCTGCCAAAAACATTCTTTGGCACATCATAAAATAATTTTGGGTAGCAGACATTAACTCTGAATTCTTGGCAGAAGATGAACAGGCCAAGTATCCAAGAAAAAAAGGGTGTAACATTTAATATTAGTGAATAATCGCTTCTACAAAACTTTGGGTAACTAGGCATACTGTAATTTTACCTGCGGCTAGGAATCCTTTCTTTTTATTTCACAGGAACTGTGAAGGAGCTTGTAACACAGGACACATTTCCCAGGGTTTTGGAATAATTTTAATCGTTCAGCAATCCTAATCTTGAAACAAATGTACAAGCCCTATTGTTCAGCTGATTTTTCTAAAAATATATTTCAGCTGCAGTTCACTGTTTTAAATTGCTAATGTGTGTCCTTGTTAAGCCCTTTATGTAATTGCAAAGGTAAGACTTCAAAATAGGCAGACACTGCCAGAAACAGAGAAGCAGTCTAGGCTGTATTACCAAGAAAGAAAAAAGCTCAGCTAAAAGAAGAATCTCAGTCTGCTGTGAATAATAAACAATATATGGTGTAGGATTTTTGTCCACATTTGGTTTTTAACTGTTAGTAGAATCTTAATAGTGTCTTGACGCACCAGACACTTACTAGCTGCAACCAAACATTTAAGAGAAGCTGGTGTCCTCTTTGTGAAGCCTCTGCATATATGGACACTGCGACCTTATGACCCTATCTTTATAGATATATAATTAAGTTTAGGCAAATCTAAGGAGAAGCAAGGAGAAGGATCCATATTATGTTCTGAGTTCTTGTTCACTACATTCTATAGAAGGGGAAATACTAGGCTAAGATGGCAACTGCAGTCAAGTACCGTGAAGAACATCATCGTTTTCTCTTGGGCAGTGGCAAGAAATTACATCATTTACCCCAGGAACTAGATTAGCATGTGGTAGGCCCTGAATTGAGAAAATGCAGTTGCTCTAAGTTAAGCTGTTTGCTTCTGGTTTTGCATTCAGAAATTGCATTCAAATCTGCCCTTGGTGGTGCATATCCCTTGCCCTTCTCTACACTGGTAAATCTAGACCTACAAAAGTCTTAATTTAACATTAACTGTATTATTTGTACATCATTAGTATTTAGTGGTCATATTACACTGGAATTTTTTCTGGATTTTTTTTTTTTTTGACTGCACTGGTGGGGCTCCAGTTTATTTCAGAACACCACATTGCTTCACTCTTCCCTTCTTGCCTTCCTGCTTAGATGGCACTCCCAAGACCCATATGTCAAATTTGAGGTGAATGTTTTTCCACTGGTTGCATCTGATTTCTTTGGCAAGCAGTTGTGCAGGCAGCTGTGGAGTTACTTGGATTTGGTAACATGGTAAAGCAGCTAATGGGATTGTGTGGGGATGTCTGTTCCTCCTGCATGTGATTTTCTTTTGACTCATGACGCAGTGGAATGTTTCTACTGTCTAAATCTCCCAGGATTTTTGCCCATATACCCATTTATAGTCATAAAGATGACTTTCCTTTGCCTTCACAACCATCTTTTTTTTCCCCTGTAGCCTGTACAGCTGTAGTCAGCTCCTACATGCCCTCCATTCTTGCATGAATTGTACTCTGGTCAAAGTCTCAGCAGTAGTGCCAGGTACAAGACTTAAGAAAACAGGCACTTGTGCATCTAGAAAGCTTGAGATTGCTAGGGGATCCCATTATAGCAGCTGCAGTTGATTCTGCTGAACCAGAAGTTTGAACCATTTCTAAAGCCTTGCTTATTTTTCTATCCTGTACTTACCAAATACTTTAAAAGAGAAGAGTGTGTTACTTTAGAGGTGAGGATTGGAGGAGCTTGTATTGGGAATTTCCAAAAAGAAAGACAACACAATATCAGAGAAATCAAGTAAATAAGAAGTGCTGGTTACTTCCACCTGGAGATGGTTAAATTATTAGAGGAAAAGAAGGGATTGTCAAATAGTTAATGCCTTGTCTTTTTTTTTCTTTTTTTCTTCATCTCTTTCTATTGAGATAAAGGATCTTGTGGGAATAATTAATCTGAGTCATTTGCAAATAACTTAGAAATATCTGGGGTTTTTTAAAAATTATTTGAACAGCATGTTGTTTTGAGAAAACTAAGTCCAGTTAGTTCACAAACAGAAAACTTGCACAGTGTTCAACAGATCACCTGACTTTGCTCGTCAGGGCATCCCCAAGGTAACTCCTGAGTAACCAGCAAAGACTGAAACAGTTCAGAAGGCGTTGCTTCCACAGACCCCTCTTTGTCATTCCCCTCACCTGTACAAACACAGCAGCAGGTGCTGTAGCTGTTACAATTCAAGATTGCAGTACAAAAAAGACGTGCTCTTTTGGGGTTGGAAAATGAAAGGAGCACTTGGTGGATGTCAGTTAGCTGGAGCTGCAATTGCCAGATGAGCTAGCGTGGGAAATACCCAGCAGCACCCAAGTTGCCAACCTGAAAGGAGGAATGCTTTGCTCCCAGAAAAGGTGAGACACATCTCTGGAGAAGACAGGTCATTCCCCAGGCTGCATGGCTGCCCAATTGTCTTCCCTACACTTTCTCCTACAATTTTTTCTACATTTGACAGGCATTTTTGCTGTGAGCCAGGCATATTATGAACAATTAAAACTATGTAGTCTGCAGGTCTAGCAAGCACACAAAGAGCATCATTATGTTCATTAAATAAAACGTAGTCATTTGATGATCAATGTCAAATCTAGTTTTAAAGGGAGGCCATTTTTAACTGAAAAAAGGAGCAGTTAAAGGAAAAAAGTCTTTATCATCCCCATTTTTGCAGTTATAGCAAAACCTATCAGTGAAATTTTGCAAAACATAGTGTTACATATGCATTTTTTGGCACTGCCTAGGGCAAGAATTCCCAAATGGCTATGTACGTACCACCGAGAGTATGTACCGATACCTCAGTGTGGGAAAAGATGCTGCACAGAACCAGGACCTGTTACCACTGTCAGTACAAAAAAGTGTGGGATTCTCTCAATGAGGAATTTCACTGTTTTCAAGTCTGTTTTTGACTTGCATAACAATTTTTCATTTGGGGGGAGGTCATTTAAGTAATTTTTTCTGCATTCATTATTCCCAGAGCTCTTAGGCTCTGTAAAATGTTTCAAGCCTAACTATTCCACAGTTGATAGGTCATTTCCCTTCATACCAAGATCATACCAAGATTTGCACTGTTCATTTGGATCCGTTTTTCATGTATGATAATATATTTACAGATTATATGCATAGTTTGGTGATTTCTGTTTTCCTGTCTTTTTTAAGGCAACAAAAACCTGGAAGCTGTTCTCTCAAGTCTTCTGAAAGATGCTGTTTAGGGCACTGGTCATGTCACAGCAAAAGTGGTTCACTGCTATGAAACCTATTCAGTGTGTGGCTTTGCCTTCTCCTCTTCATCCCTTTGTGTTTATGTCTTTAACCTTAAAAGCTCATAGTCTCATTGCATGTGTCCTTGAAGGGTTTATTGCATTAAGATTTCATTTATTGGTGCTATTTGAATAGAAATCATTGTTTTATAGAGTGGTTATTACAGTCAGCAAAATGACTAAATTTATGAAAAAGAATGCATATGGACACAGATTTGCAACTTTCATTCATTTCACTGCTGTTAGAGCATTTTCAGTTTGTGTCTACTGTAATTTCACGTCATCACTACCACATCCTTTCTTCAGATCTCCACTTGCAGAGCACCTTCTGTCTCTGTTCATGCTTCTCAACTGCCTTGACAGACTGGAAGTGGGGGTGCTGCTTGTGTCTTGGCTTTCCATCCCCAGTGTGGTTTCATGAACTTAGAAGGAGGGTCAAGTTAACAAGTAGCATTTTTTAAAAATTGCCTTTGTTTAATAGAAATCACCTTTTTGTAAGTCTGAATTTGTAAGAGCTGCAATTTTGTGGTGTAATTCAATGCACTTGCAGGCAGAGCCCTGAAGAGGATTGATGACGTCTGATAACTATAAAAGTAAAGCTCAGGTGATTCTTCATTGTTATCAGAAACCTGATACTGCTTCGTTGAGGATTTTGTTAACTGTGTGTTACCTTTAAAACCAGTCTACTTTCATATGAGCCTTATATGTGCTACAGTAGTACAAGAAATCAGGAGGGAATTAGCTATCGTTTGGAGGACTGGTTGGCATGTTTCTGTTGTGTTTGTTTTTCTTTTAATTACAGTTGTATGGAAGGATTTTTTCGAGAGTGGTGAGGAGCACGGCGTCCAGCAGCACCCACTTAAACAGTTCTACTCCGTTGATATTTCAGTATTCGGATCTTGTCAGATAAAATCTTAGCAAAGTTTGTCACAACTGCTGGCAGTGTGTGAGATTGTTCTTCAGTGTCAGTGTAGCCAGGAGTTTTGTGTTTCTTCATCTAACAGGTGCTTTGGTAATAGTTTATTAGCATCCAGAGAAACGTTAAGATAACAAGGTTTGTTGCAGTAACACAACTTGGTTTTGTACTGAGAAGTTTCTTCCTTCACATGCAGTGAGGCAAGATGTGTCACTCTTCAGGCATGTGGCAACTCAGTACTGGACAAAGAGATTAGCTGTGTGCCACAATCATCTGTCTCCTGGCAAAGAAGGGGCTTGATGTATGCCAGCAGCCAGCTAAAAAGTCTGTAAGATACCAAATGCAATAATGGTAATAAAAATGGTAATAAAAAGTCATAGTTAACCTTATGCCTACCATAGATCCACAGTCATGATTTTCCAGGTTTTTACATTTTCTATCCGTGTTTGTTTGTTGCCATTTTTATGCCATCCACCTGTTGTTTTAATCAGAGACCGTGTTATGGTTTTCTGAGCTGCCAACTTACAAACCAGCTGCTGGCGTTTTTAGCAGTCACCTCCAGTGCACTTGGGCAGCAGCTTTTCCAATTCTTACGTAGATTTGCTGCTGTATCTGTCACACATTTTTAAGTCCGTTCTTTTATAAGAAAGTTTTGTTACTGTTGATTAATTCAAAAACACGTAAGTATAAATGAAGAGGGATCTGATTCTCTAATTCTGGTTAGTTGCATGCTGTGTATTTATAGATACACACAGAGATTTCAGTCTTCAGTGATCAGGCCATAGATCTGTCTGGCACAGGCTGTGTGTGCTCGATGCTTGATTTCTCCGTCACTGTGGTGCTCAGTAATGTGCCTAGACATCCTACAGAACTAACAACAGGGGAAAACACTGCCTATTTTGGGTGCCTCAGCAGGTCCAGCATCTTGTGAACTAGACCAGGACATAAAGAGCAATACATAATAGGAAATGAACCAGGAATTAGGTAAATGATAATGCAGTTTTTCAGGTGTTTGTTTTTTTCTGTGCTTTATTTTTGTGCCATGTAATCCTACATAATTCTGTTCATACGTGGACCCGCCACTTCCTAAAAAATGTCCAAAGCATCCCATGCATCCCCCAAAACTGGGAGAGCACCAGAAAGGGAAGTTAGAGCAGGGAAGGGAGAGGATGGAGGCTGTTACCAGGAAAAAGAGAAAAGCAGCAGCTAAACAAAATGTGTAGTTGGGGGAAGGGAAGAATACAGAGAAATACATACCTTGGTTTCAAATGTGGGAGGCATTCTGTTTCTCAGCTTGTTTTTGCTAACTCTCTATGTTCGTAATTGAGCTAGCTGCAAAAAGGATCCTGAAAACAGATACAGAAAGCATAACTGTGGAGCCCAGAATTGCATCCCCAGCCTGCACACAAGTGGACATTGCAGTGATACAGGGGAAATCCCTTAACGGACAAAACTATAAATGAAGCTGCTGTTGACAGGGGGAAGAGGCACGGCTGTATTTAACGGAAGCATTTCCATTTGAAAGCTGATTTCTTTTTCTTTTTTGAGGGGTTTGTTGTTTTTTTTTTCTTGTCTAGTTGGTGGAGACCGTGAGGGCTCTTCCTGTTTGAGAAAGTGCATGGGTGGTTTCCCCAAGGCTTTTAATGTTAGATTAATGCTCTGGAGACAGTGTGATGATAAATGGGTTCCTACAGTTATATCTACATCCTGTTCGCCCTCCCCCCTCCTGCAGCTGCCCCTACGTGCAGTCGCTCTGCAGCGCTCGCCTCCATACCCAGCAACAGTTCTGAGCAGCTTCAGACAGCATTTAAGGCAGTGCTCTTTAAAATATGTCCACCAAAATTCTTTAATTTTCAGTGCCATCACCTTCATTGCCACTTATTTACTCAGACAATGACAAAAATGACACGGAGAAGAGAAAGACTTCTCGCTAAAGTACAGGCCACCACAGGGGCTTGTTGTCTGCTGCTTGGCAGATCCCAGTTAATTACTTTTGCTATTACTGTTCATATACAGAAAGTAGGTTTACAAGAGTGGCCTTTCTGTAGTTTCAGATTTTAATGGCAATGCTCTGCCTATCATATTGTACTCAGCAATAAATGAGCAGAGGATTTGAAATCCCTGGTATAAGGGAATGGCTCCCCTGTGCCAACTACATTTATGCTTAGATTTTATGCAACTTGCACGCTGGTAGGGATTTAAGTGTGCAGCTTCAGCAAACACCCAGCATTTAAATTCAGCAAGGGAAATGAAGATTTGAGGTACCTTTTTTAGCTGGACCTGCTCTTGTGGCAATTGCTGATTTTTATGTGGGCTTTTTTTTTGTTTGTTTCAGTTAGTGCAGTTATTTTTCTCTGCGTGCATTTCCATTTGTGTACACCTCCTGCCCAGGTGGTGGGGGATGGGTGGTCAGGATGCCTCTGGTTGACCTCCTGGGCTCCGTGCAGCCAGCCCACATCCTTCTGCTTACGCGGCAGCGTCTCTCAGATCTCAGGACAGAATTATTTTTAGACCATGAAGGTGTATCTGACGGGTGCATTTAGATTTCATGTCATGGCTTCCTTTTCCTGCTCTCAGGTTTCTCCCACTCGGCCTTTACCTTCGGTATCGAGAGCCACATCAGCCAGTCCAACATCAACGGAACACTAGTGCCACCTGCCGCACTCATCTCCATCCTCCAGAAGGGGCTCCAGTATGTGGAGGCTGAGATCAGCATCAACGAAGTAAGTACCACACCGCTCCCGCTCCCCTGTGCCATCCCGCTGCCACCACTGGCCAGCACGCTGGGATGTGCCAAGCAGCACATCCCAACAGCCCAGAGACACGAGACACTGCTCCCCTGTTTCCCTTGGTCTGGTTTCGTTTTATCCCTCGTACTTTGCCCCATCCCCAGCAGAGATCCTAAAAGCTCTGAGATAGAGACATAGTTCGATTTTTAGCTGTGGCATTGAGACCTTCTTTGTGCTGCTTAAAAGGATGTTAACGGTGTTTCTGCTGCCTCAGTCAGCAAATTCGGGGTGCACAGATTCTTGCAGGAAACAAGAAAAGCCATCTGTGTTTATGGTCTTGCGTGTTCAAGGTTGCAGCACAATTTGGCAGGAAAAACCTGCGGTTTAGGTTAAAACTTTGCTCCCTGACACCTCCTAGCAGCCAGCACTGCTTGCAAGCCATGAGAAGCCTGATCAAAAATCAGCAGAGGTCACTGGGGGGTGATTTCAGTGACTTTGACTCAGATGATATAAGACCAGTCATCCTGTACATAGTGAAACAGATGTGTGTAAATTCTGACTGTGTCCAGGGTGCAGGTTGTCTGTGGGGACTGTATGAGCAGCCACAAAGTGTCTCTGTTCTTGAACTGCCAGGGGAGAAAAAGAAGGGATGTGGGAAAAGCCAGAGGTTTTGCCCTGCCCCCCTTAAAGACATGATGCTTTGAGAGGGAGTGAAGTGTGACAGATAAGCAAATACTGCCCTACAAGATATTTACCACAGATATTTGTGATTGACAGGCATCTGTAATAAATATCAATACAAAAAGACTATTTTTTTTATCTCTGTACCTGAATGTAGCTTGTGAACAGCATGGGTGAGACCAAAAGAATATAAAATAGAGAAAAGGTTCTGTTGTTTGCAATGTGGAGTTTGAATGCTCTTCTGGATTTATCCAAACATTCTTGTGGTTTTCTTTTTATGACTCGATAATCACATGTAAGATTTGTGTATGTGTTATTTTGTAATTGGAGCAATGGCATTTGACATTCACCCCAAGCTGCACTTTGATGCAGTTGTAATAACAAACCAATGTTAGGAAGCTGTCCCAGTTTGCTGCTTCTTAGCATTTTTGCCTGAAATTGGAGCCACACAGTTAGAAACTAACTATGCTATGAACAGCACCTATGTCATTTCAGGTTGTATGACACCTGGTAGGGGTCTACTCCCTGTACATCCACCTTCAGATTTGCCACCTTCTCAATTGCCCTAAATTGAGAGAATAATCTAAAAATATGCCTGTTGTCACTATTAAGTTTTATGTTACTCTCATTATGGTTTGATTCAGGTTGAATAGGACCCTGATCAACCTGGTCTAATGGAAGGTGTACTTGCCAACTGGCAGAGGGTTGGAACTATGTGATCTTTAAGCTCTCTTCCAACCCAAGTCCCTCTGTGATTCTGTTCAAATACATACTAAGCGTGTTACAGCAAAGCAAAGACCATTCTTGCTACATCTGAATGCCAGTAAGGGCTACGTATATACCTCTCTGTATGTTGCTTTTCTACGTGTTACTTGAAAGTGGCAAGTAATCAGTGAGTCTGTAAAGCAATGTGTATAAAATTACCATTTGTGATCTCTTAAAGGGCAGTCATTCAGATAGTCCAGTGAGCAGTTTTACAGTTGAAAATGTAAGGTGGCAAAATCCATTGGCAAACCTTTTGTTTATTGTCTTGCAAGGATTTCAGTCAAGATTCAAATAAATGTCAGCAGAGACATTAACGTAAAAAAAAATGATGAGGCAGAAGAGAGATTATGTTTTTCTTTTCTAATGACTCTTTCCTTCTTTTTCTTCACCATGAGGAAACAAATACATATTATCTTAAAGTTGTAATTGTAAAGGGTAAATTCAATGACTAGTCCAGCAGAATCAGACCAGGGAAGCAAACAGCTATTTTTCTTTATTAATTGTTGTTATCTGTTGAAAATTATATTGTTCGTCAGTTACATCATCTATCCATATCCTAATCTTATCTGCTATTCCTCAAGCACAAATCTTTCACTGCTGGGCCATTATTATTGGAAAGAATTAAAGGGAGTTTGCAGAAGATTGGTAGAATGGCACTCCATAAAGATTACTAAAACCTTTTTTTTTATATTTTATAGAAAAGTGAAAGTGAAGAAAAGCCAAATAGATATCGCATTTGTTGACTTGAGACTGTATTAAGCCATAAAAAACAGCCCTTAAAAATTTATTCAATTGGTTTTTAAATCTGAAGCCTAATTTACAGAAATCAAAATGAAAGTCATAACTATTATGAATAAAAGTAGTAGAATAAAGGAAAAATAATGGCAAGGCTGTCCTGTGCAGTCAGCTACAACCAGTGGTGCTGGGCTGATGAACACTGTGTAAGAAACCACTGAATTTGTGCATGCATAATATTTTGGCTGAGGTTCATTATTCGTCAGCTGCTTCCATTCCATTCCTTTGCTTCTGCAAGTACAGGAAGGCAAACAGTTTAACCAAAGTCTGTTTGCCTTTGTCATGCCTTTTTCCGTGACTCTTTTTTCCCAAATAGAAAACAAAGTGAAACCTTCTGTCATGTCAGACGTATTTTTTTTCCCCACAGCATAATTTCTTTTGCATCTGTAAAGCGTTGATGTGGTTGAATTTTCTATGAAGTTCCTACAAATTACTTTTTCACTGAACAAATTTCTAAGTGGACCATGAGTACCACCATAGTGGATCTGAGGGAGAGACGGTCCATAGTCATGTGGCACTATTGGTTAAGTCAAAACGTAGTATTTCCACACAGCCTGGTTTTGTTTCTCTCTTATCATTACTGGTTTGCCAGCCTCAGTGGTGAAGGTCCTACACTTGGGGTTTGACTTCTGCTCATTTTCCCTGCAGGATGGTACAGTGTTTGACGGCAGGCCGATAGAATCACTGTCTCTGATAGACGCCGTGATGCCTGATGTTGTTCAGACCCGACAGCAAGCGTTCAGAGAGAAACTAGCTCAGCAACAAGCCAGTGCAGCGGCAGCAGCGGCAGCCACGGCAGCGACAGCGGGAGCAACGACGACTGCTGTTTCCCAGCAGAACACACCAAAGAACGGAGAAGCCACTGTGAATGGAGAGGAGAATGGGGCACATGCAATAAGTAAGGCAATACTCAACTGCTTGCCACTTCTGTGCAGTTTGTGTTTCAATGATATTGTAATAAGTTGCAAGGTGGGATGCAAGGTGTACTTTCTGCAGGGTAATAGAACTGAGGGCAGCCATTTCAGGAGGACAGGGTATTTCTAGAAAGGCTGCCAAGTAAGTGGCATTTCAAATCACAGTGCTGTGTTTATTGGTCTCCTCTCATAATTGCAAAACTTCCAGATATCTTCAGAATTGCAAGTTGAAGACAGGATCGGGAAGTGGAGCTGTGTCCTCTCTCCTTGGAGCAGACCTCATTAATATTATCAGCTTCAAAGGTGCTTTTAGATATTTGATAAGAGTTAGGACAAGCTGTGGCCAAAGCTTGTCATTTTGTCCAGGCTAGGAGAGAGATGGGTTGAGAGGCTGGGACGTACAAGACATATCTGTGTAAGTGTAGTAAGACAAGGTCCTTGGCCCAATTTGGCCTATACCAGCTTCCGTTCTTGTACAGTGTGGCCAAGCATAGGATCACCCTTAGCCCTACTGTCGTCGTCTTTAGCCCAGTTTGGACTGTGCCAACTATCTGTCCCTAAACAGCATTGCCAAGCACAGGGTAAGGAGTCACATATGCCAAGGGCCATTGCCAGCAGAGAGCTTGGATGCAGCCAACCTGTCTTTAAGGCACAGAGGAAAATTGTTCCTCAGCCTTTTATTTAATAGCATGTGCTTAGTTATACAGTCTGCTGCAGGTATTTAATTGGAGGTCCTATCTTTCTGAGCTTTCCTTAGTCTGTGGAAGCAGTCAGTTCTCAAGAGCTCTGAATTCACCTTTGTTTGTGTGTGGCCAAGGGAGACTGTGCTCATGTCTTAGACACCTAAAGTTGGACATATCAAATATGGAGTGGGCATGCCTGTTTGTATAACTAGATCTCTATGTGCTGACATGTGAGAGAGATGTGATTATTAGTTCTGGTTTCTGTGTGCAAGTCCTGTTAGGGTACGGGCTAACTTCTGAAATGAGACCTTATTGCCCAGTTGCCTTCCTAGGAAATTCTAGAGGACCATGCATGGCAGGTTTTGTAGGAAGTCCCAACAGCTCTTTGCCTTAGACAAGTAACAGGTCAGGACTGTAGTCATGTAACAGATTTTATGTGTTCTGCAGTGTAGATACATTTATCAATCTCCATCTTCTCTTGGATCTGAATAGATTCCTCTGTGGATCAGTGAGAAAAATGCTTTCAAACCAGGTTTTTCTTCATAGAATTCCAGTTAGGTGGGATAGTTTCCCCCAGTGAAGAAAGCAATTATTTAAATTACATTTTTTGTTTGAAAAAGCAAATGTAAAAAAAATCTGGAAATTTTGAAAATACTAATCTGTTCTTAGACTATGGATTGCTTATGTTTTACTTTCACCTGACCCTCTGCTTCGAAACCAAACTTAATTTTTATGTGCAGGGGTGCAAACAGAAATGAAAGCACTTCTAAATGTATCAAATGCTGACATTTTGTTTGTTGACACATTTCTTCAGCTGATATGTTAAAATTTTAGGGAAATGTCTTGCTGTCTCAGGACCAGAAAAAAACAAGTTTTCAAGGTAGAAAACTGATTACCAGTTCGTCCTAATAGAGAACCACTCAGACTTATTTCCTTCTGATCCAAAGAAAGATGTATACTATTGTATTAATGAAAGAAAAGCCTTAAAGATCAGTTCAGTTCTATAGTCGCATTCTAAGCCTTGATTTCTCAGATCTGAACTTTTTCAATTAAAAAAATAATAACTCTCACAGCTGTTTTTAATAGAAGGACTTTTCACAAATTGTTACAGACTTTTTCTTGAAATGTTGAGGAAGAAAAGTCCTATGTGACTTTTCCTGGGAGAGAAAAGTAGTCCTGGGAGACTGATTGGGTAGAAAAGACTGCTGATATGAAAGCTGTGAGAAACTTCCCAGACCTACCTTCATTTTTGCTGTTGCTGGATTCCATAGAACTGGCATATATTGGGATGGGTTTGAATAATGTGAAATTGAAAAATGGTAACTAGTGTCCTTAGTCATAACCTGGAAGTCACCTATATATCAACCTGTCATAAAAAGGCAGGTGAAAGAGGTGTCTTTTGAGAAGTTACCTAGTTTGCATTTATTCTGGCATGAAGTTCTCCCTGACATGATAAGTATTCAAAAAGAGCTTTAATATATTTAATACAATGCGGTATCTATGATATATATATATGATGGTATATGGTGTTAAAAATATAATATGATAGATTGAAGAGAGAGGATACAGAAAAAAAATAACAACAATTTGAGGTGCAGTTTCAAATATGAAATTAAAAAATCACTGCCTTCTCTTGTTGCTTCCCAAGTAATGATTTCAGTTTTAAGTCACTTTAAATATTACAGGAAAAAATACAAGTCGGCATCTGGAAATGGAGCCAAACTTTGGATTGTTTTCCAACTCGAATATTTTTAGTGTCATTTGTTTCATTATATTTTCAAGGATTGGCTTGGGCTTAAGAAAAATAAAGCTCTGTAAAGAGAACTAAGCCCTGTTCCTTTATAACTGCAGCCATAAAGAACGACTTCAATGAAATACCTGTCAAAGATTTAAGTAAAAAAACCCACATTTCCTGAGAAAAGACGGAGTTAACACTCATAATATCTTGAAAATGCAATTGTTTTTATTTGGAGGACACAGAGAGTTAATATCACTAGTGTTTTGAATTATTATTTTTTTAAAAAACCCCTCAGTCACAATAGTTTGTGACTTTGATTATCAGTCATTATAGTGATATAATGTAGTGTAGACGTAACCAAAGATCCTCTGTCCTTTACAAAATGTTTTGTGTTAACATTTGGGCAGAGTCCTCCTCTCTGTGTCCTGCAGACTTACGTTTTTCACCCATGAGGGTTGCTGCACTTGCTAGAACTGCCTTTTTTTCAGAGAACACTCTCAGAGGCAATTCTGTGCAAATGAGCTCTTAACAGAGAGCCTTCTGCTCTGAAGGTACTTTAAAACAAAGGAAGCCTGTCCTTGATGGTTACTGCATCTCACTTATTTATTCTCATTCCCCATGCACATATATTAGCTGCATCCATAGGAAAGCCAAATTTTCAGGTGAGACCAGGGCTCATGAGGGCTTGTGCTATGTGAGGAGCTTGTCCCTCTTATGAGGGTGCCATTTGTGCTCAGTTTCTGCAGTTTTTTGTTGTTATCATAATTGTATCCTTTGTATATTGTGAGTGTCTGCATCTGAGAAGAGCCTGAGCCAGTGTCACAGCAGCATGAACTGTCCTGTTTCTTCAGTGGGGCATTGTAAGTTTTGTGCTGAACGATAACACTCTAAATATGGACATTTCTGACTATTGATGAAAATAGGAAGAAAACACATCTAATGTGAATGTTTGCAAATTATTTCTGAAAGGCTCCTCATCTTTCCATCTCTTTTCTCCTGCACCACCAAAGCTGTGGTGTAAAAATCATTATTGGAAGACAATACAAAATGATCTTGCAGGTATTTCATTGCTCCCAGAGGCCAGTCATTCTTGCATGTACTAATGCAAGTATCAGCTAATCAAGGTTTCTTTTTCACAGCATGACTGTTTGTGGGAGGGGTTTTTCCCAGCAGTTAGTAACATTTCAAAGTGTGTGTCTAGTTTCCTCCATCTGGCCACGTACAAATGAAAAATATTTCTGAATATCAGGTGGCTTTGCTCTGATAGCACCTCTTGACTCTGGGACCTTGGAGTAATGCTGCTTCCCAGCTGTCATTTGGTTTTAATTGAGAGTGAAAAGCAGACTTGTCTTTAGAGCCAGGCAGGTAACAGTAGGATCCGATGTCGTAAGAGTAGCATCTCATTTTAATTTTTCAAAATAAAGTGCTTGAAATATCTTCTTGATTTACCCCCACCCTCCAGCTCACACTGTGAACAGGACGCAGATGAATGCATAGCCATTGTCATGCTGCTGTTTTTCTCATGAAAATACGCTTTAAACCTGGTGAATCTGTGCTGTGCTGGGAAATAGAGGTTTGCGAGTTCTGGGCTCGTATCTTCTGATGCATTTTAGTAGTGCTTTGTTCTTCAGTGCCTGACTGCTCAGAATATCACATCAAAGCTTCCAGCTGCTCGTGTCAGGCTAAAGCTAGAGTCCTGGTGCATCTTGACAGTATTACATTTAGTAGTCATACATGTAGGGAATTATCAAGGACAGTGCTTAACATAGGGAGTCAGCATAGGTGTAGATTTTACAAACAGGCATTTCTAATGTCTAATTTTATGCAACAAGTCCACAGGTAATAAGAGTAGTTAAAAATATAGATATTTTTCATTAAAAATGAGCTGTGACACTACTGTTAGTTGTTTTCTGATTTTGATACTCGGTGCTATGCAACTCATTGAACTACATGTAGCTTGCATCTGTGGCATAGATGTAGCACAGACGTAGTTTTAGGATACTTAACCAAATACACAATGAGAAGTGCTATGTGTGTGACTCAGCATAAATTAGGCAGAGCTGAACAAGGTATTTGAAAGCCTGTGTAAGGGTAGAAATCTGGATGGCAGTTGTGCAATGGCACAGTCTGTTTTCCCAGTCGATGGGCAATAGCTCAGCAGAGCTGGAGTATGAGGACAGATGGCTGATTTTAAATGCCATAAACATGTGGCAATAAGAGAGCATGATTATTGTACTTGCAAACCTATGGATCTCCATATGTGATTAAAGGATGACTAACTAAAAGACTTAATCCAGAAAGAGAACTTGCATTTTGATCAGTCAGAGCAGATCAGCTGGCCAAGGCGTTGATTAGGTAACGGGAGGCTGCCTTGTCCCAGCCTGCCAGCTACCCACTCTTGGATGTGCTTCCTGCAAAATGCGACACACTTCTGCGTGTAGCATCTGCTGTCTGCTGTTTCAGTGTGTCACCTGTCCCTTGGTTGCTGTCTTGTTTGCAGAGGATAATAATCTTGTGTTGCTGCCAGGAAATGTAGCTAGAGCTTAATGAGGAAGATTTATACAGAAAGCAGTGAAAGTCTGGAGCAAAAACATGTTCATGATGCAAGTTGGAATGAATTGTTACTAAGAGAAATTCATCATTTTAAATTCACTTTTTTTTTTCTCAGTAAGGAAATAAAAGACCCTTATAAAAACAAAGTGACTTAGACTGCAGGCTAAAGAACTGCAGAGTTACAGCATGCATAGGCTGTAATACCTGTGACTCATTTGGTACCTTTGTATGTATTACGAGAAGGTGATCCCTCCCCAATTCACTGCTGTGAGTGCCTTACTCGGTATGTTCTTTGTGAATAGCACACATATTACTTACAGGACACTGTGTAGGAAAATGTATGTGCTGTATGTTACTGTCTAAAAGTATTTTAATAAATCTGTAAGTCATTTTTAACAAAGCCAGCTTCAAAAAAAAAAAAGCTATACTGAAATAAATGTGGTCTATTTTGGGGAAGAAAAACTATGTGCATTGATGCAAAATATTTTGTGAAGCTCTACTTTTTGAGGAAATGTCATAAATTGGATTACCATAGGGAGGAAAATAGAGTAATATGGTCAGTGACACAACACAGAGTATTATTAATAGTGTACCTGTTGCTGTAACCTTTAGGCCATGGGTAGCTTGCATGTTTTTGAAGCAGACCTAACTGCACCTTATAAACTACTTATACTGATCTGTCTCTTTACAGATAATCATTCAAAGCCAATGGAAATTGACGGGGATGTTGAAATTCCTCCTAACAAAGCAACAGTCCTTCGGGGCCATGAATCAGAGGTGTTCATCTGTGCCTGGAACCCTGTCAGTGACCTGTTAGCATCTGGGTAAGACCATGACTGAAACCAGCTGCTGCAATTAGAGTATATTTAGAGATGCAGGAACTTGCAAGTGTATTCGGGACATGAATGAGTATTCTCTGAGCTGTTTTCTCAGGCTGCAGCAGGGTGGTTTTTTTCAGCAGTACTGTACCTATATAACAGTTAATATAAGGTGACACAGAATATGAAGCATTTGTGCATTTAAGATGTGCACACTGTGGCCCTGAATACATGCAAATGTTTTAAAAAATATTTTAAATCACTGTGGATAATTCTCAGAATATTTGCAGTTCATGTAATCTCGTGCTCTTAGTGGTTCACACTGGAGTCTCAGAAAGTCGTTGGCATCCATGTTTTCTTTCTAAAAGTGTGGAGGTGGGGAGCGTCAGAGTGGACCTAAGTTTGTCCAATGAGCTGAACATCAAGGAATGGTTTGAGGAAGTGTTTTGGTGTAGCGTCCTTGGAAGGGAGTACCATTTATCTTTTGCAGGACAGCTCAGCAATGACCACCACATCATGGTAAGTGGGACAATCAGGAGAATGACTTACAAAAAGCACTTTTGATCCAAACAAAAGCACTATTGTAAACATACCCCAAGAGTTACATGCAGGCACTGTTGGCATCTGTGTTTGTTCATTCTTAAAATTAAACCTTAGCATGAAGGCTAAATTTAGGAAGTTTAGCTGGGAAGATGGAGGAAAGCTGATCTAAGTTAGAGGAGGTAAATAACTCAAAGTTACTTAGCAGTATTACATTTCTCACAAGGAAGAAGAGCGACTTCATTTTATTTCCAGCTTTTTGCAAGATCATCAGAATAGTCTTCTTATCTTTGTTCACTTTATACATGAAAACAAGGAATTATGGTGTAAATGGGAAAGAAAAATCAAGTAAATTCCAGGTTGCATAAACAGCAGAGATCTGTAAGACAGTAAAGACAGAAGCTTCCAAAAAATAATTTCAGACAACAAAGTGAATTTGAGAAACCAAAATCCTGCTGAATATGCTTTGTTCTGGAATGCTTTGTTTCAGACCTGATAGTACTTTTAGCATTTGTAGCACTAAGTATCATCATTTATTAATTTAGGCGAGTCAGTGCTTGCCATACTGGACTGCTTCCCTAGGGTATGTGGTTCACAGTCCTAGTGTTCATAGTTTAAATGGTGGGGTGTTTAATAAACCAGAGTACGTAGGCGAGTGTCTGAGGAACCAGTCTGTGTTTAACTCTGCCTCAGGGTGTAAGCACTGTAGATGAATCCCTGGGACAGTGGTATCACAGCTTCAGGTAAACCTGGAGGGTGATAATCAAAACCATTAGTCAGGTAGCTGAGATAGAGGAGTACCCTCTCACTACCACTTCAATTAAGCTTTACCCTCCAGTGTAATTGGTCTTTCTTAATAAGCTTTGCTACTGACTAGGGAAGCACGTAAATATACTCATGGTTATGAAGTACGGTCAGATGCTGTGTCTCATGGAGACTAGTAGCAATGCAGTGAGCAGATAATCTAGATCCATGGGCACCTTGATCAGATTTTAGCCTGCGCATAAGGAATGAAGTAGGGATGCAGTTTAGCCTTTGGGTAACACAGCTGCCAGTGCCTGATAAAGCTTACGTGACTGAAATGGCATGGAATGCACAGAAGAGAATGAAACTGAAGGAAGAGAGCTGTGTGAGTGATTATGCCACTGCACAAAGAAGCCTTTGAGATATCTGGTACAATAACACTGCAAGCTATTATCTACAGGTAAACTCTCTGTTACAGCACCGATTGACAAGGGGGAGAAATTCCCTGAGATCTACAGTATGCTGCAGTTCTGTTTGCCCTTTACAAAGTAATGATTCAGAAAAGAAAACTGCAGTTAGTCTGATGCATGAACGTCAAATTGTTAGATTCTGTAATAGCCATATTGTGCTGCCCAGTCCATCGTTTTCTTCTGGTTTCCCATCTGCTTGATTGTACCCATCTGTTGTCTTAAAAAATGCATTTCAAAACCTAACTATTAAATAGAGGAAATAATAACACATTTGTTTTGTTTATGAAGTGCCTGATCGAATCTCAATTCATGGCAGAGTATTTTCTTCAAGCCTTGTTATACAAGCAGTAAGTTTTTCTAACAATTATCCATGGTTTAGACAGAAACCTGAATGAACTAAAAGAATAATGCAGGTTCAGAACCTAATCTGAAGCAAACTGTTTGAGAGGAATGTAGTACGAATTGCCCAAAACCAGAGTGTTAGTTTTCAGATTTAGTGAGTATCCCACTGAGAGAAAAAGATTTTCATGCTTAATGTCGCATCTACTCAGTTGCTGATTTTTTAGCATGTGAAGACTAGCACAGGAATATATACTGTCTGGGCTTTGCAAAGAGCTATTTCAAAATGTAACATGGAGACAGGAATTTCTCTGATCAAATAGCTAGAAAAAATATATTCTGCAGCTGTTCTTCCTCCATCACACCCATAACCCTTAAAGCTGAGGATGGAGAGACTAGAAATAACCAGTAAAGGCTATCAAAGGCATGACTGTCACCAGATGCCTATGAGAAGAATGCTTAGATGTCATGAACAGAAGCATTATAATAATACAGTGAAGTGCATGCATGCAGCCATGTAAGATGATTGACTCCCCTGCTGAAGGAAATCAATATTCCAAAACAAATAATTGCATAGAGTGTTTTGGATGGGTAAAAGAAAAAGAAAAAAAAAACAATAGGTGCTTGATTAAATCTCAAGATTTAGCCATTGCCAACTATAAGTCCAAAGACTGATTTCTTCCACTAGTTGTCTTTCAATATCTAAGTTTTAATTTTATGACACATTTAAATTGTTGCAGATGGTTATGTTCTCTGGGCAGTGTAGAAACCCATTACAGCTGCATCCACATTAGGAAACTAACCATGCCTGGGAATATTCCTAGGCACTGAGGCCAGCTGGCACAGAACGGCTGGTGTCTGTGCTAGCAAACTGCCCTGGCTGCCAAATAAACTGCACATTGGGAATCATCTGTGGACATTGGAACCACCAAGCCATGCTTCAAGAGGAGAACATCGGGCCAGAGCAAGAGTGCTAATTAAAACAGGCCAAAACCTGGCCAGGGAATAACCTGTCCGTTTGCTCGCACAGGTCATCATGGTCCAGTGACAGAGTGCTCTGAACGTGCCTGAATTTCCCAGTGTGGAAGTGGATGGACTGTGACTGTCAAGGCTGCTAGAGCCATGAACTCCAAAAGCTTTTCCAGTTAAATTCAGGATGTTTCTGTCATGTTCCACTGCTGCTTCCAAGAGTGTGTTCTGTTCTGTGACATCCAGCCCTACCCTTCAAGTAATTCACGTAGCCGTGAAGCAGAGGGACCTAGCCTCATTACCAAAACCTAACAGTAGGTTTCTTTGCTTATCCTTGCTGATGTATGCCAGCCTTTCCCACACAGAGGAACTTTGTCTCTTGCAAATCACTCTGTGCACCTTTGCTCTCCCTAGGCAGCAAAATAATTATCCGTGAAAGCTGTTGTCCAGGATCTTTCAGTTATGGCTGTGTCTCTCAGAAGCAAGAAAAGATGTTTCCAGGCCATCTGCTGTCATGGTCTCTGGGTTTTATATAATACTTCAGGTTACTGTACTCATATCAGTGGTTTAGGATCCACTGTAAATCACCTTTCTGAATAGTCCTTTTGAATTAGCAGTTGATTTCACACACTACCCCCACCATAGTGCTAGGTATTAATTCTGCTAATTGTAAGTACTTGTTCATTAGCAGGTGACTGTATTGGAACCGATTTCCTCAGTGCATCAAATCCATTAATGTAAAGTGGTCCACTATTGGGGGGGTCTACTTGAATAACCTGTTGCAGGGAGCAGTGCTGTAGAATCGGTGAGTCTCAGATCTCCCTCAGGATACCTGTGGGGCACTTCCCTCTACTGATTGCCTAGGAAGACTAAGCACTTAATTTAAGAGACCTGCTTTATTAAGAAAAGTTAGGTGACATAAAAATTATGAGGAGTTTCCTTCTCTTTGTGCTTTTAATAATCTCTTTTAAAATAAAATAAGAAAAACTCTAACCTGTGTGGAGCCGAAAGTATTAAATGCACATTAGCAATATTGTATCTCAAAATAACAGTGATTACAAGACCTGCAGTTGAAGATTAGAAATACCAAGGTTCAACCACCATCTTGCAAAATTCTTTACTCAACTGTAGCACTTTCAGCCTCTGTGCTCTCAGTTACAGCGTGGTGATTTTACATGTCACAAATAAAACTCCACAAACATTTGTCCACCTTGATTCTTGAACATACTCAGACAGGAGAGCATGAAATAAAATTCTTTCAGAACTAGCCTTCCTAAAATGTGGCAGTACTCTACCATGATGCAAAGTATACCTACTGCTCAAGTGTTCATGACTTGCACGTTAGAAAGAGCTGCTTTATCATGCAGATAGAATACTTCTGTGAGCTAAGGAGATTAAATATCTTTCTGAATTGTGCTTGAACTATGGTCGTCTAATAAGGCAGGGTTCATTGAATCATTCAACAGAAACCAGAATACTTTCCAGAGCAGAGAATACTCTTTTTTTTTTCCCCAGTAACAAAAGGGAAGACACACAAATACCCCTGCCACACACTGGTAGGCTTACAAAGCCTCTCTGCAGGGACACATAATAGCTTATATAGCCTTAGGAAGGAGAAAATGGAAAAACAAAATTAAAACACTGGAAAATAAGATTGCCCAGGCCTTGCCAGAAAACTGACTGAATAAAACTGTTGAAAAACAAAACATAACCCTTTTAGAACTAGCAAATAGGATATTGTATTTGATAGCCAAGTGACTGAGTACTTTATTCACAGGGTCCAATAATAAACTGGATTATTACAATGAGAGCAGGACTGTCCCAGAATCTTACATGGTGGAGAAGCCAGCAATGAAGGAATTTCCTACTTAGCATGTTAACCAGTGAAACAGGCCTTGAAAGACTTATGTTCCCACTATTGTTAATTATCACAATTAAATGTGTTCCTTAACTTCTGAGCCTCATGATTAACTTTGTTAATTTTCTAGCCAACATGTGCAAAATTGTCCGTTTTCCAGACCTCTGAAGAAGTAAGGATTTATATTGCAGTCACAGCTCTATGTGTTGGCAGAAATTGCCCTGATTTAAATTATTTCTTAATCACTAATGTGAAAGATAATGTGCCAAAAATTAAAGAATGGCTGTACAGCAGTAGCTGGGCAAAAACCTGGCCAGCCATCACATCTCAGCTTGGCACAGAAGGTTCAGAGGAGGTGGGGGCACATTTCCCACGTGCCATGACCCAGCAGAGCTCAAAGCCACTGATACAGGCAGAGAGGTTTTTTCCTTTTGCAGTTGAACTGTTGTGTAAAATTTGGCAAAATTATTAGTAAAATAATACACAGGGATCAATGAAGTTTGATAATTGCATGGTCAGTATTTGCACTTGAAGACAGGTCAAGTGTTTAAAATTTGCCTGGGATTTTTAATATAAATAATTAAAATGTTAGTAGGCCAAAAGAAAGTCTAATATTCTCTTTTGATGGATTTCCTTTTCAGTAAATCGTGGCTTATCAAAGCAAAAACGGATCTCAGATTTTTAGTCTTCAAAGAAAGACTTTTACTCCTTGTTAGTGTATAGGAAAGAGAGTTTTAGTCATTACTTTAAAAAAGGAAAAGCTGGCGCAACATGTATATCCACAATGGAATTTCATCCAGATTGTATGAATTTTTGAAAGTATAAGAATTATTTTAATTCTGGTTCAGATTTCTATTTACATATAAATAAAAATTGCCTTCCAGACATAACAAGCAATCTAGGGTATTTTGATGGTTTTGGTTGTTGTTATTGGAGTTTTTTTTTAATAAAAAAAAAAGGAGGAGGAAGAGTGAGAGAAAAATCCCAACTAGAAAGCATAATATCTTCCACTCCATTGCAAATGAATTTCTGACCTCAGAGACGTTTTCATTAGAAGAAAGATTTATGCAAAGTCAAAATAAATATATTATTTACAAGCAGATAATGCTTAACTCTTCCTCCTCAAAATTTTTCTAAGCAACTTGTCAAACTTTAAGAAGTGCAGTCAGCTGCTCCCATTCCAGTGGGACCAGTGGTGTGCCCTCCCACCTGCCCAGAGTTCAACCTGCTCCCCCACCACTTCCTGGTTGTTTTGAGCCAGTCAGCCATTCCTCTGGTGTCTGACAAGGCTGTAATGTTCTCTCAATGGAAACAGAAATAGAGGGTTTTACAGTTTGCTGGGTTGACACGAAGAGGAGTTTTCAGCTCTGCACAATTGCTTTTATAGATCCGGAGACTCAACGGCCAGAATATGGAATCTCAATGAAAACAGCAACAGCGGTTCCACTCAACTGGTTTTGAGGCACTGCATAAGAGAAGGAGGACATGATGTCCCCAGCAATAAGGATGTGACTTCATTGGACTGGAATGTAAGCCAACTTCTAAGACTGTGCATGGTTTTTAACTGTCTAAATTTAATTCAGAGGCAATTACAGCTGCTGCTCCATATCTTTTATATCCGAGGTGACCAGAAGCTCTGTCCTAACCTACTGACCTCTGGTTCTGAATACTCATAATAGGCTGAACTTTCCCCTACATGCTGTAATTTTCCAGGACTGTTGCCATCCTCAAGCTTAACAATGATACATTTATGTCTCTATTTTAAGAGCATGAGTAAAAATAAACTTAACTAACTTTAAGAACAAAGATTAAACAAGCAATCTGTGTAATAATGAAGCCTAATTAATAATACATTTCATAGTTACTTTATTTTAGCATGTAAGGAGATGAAAGCACCAGTAAAGCTTTTTCTGAGGGTGGACTCTCGAGACCCTCTCTAATTTGAATTATGCTGTGCACAGCAAAACATGTTCACATTACTTTCTTTGTCTTGCTAGGAGCATGTGTAGTCATTCTGTCTTTACCTACTCACATTCTGGGTGAAACTGTCTTGCCTGATCTCTCTTTGACTTTCATCCTGCAAAACCTTCTGTCTTAGATAATGTGTTCCTCCACATAGAAGACTGAAATGAGCAGAGAGGACAGGCGTTTTTAAGAATCCTCAATGTCTGGGCAGTGTCCACGGGCAACTTTAAGGCTGCTTCATGTCTCCTTTCTGCCACCAGTCATTGTAAAAAGAACTTGCAGGACCCTGCAGAAACCTTGATTAATTTTGAGATCGTTTGTGTTCTGTCTGTTTTGCTGATATTAGTACAGAGGGATCACATTAGTCTTGTTTACATAGGAAAACATTTAAGTACCAGAAAGGATTCTCAGCAATTATGTACAGTCTCAGTTGCTGGCCAGAGACCAAGATTTGATTAATCTTTACTGCAGTATTATTGCCCTTCAGGTGAGCTGGGTGCTTCACAAAAGTAAAAGATAGGCCATTGCACAAGGTAGTTTCCCCCCATGTATTTTATATTTGCACATCAAAAGAACTTGGTGAATAGTACAGAAAGTAGAGATAGATTAACAAAGCAAATACAGCTCAGGAATGTTCATCACTTGTTTCCTGTGGATATTTCAGTGCAGAAAAATAGTTGGAAAAAACTGAATCAAAGAGTAGGAAAAGAGTAATGGAAAGAGGAAAACATGCACTGGGTGCAGAAGAGTTATGAGAAAAGTTATCCAAAATATAAAGGGCTTTGTCTACTCTTTCCTGTAGTAGTTCCTTACTCTTCCAAACTTCACTGATAACAGTGTTTTACTTGCATTTTGTACGCAAGTAAAGGTATGGAAATGTTCCTAATTCAAACACTTCAATGCTTCCAATTTACTCTGAGTTTTCCAAAGAATGTGAATTACAGCCAACAAATTTACATAAGCTGTGCAGCTAGTCCCTGAGCTTTCCTTTCCTTTCTCTTTTTGCCCTCACCACCTTTGTTCTCATCAGTGGCCCAGGTAAGTGTATATTGCAGTGAGGTTAGGTTGGCTTAGGTTTTGATATTTTGATATTTGATATTTTCCCCCATCATCATTTTACAGTCGAGTTAAATCTACAACTGTTCTGACTCTGGTATTGGAGGGTTGGAGTCGGCATACGTTTTAAAGGATTATTTTACGCTTTTTCCTAATTTTCTGTTCACAAAGCTAAAAATGACATCTGCCTTTATTGTTTATTTAGAACCACAGTATTAATCATATTTCCTTGTGAAATTTTCAGACTGGTGATATTGAATCAGTTCTTGTCTGGTTTATGTGATTTATGTTAGAAAGATTATTTCTAGAGGTCATATTTAGATCATGTGCTTTGGTACCAAAGATTAGATTCATCTCCTGTAGATTTAACCATCTAGACTAGTTATCTAGGCTCACTTTAAGTCAGCAGAAACAGCAACAGATACCTTCACGATGATCTGGGCATAATCTAAAGCAAATAGAATTATGAATTACACTCCAGAGGTGCAGTTATATAGTGCTGTTAGTTATATAGGGAGACTAGATTGCACTTTTTAACTCCTGACTTCTGAATACCTGGAGATAAATGGGACAAATCTCATTCTTAATCCAAGCGATGAAATGTTGACAGAATAAATGCCCAGCTCCAACAGTACCCATCTCACCAGATTGCAGAGTCAAGTTCCATTTTCATTGTTTTAATTCTGGCTCAGTCACTCCAGCATTCCTGTCTGCACAAGAGATACCCTTCCGTGAAGGGTTCCTTCCAGGAGAATATGTGTAATTTACTGATTCATGGTCTATTTTTTTCCTCCTAACTGGGACCCATGAATCCAACTTTTTTCAGGCTGTCATGGTACTGTGCCCCTGAGCACATGCTGGGAGTCCCAAAAAGCAGAAAGTTTCCTGATGATTGATAATTTGAGGTGTTAACTGCAAGTGTAGGTGGCTTAGGTGTTTAGGTCCTTCTTTCACGTGTAGGTACCCAAATTTCACTGAACTGGGGATTTGGTCTGGATTTAGGTGATCTGTTGATGTTTTAAAGGCTCTTTATGTCTAAGAAGTAGTATCTGTTTATTATCTGGAAGAAACTCATAGAACTTGTTATATCTTCTTTTCTTTTTCTAATCTTTTTGATTAAATGACTCATATCTGATAGTGCAGCCCAGTAGTTCACTGTATGTTGGAGGGTTTTATTTCCTCTGTGCTGTCTGCAGTAATAAACTCTAGTTTAAGTCATAGGATAATCTATCTCAATGAGTGGGCTCAGAATTCCCATAAATCACAATCACAAACCTTAAAAAAGAAAGAAAAGGGTTGGTTGGAATAGATTTCATCTCGTATCGACCTTTGCCATTTATATATCCCAACAGAGTGATGGAACACTATTGGCTACAGGCTCATATGATGGTTTTGCAAGAATATGGACAGAAGATGGTAAGTCAATCAACATTTATTGTTCTTAAGCATCAAACAGCAGTGAACTGTAATATGACCAATTTGGAAGCAAATTGTAATAATAACATTTTGTTTATTTCAGGTAACCTTGCAAGCACCTTAGGTCAACATAAAGGTCCAATATTTGCCCTGAAATGGAACAAAAAGGGGAATTATATTTTAAGTGCTGGTGTTGATAAAGTGAGTTTTAAAGATACATTATTCTGACATATAAACATGTTGGTCAGTGAGCTTGTGCTGCTGAATTCTTTAAGATTATGATTATTTTCTTCTTCTCCAGGCATCTGGTAGAGTTTGCATTTGTTTATACATTACTGCATATTGATTACATTTTGAGGCTGCATAAATGTTTACTATTTTTATAGAAAATATTTTACCTTTAAAAAAAATGTGAAAAATTACATGTAAGGGGGTGTGAGTTAAGGAAAGAACTGCTTCTAGTACTTTTGTAGTTTTGTCAACTAGCTATTTACAGAAAGGAAGTGATCTTAAAGATAGCACATCTTTTAGCTCATCTGATTATTGAAACACTTTTATTTGAATAAAATATATATGGCTTCCTTAGCAAATATTAAAAAAAAGGTAGTTCTGAACTCAAAATCAAGCAAAATAGTAGTTGCAGCTGAGTGCACATTAGAGATTAAAATGAACAGATTACTGATGATGATGAGCACAAATCCATTAAAACTGAAACTGGAAAGTACACAGCATTCATCTTGCCTAACTTTCCATGTCTAAAAATTAGATGCATATGTCATACTTGGCTTCCTTTATAAAATTCAGAGAGAAAAGTGGCACTTCCAAGGGAAAGGATGCATGGCCTGCGTTCCAGTGAGATGCACTGACAGTGCTTTTCTCCAGCCACTGACAAAGGGAGTGTGAGCACCGACTCTTGTACTGGAAACTGAGGCTTGTACATTTGATTTGTAGGCTAGATGAACCCCTATATTTTCACATTCTTGTGAAAATGGAAACTTATTCTTATTCCCTTTAATACTGGCTTATATTTAGTATATATTCAGCTACACTTATCTCCCAATTCCATTACTCTGCCAAATTTACATTCTCAATAAAAGCAGTGATTCTTTAGATGATCCATTCTCAGCAAGATGATGCATCCTTAATTTATTTTCTGGAAGTGTTATACTCCAGTGAATTGGCAGTTCTCTCAGAAGGTGGTATTGAGCTCTACAGGGGACTTGCTTGTGTGCTGTGAGTATGGATTAAGCTTGTAGTAAGCCAGTTACACTTTAGTCTGTTCCACCTCAATGGCAAGTGATACATATTATGCTGATAGATAAACATTTCACCTGTTGGTTTAATTGTTAGAAATACAGTTCAGCATAGTTTCAGAGTAGAATTCAGTTTGCATCTTTGGAAAGAGGAAAAAGTATTCTTTAAAGAAGATAGCTAAAACATCTTTAACAGAATGCTTTTTAAAAATGTGTAGTGTTGTCTTCTAGCATTATTCAAAGAGAATATATCCATTGTTCATAGTTATATTGCTTTCTCTGTAGGCATGTTCCTTCTTTGCCTACACTTAGATTATTATTCTGTAATATTTGGAAGTGATTTTTGGCTGTTTAGCACCTGAGGCTCTCTGCAGTCAATAATTTTATCAGTCTGTCCTTTAGAATTGCCCCTCAGTGAGGGTGCTCTGTGCTTTTTTTTTAATCTGAGCTGAACAGTCACTAATCTTTCTTTCCCCCCACTTTCTTTGGATACAGACAACAATAATTTGGGATGCTCACACGGGAGAAGCTAAACAGCAATTTCCTTTCCATTCAGGTACTTTTTTGCATTACTCTTGTTAGGAAAATGAAATGCAGTTTTGAATTTTATCAATGTACTTTATCCTTTTGTAAAAATGTATCTGCCAGAGAAAAGTGTCAATCAAGTTTTTTGTTAACTATCCTGAGTATCATGGTTTGTGGGTTTATTCTCATTTCAGAAAGATGCAGTTCTGTGAGAATCAGCTTTGAAAGTCAAACTGATTCTGAGAGGATTTATATACCAGCCATGTCTACCTAACTGAACAATTCTGTTGTTATCTATGTGCTTGAATAGTACCAAGTGGTGATTTACGGAGGGAATTTTCAGTGGAAGTGTCTGGGATCTTTTCCATTCTTTCTGCTCCTGTTTCAATGAAGCTGACTTGAAACAGAAGCAGGCACATCTCTCATGCAGCTTACAGTCACCACTGCACTCATGAAGATCCTCAGGAATTTCTTAGCTTTTAATTGTCACTTGAAGTTCTTCAATAATTGCTTTCTCTGGTTATCAGAAGTCAATTGTCAACCTTGAGTTTCAAAACCTTGCAGCACCTAGACCTTCCTTGAATGGCTATTTGTAGATCTGATCTGCTTCAAGAAGACAGGAGATGTCTCAGATACTGAGTAATCTTGACTAACAGGAGGTCACTGACGTAGTCTGAAATTCACCTGAGACCAGACTTGTAAGATGATGGCTGAATTCATGATCCAAGCGGGCTAAGTTGTCATAGTGAAGCATTTTTAAGGGGTATAGTCAAACCAAGTTTAAAACCATCAAATTATTCAGGTTCTGATACTAGAAATGTTCGTCTTCCTGTGCAGTCGCTGCAACTAATCCCTCTTTAATTACAGCAGACTTTCACAAGGTGCTTAGTGGTGTTTGAAAACACGTATTTTGCCACTGATTTTAAAACACTAATTTGCCCATGCTTTTCCACTCAGTTTCTAGTTGTTCTTATTCTTGCAGATGTTAATAATACCCACAAGTGATCAAAATGGTTATTCAACAGAAAACAAAAAGTATGTCCATGCACACAGCAAATCCATACTCTGCATTTTTGTCACTCATCTCTTCACTTATTAATGCAACTGTCAGTTTACAGGAGTCTGTGTCTGCTGACAGGTTCTCTCACTGTGGTGTTTATTTATCTGTTATAACAGTTATCTGTTCCATAACAGCAAACTTTGCACTGTACAGTGATTTAGTTAATGAGATTCTTAATCCTCTGATCCCCAACTATTAATCTAAATAGTTGTGGATTCAGAACTTAGTTGCCCCTTCAGAATCACATTTACTGACATGTAAGCTGTCTTAGCAATGATGTGCATCAAGGACATATCCCTGCAGTCCCTTATTAGCAAGATGAAAACTTAGCTACACCTTCCAATGCAATATGCCCGTGTCCATCTGCATTAATAGATTTTTTTAAAAAATTTTTACATTCTGTTTGTCTTTGGACCATGAGACAAAACTGAAGTGTAGATGTAGAGAAGCTAATATTTTAAATATTTTTTTCATTATTTCAAATAGGTTTTCATAGGCAAGTAAAGCAGTTAGTTATTAAGGAAATTGTTGATAAACAAAAAGCATATATCCTACAAAACCCTCTTAAAATCAGCCAGTCTGGCCATGCATGATAAAGTCTTTGTCCTAACAAGTCTAAAGCCACAAAGACCTCACTCACCTTGTCGTCTTTGAATCACTTACTCACCAGAACAAACTAACAGCAAATTCCTTTCCGTATCTGGAATCTGAAAACCTTGTATACATAAGGATTAAAGGTGGCATTTTAACAATTAAAAGTCTAGTCTAAGCAGAGTACGCTTTCTTTAATACATATTTCTTTGAAGTTTGGAGATAGTTGGCCTAGGAATAACATAAGATTTTTTATTCTCTGCTACTTTATAACAATTGGTTTAGTTTCCACCCACATGAACAAAACTCTCATCTTAAAATACATAAGTAAAACTCTTTTGCCCAGGTCTGGAAGGCCTTCATATCATTGGTGCGTTGGTGTTCCCATGTAAGTTTTAAGGTTTTATGGTCAAAATGTGTAAGTATGCAGATAAGTAGCTTCTAGAGTTTCATTATTCTCACAAAATTATGAGTCATCATGTAGCACTTGATCAAAATATATATTCACAAAACTTATATTTTTTAAATGGCGGAAAATAATCCAATTTTGACATCTAGTGATAGATGTGGACTAATGCATATGTATGCAGGAACAAATTGGTTAATTGTTACCAAAAGAGCTAATTGTATGACCCAGTTTTAGGCATCTAAGTGTGTGGAGACAGGACAAGGTGTGAATGAAAGAGATTAGGTTTAGATTAGATTTTAGGAAGAAATTCTTTACTGTGAAGATGGTGAGGCACTGGAACAGGTTGCCCAGAGAAGCTGTGGATGCCCCACCCCATCAAGGCCAGGTTGGATGGAGCTCTGAGTAATCTGTTCTAGTGAAAAGTGTCCCTGTCCATGGCAGGGGGCTTGGAATTTGATGGTCTTTAAGGTTCCTTCCTTAAACTCATGCCATTCTATGATTCTGCTATCTAAGTACTCTGAATCACACCTCATTTTGTCCAGAAAAAGCTTAAATCAACAGATAATTATTGTAGCACTTTTATTGTTGGGTTTTATTTTAGCTGCATTTCTTACAGATTTGTTGCTGCTTTTATTAGCTGATACTCTAAATGTTTTTATGCAATTGGCAGGTATCCTGTGGTTTTGGAAACACTTTGGCAATTTGATTACTTGCATAAAGAGCCACGTTTGGTTGGGTTATTTTCAGACCGTTTTATGTAGTTACTTATTCAGTAAACATATGATTGAGTACACAAATAAATGAATCAGTGTTAATTATCAGCACTTTATGTTTCAGATTATGCTGCAATGTAAATCCGTAGCTTTAGGTGCCAATAGCTCTCTGAAAATTACTTTCTGATTCATATATATCATACTAGATATTAGCTCCAAAGGCATATTGTTACTAATGATGATAGATTTTTGTTTGCTCTGAAATAATAATAGAAAGCTTGCAGCATAAAAAGACAAATAGGCAGTTAAAGGAACAAAATCCTTTATTGTTTCCTGATCCTCACTCATACATAAATATTGAGCTTTTGCATTAATATGGTAAAAAATATTTGTATGTGAAACAATTTCAGCCCTCCATTCTCATTTAGAGAGCTACCTGATGATTCAGAAGGTGATGTGGATCCTATTTCTTTTTGCATTTCATAAAAATTTTAACAGGAAAAACATATTTAAATGTAACAGGCTTGGCAGAACAGATAACTTTTCACCTCTGTATTACCAAAGCATCTTTCTGAATGTATTTGAATAAGGAATTTAATGATAAATTTGCATTGTATCTTTGCCAGAAGGTGGTTCAACTTTATTTCCTATATATGCTGGTCTCTGACACTCATACTTCTCACAAGAGTGTGCTGAGAATGAAGATTTCTATATTTTAGTGAGTCTTATGTCATCCTCTGGAGGGCAGCTAAACTCCTTCCTGAGGAGAAAAACCAAGCAGCAGTCAGAAGCACAAGCAAGCTGTTTGTCAGGAGCTTCTTCTGCTCCTGTGCATGCTTTTAGTCTGCAGTGACATGCTGTAGAAGTTGTTTGGGTGTTTTTTCCACACTTTTTGCAAAGTGTGTGTGTTGCACACAGGCACTAGTTAACATATTCATGTGCTACCTGTGTACGAAATTTCATATAGTTCAGTACTAGTTAATGCCAGACCTTCTACAGAAACTCCTCTTCTCATTTCAGATCAGCTTGTACCTGTTCAAAATCAGTCCCTAGACAAATTAAAGTGAATGTCAGTGTTATTAGTCCAGTTGCCTGCACAGGATGATATGTTTGTGTCGGTGGTTGCATAAAGCTGGTGTAAAGGTGCCACCTGTGTCTTCACCTTCTCATGTGTTGTGTCTGGCATTCACAGGAACATCGTTTCTAACCCACATGAAATTATCTGCCTTTTTTCTGGATTAGTTTTCTTTCAGTTTCTTCACTGAACTGCCTTACAGAGAGATTAATGCTATTGATGGCCTAAGAGACATGTGTAGCTGGAGTAAAGAGGGTGGAAATCATGTTTTGCCCCCTCTTATGTAACTCAACCCAAAAGATTCTCATAGGTAGACACCATGCAAAGCATCCAGATTACCCACTGGAATAGAAATTAATTTGTGCCCTTCAGACAGTCCCTATCAGCCCCGTAACTGGCAGCAGGTGACAGGCCAAGAACTTAGCCTGTAGTCAGTTTGATCTAGATAGGTGATGGGAGAAAAAGTATTTGGGATTGCTGGGGTTTTTTGCTGTTATCCCTGATGTTCCTTCTGTTGTTTGTACTTCACAGCTCCTGCTCTGGATGTAGACTGGCAGAACAACACTACTTTTGCCTCTTGCAGCACTGACATGTGCATTCATGTATGCAGACTTGGTTGTGATCGTCCCGTTAAAACCTTTCAAGGACACACAGTAAGTTTAAGAAGTCCAAAATGTTAGTGATAAAGTCACAGCAGCATAGTACATTGATGGCAGATGATGTGTTTGCAGGGTGTGTTCTAGCACTAAAGGTGTTACACCCCATTGCTTCCCTAAAAACATATTCCTTGGGAGTGATTCACAGTCTGTGAGAAAGAATAAAATGTTCTAAATCACTGTAGGAGGCAAAACCTGCAGCTTAAAGAGTGGGAGTGTTTATATGTAGCATGAGCTGCAGACTAAAGGCACCTTAATAAATAAGGTTTTATTTTCCACTGGCTTAATTTCCCTTAGTAAATGAGAGCTATAAATAAGGAAAGAACAATTTACCCCCAGCCATTGTTCAATTTTAGAATCAATCTAATAAGATGTATTTAAGATGTATTTTCACCCTCTTCTCCTGGCAGTATTTAATGACCATCAAAGATTGCTTTTTCTAGCTTTCCTCTGAGAAAAACTACTATCATGTGCCAACCTGTAATTGGATGTTACGTGCTAGAACTTGCTGTCTTCCCATTGAGGAAAAACTGTTCATTTGGAGACCTTTCTTCTAGTCTGTGGTTTAACTGATACTTCAGGACAGGTTGTACATTCCTAGCAACAGACTGGTGCTATTTATGATCATATGAAATGCACCATGTTGCATTCATTTACACATATATCTCTCTTTAGAGAGACCAGCATTGTTGCAGAGCTGCAATACTAAGAATTATAAACTCCTCAAAACTTTACACCCCACCAGTATCAGTATTTTCTGTTGAGAACTTGTATCTCCAAGTCTACAGAACACTGATGAAAGAAATGCCTCAGTTTTAAAAAGAAGATAATGCTGCATCATTATCTTGCAGTCTGTCTTGTTTGGGGGTTTATTTAAACCCTAGCACATGAAGAAAGGATATGAGAGACTTTGTGCCAGAACACGCATCAGAAGACTGATAGATTGTATTGTTCACAAGCACAAAATGCTCCCATTCCAAAATGCCATTTAATGTGTTGGGAAGGCAGCAGTGGGTTTGTTTCATCCCTGAAAGCACCCGGGACTGTAATTTGTGGGTGAACTTGTTCCATGCATAAATCTTGAGTGCCCTCTGCTGAGTGCCCAGTACAATGCCGTGACTGGAATATTGACTTTAAAAAATGACTTTATTTCAGAACGAGGTTAATGCAATCAAATGGGACCCATCTGGCATGCTACTAGCATCTTGCTCCGATGATATGACATTAAAGGTAATATAATTTCCATTCCTGTTCACAGAGTAAGGACAAAAATTGTATCTGTTTTTAATCTTCTCCGAAACTATGGTATTGTATCACTTAAAACTCTGCATGAACAGTTGTTTCCATTTTGTTCCAAGTATTTTAAAGCCAGTCTGAAAGACTGAACACAGAGAAGCAGGCATTGGAAAAATTGAGGCACAGTATCCAAGTAAGTGCTATGTGACTGATATGTCACTGTCATGGAAAAGTCATAGTTTAAACATACACATGTATACACCTGCATGCCTGTCAACAGAAGCACAAGCCCTGTGATAAAAAGCAGTCTATTGGTTACACTTTGAAAAAGAACATACAAATAGTTTGTTTTCCTTTTGGTGTCTTTTTTTTTCTGAAAATAGTTTTATTAGACTCATGAGTATTTTTTTTTTTCCTTTTAATAGTATTGGACGAAGCAATGGGCACAACATATGTGTTTAGAGCCCAGCAAAAATCTGAATTCCTCTCTGAAGATGCCTCTCTTTATCCATTCCCTCTGTGGGAAGCATGTGTTGTCTGTGCTGCTGATGTACATGCCTCTGTTAGGTGTCTGAAGTTGGGTGCAATGAATCTGTTTTCTGGCTTGCAGGCAGCGTAGGCTGCTTTACTAGCATACCTGGTACTGCACCAGCACAGCATTGCTAATATATGGCTTGCAGAAATGCTTTTCACAATTGAGCTTTTGCAGCCCAAAGCCCTCTCTCTCATTCTCTTCTCCCAGCCACATCAAATGAAGGCTGAGTCTGTGTAGGAATAGCTGTATGTTGTAATAGAAAGCCCTCCTGCTGGACTGTTGATTTGTGCTGGTTCCTTGAACAAAAGCAAATATCCCAGGAAAGATTTGGGTTTGTGGATGGAATTGTACCAGTAATAGTTTCTTCATAGTATGGTTGTGTTAATTAAGACTCATACATCTTTCCCCTGCTGATTAACACAGCTGAAGCATGGGACATTCCTAGCATGAAGCTGAGAAAGCAGCAGAACTTGCAGATGAGAGCTAAGTGAACGTCAGCGTTACAAATGTTTTCTCTTCATGAATAGCCTGACTTCTGCTGTTCTGCTCTGTCTTTGACACATATACCCACTGAGGTATATTCAGCATTCTGAATTCTAGATGTATTATTGCAAAGCAAACTACTCATAGAACCGGGCATTTACAGAAGATGGGACTGAAAGGAAGCACCTTGTCTGTTATGCTACCACAAAGCAATATTGCAGTAACCATTCTTGCTCTGCTTAAATGTCCTGGCCCAGTGATAGCACAACTTTTTGGTGCCCAGTTGTGTGCTGTGTTTTAAAAACCACCATGGCTCGGTGTTGTTGGTACTGATTCAAATTCCTGACCACTGAATTTGGCACAAGAACTAGTGGTTTGCTATCCCTGACCTCACCTCTTTTTAAAAGCCTTCAGTGATGGAGACTGCAAATGCTCCAAATTCAGGCAATTATTCTTCTTCCTTTTCCTTTGTAAATCAGTCGTCTCAGACTTCTTTTTCTTCTCTATTTTTGGAGTTCATTATATTTCCCTGTAAGTTCTTGGAACATGCTGCCTGTTAGCCACAGAACATGACTGAGCTTCGTGCAGCATTTCCAAAAGCAGTCTCAGTACAGTGATGGGAATTCAGCATAAGAGCTCATCATTCCTCTCATAGTGCAGACTTACAACTACTGAGTTAAACCATTGCTACTTTTTTGGTATCTCTGTGAAACCGACTGACTAAATTTGAGTTATTTTCCCTGCTGTGAATTTAGCTTCATCTTATTTTCTCAGTAAGCTGAAGAAAAGATGGACCAAATTACCTGTCATCTCTGCTGAGCATATTCTTCATCTCATGCTGAAGTATTTGGCCACGTAACACTGCATAAATAGCTGATCATGTCCAACAAATGGAGTTCAAGAGGAAAAGGAAAACGTTGCTGGCACGAGAGAAAATTTCTAAGTTCTAAGCAGTTATTGCAATTTTCTTCACATTCTTTAAAATGACTGCTGTTACAATGTGTGACTTAAACTTCAAGTTAAACTTCTCTAAATAGATTAACTTAAAAGTTCTATAAGACCCTACAGTTCCAGGCTATGGGCAGTGCACAGCAACTATTTAATTCTTCTCATATATTGAATAAATACTATTAAATATGTAACTCTTTCCCCTACTGGAGTTATTTTAATGTGTGTGCCAAATTGCTGTATTAATAAATTATGTGTATGCATGCGGGTCAGGATCTTAAATAAACAAATGGTGAGAATAACATAGAACTGAAATAACTCAGCTGAGAAGAGATTAGTAACATTGTTATTTTTCCCCTTCGTTGTTACTCTGACTTAGATTTGGAGCATGAAGCAAGATACCTGTGTACATGATCTTCAGGCTCACAGCAAAGAGATTTATACTATCAAATGGAGCCCTACAGGACCAGGCACCAGCAACCCAAACTCCAACATCATGTTAGCAAGGTAAAAAATAAATCTCTTTCTCCTGCTTGCCAAGAAGGATCCTCTTTTGGACATGTAACCCTACTGTCATTTTGTCATCAGTCTTCCTGCAGGCAATTCCACTAAGAAGTATCTGTGTTTGTAACTCAGGGGGATGGATGCAAAGGGACAGGATTCATATATTGGAAAAAGAAAGGGAAAAAAGAAGCAAAATTGAGTCATGTGATACTTAACTTTTCAACTGCCTTGATTAAAGGGTTGTAAATTTGACATTGCACCTTCCCATCCAGCACTGGGTTGTTGTGAAAGTACTGAGGCAGATGGCACCCCTTCATCCAGCTGGAATGGTTTCTAACCAGGGTCATGCAACTAACCCAGGCAGATACAGGCAATTTTTGTAGCCGCCTTAGTTGACAGAGAAAAGCTTTGGATACTCTTTAAAGTTCCACTTGAAAATCTGTGCAAAATTCTTCCTGGAGTTTAGGAAGTATATTTGCTTGTAGAATGCCAGTTGATAGTAGTACTGTGGGATTGTCAAACTAGTTCATGAGGTGTGCTGTTTGGGGAAGAGTTGTGTCAAAACTGGTTTATTATTTTACTCCTTAGTCTGGATGTGGACAGGGAAGAACTTCACTTTCTTTTAGTTATTCTTTTATTATTATTTTTAATACTAATTATTTCCTTTACCTTTTGTTAAGCCCGTAGTTTGGGATTTAGAAGGAGTGTGGCAAAAAGCAGCACTGAAACAAAGTGAAAAGAATCACAGTTCTAGAGAATTACAGAATGATAATTCATTAAACAGTGTGAATCCATTAGGAAAAAGATTTCTCTGGAACCATTTATCCTATTAATGACAGTGTATATTTGACCCTCCTGAATAACAGCATGTAGAATCTGAAAAGGAGGGAGCTTGGATCTCTTAGGGCTATGCACAGCACACCTACATAAGGCCAAAGGGTCGTAATAAAAGAATTCAGTTCTATAGCTTTAGTTCTTCACATAAAAAACATAAAGGCTGTGGTACATATTAGCTTTTCTGTTTGAAACATCATGTCTTGCTTAGCCAAGCGTAAAAAAACCCTGTGGTATTCTTTTATAACATTTACGGTGTCACTCTACAAATGGATTAACACCCAAATGACGACATTCTTGTGTTTGCATCCTTCTTGCAGTGCTTCATTTGATTCCACTGTTCGGCTGTGGGACGTTGACCGAGGAGTCTGCATCCATACGTTAACAAAACATCAAGAGCCCGTCTACAGTGTAGCTTTTAGTCCTGATGGAAAATATCTAGCCAGTGGGTCCTTTGACAAATGTGTCCATATATGGAATACTCAGGTACTGTTTTGTTCATGTGGAGCACATTCTGGTTTAGATGACACATTAATAGCAAAAGCTTAAATGGAAAATGTGTGTGCCTCTGTCACGTATGACCTGCCAGCCCAGGTGAACCTGATTGTGTTCACTGATACAAATCCAAAGCAACTGAGTCACTCGAGTGCAGTGAGGTGATTGTCCAGTACATTTCTTCTCGGTCTTTGTGTGCTAAAACACCTAGCATGCATGAAAATAGGTATGTTGTGTTGGGTCATCAGCTTTGTGAAGCAGAGGTGTGGATTGATTCTTAGAAATAAGGGGTATTTTTTTGTAGGTACAAGCTGAGTTCAGCTGTGAGTCTGATGCTCCTGGCTTAGACTTTGTGAAGAGGGGATGATAGATACAAAGGGTATACAGGCTTCAGACTAGTGATATTCTGGAGAAAAGTGAGACATCATTGTTCCACAGATTTAATTCTGGATACTGATGCCTCACAACCTAAATTAGGAACAAACTTTAGGGAAGACCACATCAGCCTAACTACCCAGGCCTTTACTGTTAGAGTTGGCAAAAACAGATGTCTGAGAGTCCTACTGTGTCTGGAGGACCCTGTTGCTCTTCGTTGTCAAAGACCAGTTTCCCAAGTTTGGCACGTTACAGAGGTGACCATATCTGGGTGATGGGAACAGCTCCCCCTCGCTATCGCTCTCTTTTTAGCATAGGGCCACACGACAGAGAAGAAAAGAAAAAGGGGAACTTCTGTACCAAATGTCTGCATGCTGTTTCGCTTTGCAGAGTGGAACTCTAGTACATAGCTACAGAGGCACTGGGGGCATCTTTGAAGTCTGCTGGAATGCTAGAGGAGACAAAGTGGGAGCAAGCGCATCAGATGGATCGGTAAGCGTCTTTAAACTTTATAAAGGTTGGGTGGAGATTTCTTTTCTGGGGAGCATCAACAAAAAACATGCATTCAGTATGACCTCTTGTGGACAGAGCTGAAGGTGAAGGCAGCTCAAGACATAAATAAGTAGCTCTGTGTAGTATATTGAAAACGCTCCTGCTTTGAAAAGTTTTGAATACTAGGAGGTGGTGTTCCTATTGGAAATGAAGCATGGTCATGAAATAGGTGAACTCCTGAAAATGAGAATTAATTTTAAATACATATTTGAAAGAACAGTAGTGTTCTTTCTGTTGTTATCTGTTAATTTTTAATGAAGATCATATCACAGCAATCAAACCTCTAGTAGTTATCTTGGGACTTTCTGAGTTTGATCCCACAGAAGTTTGCCCTTGAATAGGAGTAGCTAAAGGAGGAATTTTTCAGCATGATGCCCAAAGATTTCATCATGTGGTAAAGGAGAAATATCGCCATGGAGATACTGATTATTCACTACTATTTTTGCTGTGAATGTTACTTTTAAAAAATTGCATTTGTAGCATGATGCTTGTGAGGGAGACACATGGGTGGCTGGCATAACTACTCTGGAGCGGTATTTTTCAACTGGTTTTAACAAAGAGCACACCCACAACAGGATTCAGTCGCTTGAGCTTAGTTGTGCCATCTGAGACACTTGGCTTCCAACAGCTGCTCCAAATGGGCACGTGTTGGCTGTCACATGCTTGCCAAGCCTGCGTTTACTTTGGATATATCTCAGAAGTGGAAGTGGACGTGGACGTGGTGTTTAGGCAACTGGATAGGCCCCATAGTCTTACCTGGGATGTGCCACCAAAATGTTTGTTTGTAATCCAATGAAAGCCCAGCTAAATGTTAAATGTGTGGCTTTCATTCAGTCTTCTCCCATGTCAGTTTGTTCCTTTATTTGTGTGCTTGTAAACCAGTACTTGAGACAGGCTGTTTTGAAGCTGGGGAGTGTGAAGTTCAGCTGGATAGTCAGCCTGTGTAAAGGGGCCTTATATGAACAGGACTTCCACATCACCTTCAGAAATGGTTCTTAACGCTGGGTCTTTTCTCTGCAGGTTTGTGTTCTAGATCTGCGGAAGTAAAAGTTGTATGTTTTAGACAAAGTTTCAAATGGACCAGCAGTGAATGTGTGGGGAGAAGCACTCTTCAAAACTATTCTTAACAGCTCCAGAACTGTACGAACTTGAACAAAGTTAGAGTGTACCGTGAAACCAGCTCTCCCTGGCCACAGGTGACTAGTATTTTGTCCGTAACCTTCATCAAGGAGTAAAAACGCAGTCACTTCAGAGGGGGAGGGAATGGTTTCCACCTGGAACATTCAGCCTTCGAAGCATGAAGCCACCAGCTAGGCATTGCACTGTTTGGTTTGCATCTGAGAACTTGCTCTGATGGCTGGGAAAAAAAAGCTGTGCCAAAAAAAATTAATAATAAAAAAAAAAAGAAAAAAAAAGAAAAATGCTGTGATAAACCAAAAGGGAAAAAAAATCCTCCTCCATGCGGTGTTGTATTTTTTCCTTCCAATTTGGACACTACAGTTGCTCTCCCAAAGGACGTTCAAAGACCAGTTTGTACTGATGATATGCTCAACTTTGTAATCACAACACTTTCTATTTTCTAGACTACTTTTTTTGTTCAGTGGTTTTTCTATCAGCTGGAATATTACAGCCTGGAGAATCCCAGGCTTAGGATGAAACTTTTGTTTTCCTTTTATTTCTCCCTTCCACTCCCGACTTCTCCTCCTTTTTTTTTTTTTTCCTTCCTCTTTCTTCTTGCCCTTTTTTTTTCTTTTTTCCCTGTATGCCCATAGTAGATGCAGCCAGGTGGACATGACAATGAAAATTTTTGACAGACTGCTTCTCCTCTCTTCTATCTCTTCCTTTTCCTTTCTTTTTCTCTGTTTAAAAGAAAAAAAAATCCTCCATGCTTCAGATCTTAGCGTCTCAAGGGCACTTTCAGCAAATTGTGTAATAAGTGCTTTATATAAGAATGCTGTGCTGGGGAAGATTTTTACAGGAGAAAGTTGACTTTTAACAGAAAGAACCCAGTGTATTTTTGGAAAAAAAATATTTTTTATGTTAAACAGTTTTAAAAGCCTAAAATGGCCACAAAATGTAGACCAGTTGTGTAATTCAAGCAAAAAGAATGACATAGAGACCAGGTAACATGAAAGGTGCAGTATCCTTTTTCTCTTCTCTCTCAGAAAGTGCTGTAATAAAAAATGTCGTTTGATACAATAAATACCAGTCCTTGACTAAGGGTCCTCTTCCAGCATCCAGCCATTTATATAGTCTCATTTCATTTTTTATGGCTGTTTGATGATGTACACTTATTCAAAGAGATTCCGAAGTTTGAGACTATAACTATAGCATTCACTGTTTTCAGTAGCCAGGAAAAAATGCTTGTGTATCTTCTTTCCTTGTAGAGATAGTTCAAATTTTGACAGAACATGGGTTTTGCAGCCCGTGGCCTTACTGAGCAGTGCTGTCTTCCACTATTCATCCCACTCAGCTATTTCCATTCCAGTAAGCCAGTGGGGTTTTATCATTGACTTAATGAGACCAGTTGAACTGAAATATATTGACTGCTTCTGTCACTGTTGAAG
This sequence comes from Dendrocincla fuliginosa, assembly GCA_035047845.1. NCBI lineage: Eukaryota > Metazoa > Chordata > Aves > Passeriformes > Dendrocolaptidae > Dendrocincla > Dendrocincla fuliginosa. The sequence continues at coordinate 98,181,916 of JAWWMO010000001.1, forward strand.
AATGGACTCTTGCCAAGCTCCTGTCCATCCACAGACCACAAACACCAGGAAGCAGGGTCTTCCATAACATCTGGTGGTGTGTGGTCCTGCTGTCACCCTCAGCTGTGCTTGTGCTGCATCCTGCTAGGAAAGCTCTGGGCCTGCACTTAGAGGCTCACTGTCTGCCCAGGCAGGTTTAGCCTTGAGGTGGTCCTCAGTATGGTGCTCAAAAGACAACCTCAAATTCTTCATTAGGTGACAACATCATAAAAGATACATAAATTGCATCTCAGCGTCTATACCACTATAAAGTTCAGGTGGATGAAGTGATGAGAATGACAGTGGAGAGTTCCAAAGCACTTTGGACAAGATTTCTTTACTGTAACCCTGACACCTGCACAGATGCCAACTGAAGACAACATTACTCCAAGAGGAAATGATGGATGCAAAGGACACATAGTCAGAGTTTACTGAAAGTGCTGTAAACTATAAGGCAGGTGGTGGCAGGTATCTTAGACAGATCCTCAGAACTGGCTGAGTCAAACGGGTGTCCTCTCTAGCCCACAGACTAGGCTAGGATCTGTAGGAGAGAGATTAACATATGTAGTACCTTCCTGCCCAAAGAGGTTGTAAAACAGCATCTTCCCTTGGATTTGATCACATCTGCTGAAGTGGTGATTTGAACTGAGCAAATCCAGAGCCCCAGGACTGAAATGGTGGTGTAAGACCTGCAAAGCACCATGGTATCATTGTGGAATCTGTACACCACTTTTTCTCCTGAGTTTTCTTCTCTTTATGTTTGCATCTGTACAGGGTCTTAGTCCTTGCAGTGGAACTAGTCACTGCCAGCTTCAGCTACGTTTCTGAAAAATACACCTTTGGAAAGGAGAAAAGAACATAAAGAAATAACTACTAAAACTTTTACTCAGTCCTGAGGTGAAAGCAGTTACGTGAAATTTTGGTTATTCATGTCAGTTAGGCTTGTTTGTAATTTATCTCAACTAATTGGATGCTAGAAGGTATCAAGCATTATTTTTGGTGTTAAATGCGTTTATGTGTTAATTTTAGTTTTCTGCTCCAAGAATATGGGCTGCAGATCATCACATGGCAGTTTTGCACTGTTTTATAATAGCCACATGTACCTACTAATTTAAAGTCACTACTTTTTTTTTTAAAAAAAGATGACTTGCTCAAAGACAGACTTGAATTTGGATACAGAGGCTTAATGTGGTTTTATAAAGCACAGTTGGGTCAATGATTTGATTGCAGTTATTGCATGTACACGGTTAACTTCCTAAGCTGCTTTTCGATGGCATTTCTGAGAATAACAGGCAGAAGTTGCTGGTCTGTGGGCAGCGGAGCAGTGGAGGGCAGCACTGATGGGGCTCTGACCTTGCCTCTCTCTTGAGATACCTGAATAGGCCAGACCTCAGGATTTGAAGAGATGAGTTAGCTCAATCCAAGTTCACCAATGCCACATGACTGACTGGCTACATAGCCTGTGTTTCCCAGGCTGTATTTGTTCCCAGGATAGCTACTGTAGATAACTGGGCAGTGTCCGTGCCACCTCTTTCTTTTTCCTTTTTCTGTTATTTTTAGTTTGTCAGAACACCACTTTTCTTCTGCCTGCCTACATGGAGGTAAGAAGCCAAGAGAAAATTTGAATATCAGTTGTTTTGCAAAGCCCCATACGTGAGAGAGGCTGCTGCTGTAAGTTTTCTATACAGACCATCAGATTCAAAAGCAGCATATTTAAGGAGTTAAAAAAATTCACCTTCCTTCCCCTCTCCCAGACCCTAAAGTTTGGAAAATCTTCAAAGATGCTATAGTAGATAGTTTTCAGCTGTTAAGGGAGGCAGAAGGTGTAGTTGTGAAGGTTAATCCTAGCCTAAGGAGATGGTTTCTTTCGGGCACGGGCAGTGGGGACAGAGGCTTTTCCAGGCAGTAGTTCAAGGTGGATGTCTCAGCCTAAAGCTGCAGAACTGCTCGTGGGAGCTCTCACTTTCCTCGACCACAGCAAAGCAGCGTTCCCGGCCAGCAGAGCCTTTCTGCAACTCCCCTAAAGCAGAACTGCACAAAGCAACAAGCCGGGGGACTTGGTTTGTTCATAGAATTTCTTTTTATAATTTTGTTTATAGTTCTTTGTAACAGAAGAGAAATGGAAAAACCTAAGTGGCCAAACAGGATCCAGAGACTTGCTGGATTTTTATCCTTGCTGGCTGTCTGGAACTGGCCTTGAAGTGAAAAAAAAAAGTTTCTGAAAAACCACTCTACACGGTGGGTTAGAAGGATACTGAATCTTTTATGTAGAAAACACTGGGTCCCTTATGGGGCAATAAAGGGCCTGACTTACAGGGTTATACACACATTAACCCCATGCTACATCTTAGAAATTTCCTTTTAATTTGTTTAAAAAAAAAAAAAAGAAAAAAATAGCTAATTTTAGAGCCAAGTGAAGTGCACTTTGTCAAATGTAAGGGTCTGCTTTGTTTTTGGGTTTCTTTTTCTTTTTCCCTGTTTAATTTTTCCTCCGTTTTTTTCCTCTTACTGCCTTTTTAAAATATGTGGTTCTTTGTCAGTTGCAGAAATGTTCTTTCAGCCACTCACTGAAGTTCTGAATTCTGGCTTCTGCAGTTTTTATTGTCTGTGTCAGACTTGCAGCCAGACTTGGTTCTCATTTCAGCGTTTCCCAGGTTCTGTTGAAACAACATCAACCCATATTTTGTTTCTTCCCCCCACACACTTTCTTCAAATTCACCTTGTGTATTGTAGTTCATTTGTTTTAAGGAGAGAATCAACAGATCATATTCAGTGTCTTGAATAAATTGCTATATTTTGATATTAGAGAATTCTGTGCGTGTTGTTCCTTATTCTTTTCTGGCTATTTTGGATCCTGCGCTTAAGAGCTGGGGTTGAGTGACTTCAGTTGTGATGTGGTGTCTTGATCTAAAGGGTTACCCAGCCTGATCACAGCTGTGTGTACATAGGATTTTGTAATACACAGGGCATGGAGAATTTAGCCTCTAATTTTCTTTACTTTATTACAGATTACCACAAACACCACATAACTCACCATTGTCAGGTGCACCTATAATGAAGAAAGCAATATGTAGATATACTATATATATATAATATATATGTATATATGTATATAAAGCTATTACAAAGCATTATCTGCAAGCATTGGTATAGCAACAATCAATACAGCAGTGACACTTCTGTCAGTTCATGTTCTGAAATCTGCACAGCATTAATGTACCATTAGGACAAATAAGTTTGTTTAGCTCTCACAAGACCAGGAACCACCAGCTGTCTTTGTAACAGCTTCTCAAAATAAAGAATGTGAGAGCTTAGGAGGCAGCACAGTAGAGCTTAATAGGTAGTGCTGTGTAAAATCTCTCACTTTACGCGTTTCTTAAATGCTATGTGATGGTCCTATTTTTAGTCATGTCATTTGCAGGAGTGTTTCAAGAAAATACATGACTGTCAAACTAAAATGATAGTTTAGTTTTCCTTTATTTATCCTATATATATTTACTTAGCCTGAAAATTATGTGACAACTAACACTGGAAGGATTGAGCAGCCATAAACACTTGCTTCTCACTTCTGTCAGGATGCAATACAATTAAAAGGTACTTTTTAGAGCTATTTTGGGAAGATGGAATATCAGCATTTCACTCAAAAGTACTCATTTCCCTGCCACCTTTCTATGTATCATTTCCAGTCAAGGGTGAGATCATCTTTGTGCATTAAGAGCACACGCAATTTCATATCTAAGCTCTGTGATATAAAAAGTAATTTTTAAAGCTTTGAAGTCTTAAGTGAAGAAATTACTCACTTGGCAAGGAATTTATCATCCTTGCTGACTCCTTTCCCAATAGGAAGGAAGATCTTTGTTTCCTTGGAGATACTTTTTTTCCATTTCCTTTTGAATATATTCACAAAACCAAAAGAATACAAAACCTAATAGCTGCAGGAAAGCAGCTATATCCTCTTTATGTCTGCAAGGTCTAGTATCTTTTGCCTTCACAGAAGAAACCTTGGCTTCACCATGTAATTAATTACCATCTATCTCAATACAAAATATCAAAATCAAGTTCTGCTCATCACTTTCCAAATCCTTTCCATTAATACTGGGACAAAGTTTGGCACCCTCGTCCTTCACTAGAGTAATTCATCAAACTCAGAAATGCACAACAAATGAAAATGGATTTAGTTGCAAAGCAATTCTGCAGATCCAAAACTGAGAATTATCTCTCTAGGCTTCTGAAAATCCATGGTGTCAAGTGAGTGTCACATCCCTACATGCTGTGTTGCAGTTCCTGAAAAATTCTGAATATTTTATTTAAGGGAAAGACAGAAAGGTCTTAGAAGTGGTTTTGAGATTTCCTGCAATCCTTACAGCCATGGTGTCCTGCCAACTGGGCTGAAAACACAGAGTATTGTCAGTGAGGGCACTGTGGGAAGATGACTGAGGGTAAAAAGATAACGGTACAGAAATTATAGGGAAAAGCACAGTTGCTACTCCCTGCATGGAATACCTGACCTCCCACACACAATGCAATCTAAGGGGGACTAAATGGAGGGTAGAGCACAGTGGAGACACTGTGGTCAGGCTCTGTCAAAACCATTGCAGAGGAGGGAACTCGGTGCTACTTCCTAGCTGATAAACCACACAGCAGCTGAAAACCAAGGGAGATAAAGGAAGATGTCCTTGAACTAGCAACTGTGGCAAAATCACTCTCCTTGAACTGACACGTGATCCTGTCCCAAGTTTTTCTATTCTGAAATACCCACCCCCAAGGTACAACCACCCCTCTGTGAGTACCATGTGTGACTATAAAGTCACTCAGACTTCATCTAAACTTAAAGAAATAGTATAAAAGTAAGTTAAGAATGGAGAGAACTCAGGGAAGACTCCAGGGTTGACTTCTGGGATCTGTCAGCATCTCCCACAGGGATGTCTAGTGGGCAAGAACTGTACTCGGTGCATGCTGAATGATTATCTTGGAGCTAACTTTTGTTAGGGATTAGAGCCTGTTAGTTACTGCTTTGAATTGCTATATTGCTTTGAGAGGTTTTTGCAGTCAAATACTGTCACAGGCAGCCTTGAATCTTAACCTGTCACAAATTTATTAATTGTTATTCCGTAACCTGTTCATGTGAGTTCTTCAAGGGCATTGACAGACTAATCAAACATGAAGCGTTTGAGAAAATCTCCCCTTTTCCCACGACAGGCACTTGGGGTGGATGGGAACTTAGACTCCCAAGAATAAGAGCTCTGGGTGGAAAAGTCCTCAGTGCGGTGTTGCCGTCTTTAAAGCACAATGAAATGACCAAGTCTAATGATCCACCCACTCACCTTCCTCCATAGAGGATGACACAGGCAGAGAGCCTGTGGTTCAGTCAGCACACAGACACCCCTTTTTTTTTCCATATCCCTATTAGAGGTCCAGCTCTTATGATTTGATCAAGGAATACATATCAAAGCAATTAGAAAAAATATAACTTTTCTAATCTACCAATGTTTAGAAAGGCATTCTCACTGGATTTTTTCTAAGTTGTATATCGTGACTGGACTTACTTCTCCCAAGTGAATATTCTACAGTAGCCTCTTAGAGGCCCATGTAATAAATTATTGTTTCAGCCAGTTGAAATAAACCAAAACCAACCAAACACCTGTCATTGGAAAATGGCCCTGAAAAAAAAAAATTGAGAAGGCAATGACAATTTAATGAGAAAATGTTGCTGGGATTTTTGATGTTGCTTTTGAAGAAGATTTTGGAGTAGCAGTGACTGAATGTTAAAATTCTATTTTTATGAAAATTTGAGGTTTTGAATATTTGTTCATCATTTCAAGTAGTATCTTTCAGGTGCTTGTTGATGGTGGTTTTTAATAAAAGGCAATAACATTTGGAGGAGAAAGACAAAAAAAATTCTAACACAAACCAAGTTAATTTATGGTTTGCCCATTATCAGAAACTATGTTTCTATGCTTCTAAAACGGAAAGAGTACTTACATGCGTGTGTGTGCGTGTGCGTGTGTGTGTGTGTGTTGTGATGCATGTGCACCTGACAAATGAGTTTTTGTGTAATTGCGACTGAGTATCAGTTTCTTTCACAAGTGCTGGCAGAAGTAAGGCAAGAGGCCACCCCACAAGTTCATAGATCTGATCAGAATCCGATGTGGAATAAAAATCCATTAAGTGGGTATCTACAGTATGCTATCTTCATAAAATAAATTAAAACAATACATGCCATTTTTATCTCCCCGTAACATACCAATAAAACTCATACTTGAAGATGGTGCTGTGAAAAAAAAATCCTCTAGAAGAGAGGAATAATTCTCCTTGTGGAGCCTTGTGTCTGCCTTTGTGTCTTCAGCTTACCTGCTCATGCCTTTCACAGGTTTCCAGTTACTCAACATCAGCCTCATTTCCAGTGGTCATGGAGCTCACTAGCGTCAGAGCCCAGCAAACCAGGCGGAAAGGCATCTATTACACTTAAAGATATTTATTAAAAACTCTTTTGTCTTTAGGGAAAAGTATTTTGCTAATGTAGGTGCCATTATTTTTTCATTTTAAATTCAAACATTATATGGCAGGAATCTGGGTATACCAGCCTTCAGACTATAAAATCCCTGGGAACTAAGGAAAAAGCTGCCTTATCTAGCCTCCACTGCATTGTTCTGAGTGTAATTGCATTCCTAGGGAATGGCTGACTGCCTGACAGGGGGTTTTAGCAGAGTTACAGGGTTGTTACACAGAGCACTTAGTGTGGCTGGGGGAATGCTTCTGATCCTTGGCAAGTCATGTCTGGTGCCTTGAGGAAAGGGCTGGTGAGAAGAATGCTGTGCTCCCTGTCACATGGCAGCGCGTGACCAGGGGCAGCCTGGGAGGACCTTTCATTGCCACATGAAAGGTGATGCTTGGTCGAGTGCTTTGGCCTAAGGAGGGAGTTGTGGTGTTGTTTTTTTCTTTTTTCTCCAGGAAATTCACTCAAGATCTGCTGTAGCAGGCAAACCAGGAGCAGATGCTATCATGTGGCTACAGCTGCAATGAATGGCTGCAGTGTTTTCGTGCTTCCTGAGCCCTGGTGCCCTCTGAGTGGGCAGGGTGCTGTAAGGACAACCCAGCCATCACAGCTGGCTCCTTACATCATGGAACACCAACCCCACTGTGTTGTTTTAAACACAGGTCTTTAAAAAGCACCTTTTCCAATAAGCATGATAAAAGAGGTCATGTTTGGTTCTACACATTTTCAAGGCTCTTCAGGAGGCTCATAGACCCGTGGGTACCTCTGTGAAGGCAGCTGGAGGACAAGGATCCAAGGCCTCCATTTACCCTCTTGGCTATGCAGTGTGAAAGCGTTCAGAGGAAGACAGAGGAAAGCTGGTGAAAAACTAGGACAGGATAGGGCTTCATCCACAAAGGTTGTCTTTATTAACAGAATTATTCTCCTGCTCTCCAGAGGGAGAAACACAACCCACCATGGCTCTTCTCCGCCCCTTAAGACCTGGTGTTCTACACACAGAAGTTTGGGCAGAGGCTGCCTGAATTTCATCCCAGTATGACACCAGGGCACAAAGAGACCCACGGTGCCCTCTGTACTGCCACACACAACAGGGCAGAGCCCAGGGCAATAGTGAGCTGCCACCCTGCAAGCTTCCTCAGCTCTAGGGGCTGGCTTTGCAAAGAGGCAAATGTCCTCTGCAGAGAAGCCTGAAACCTTAAAAACCTTCTTGCCAGCCCAAAATGTGGTGAGCCCCAGCAACCAAGAGATGCAGGAGCAACAGAAAGTCTTCCCATCACTTTCACCACTGGATGGTTTCCCTGGTATCCACATGCTCAAATTTTCTCAGCCTTTTGAAAACTTTACCAACAAAACCCCTGGTGAGTTTAGTGCCCTGAATGTTTAAAATTTTGCTTAGAGAGCTGCAGTGCAAGAACCAACTTTCCCTACAGCTCACAGCATACCCTAAGGAACATAAACCAGGAAAACAGATTCATCCCTGCATCCCTGGACTTGACTGTGCTCCCTATTTTTCTTCTGGTAAGACTGCACCTCCTTCAGCTGCCAGCTCCAATGTCCACACATATGCATGTCTGTTCCTCAAAGAATGAATGAACCAGACATCATCTGACCCCTCTTACATTAACTATCATGTGGTTTAGTGATTTTCATCTGGGATTACTCTAAACTTGAGGATTCCATAAAAATTATGAAAATTTTTGGAGATCAGACAACTTTTTAGCATGAATACACAGAGGCAATTACTAAAGCACAAGTCAAGTATGGATACACAGGTCATGGGGGGATCACATCTAACATTTCACTTGCTAGCTGCCTCCATGTTTTTGGTCTACAAGACCAAAAGAAGGCCTTAATGAGAGTTGTAGTTAGGATTTTGGTATTCAGACATATGGTGGACCTCATAAACACAGAGCTTTGGTATGTATGAAATCTGCCTATTCAAGTTGTTTATTATTTTATTAGTGCTCATATTTCAGCTTTGCAATTAATCTGAACATCTGGCCAAATAAAATAGCAATTAAATGCATGAGGCAGGCAGGTCAAATACAGTTCCATATGTCCTCTTCCACTAGCAGAAAACAACTAGGAGTATTTAAGAAAGCATTACAGGATATGAGAAGGCACTTTTCCCACAAGTTTTCATTTTATCTTTCAGTGCTTAAAAATAAGTTTTGGTGAATACAGCGAACACTTACTATGCATGGTTGCATTTGATAAGTAGGCTGGGAGGTGAGAGGGGTATTAAATAGAGGCAATTCTGCCCTGTATGTATAGATAACCTCTTTATGAGATTTCACTACAGTAATTATATTTCAGTGCATGGATTCAACTCTTTTTTTTTTTAATTTACATTTTTTCCCTTCACTAAATTAAAAAATGCTCTAATATGCCAAAAATACAAGAATCTAAAATTGACAGCTGCTGTGCTCTTGAAATAATACTTCAGCTACATGTATTTTATTAGACAGTATCAGATCTTAGTTCACTTCTGTTTACTTCTCTGAGTCACGCCTTGCTATTCCAGAGAAACAGCTCATGAACGGAAATGCTGTGTGACTGCGGGAGCGAGCCCCTCCCAGGGATAGAGTAAAATGAAAACCACAGACTCTGCATCTGTGGACTTCAGCATTGACAAAAGCTCTCCCTTGTCAACGCAAGCCATGTTTGAAACACACCTTAGAAAACAAATATTCAGGCCAGAGATGAGCACTTTCCACATCCACCAGAGCAGCCTGCATGATAACTAAACAGATACAAATCATCATCAAAATTAAAGCGCGGATGTTTTTCTGTGTGCTGACAAGCACAAGGCTCCTCTCAGTGGACAGTGGCTGGCACACTTAGGAAGGCAGTGTTTAGGCTGGTGTTACAGCTGTGCTGCCCAGGACATGGTGTCTATACCTTGCCCTTGCTGATCCTTAGATCACACACTTAGTTTCCCTCAAAATGAAGCCATCTATGGTAGCCTGTGGCTACCCTATCATATGCATGCAGCAAGCACAGGCAGTGGGGGCAATCAGGAATGTACCTCAAAAGCCTGTTCCTGGTGGGAAGAGAGTGGCATCTGCTGCAATAGTTGAAGAAGACAATGCTTTGCCTGCTTTCTTGAATGGTGAGGCAAGAACAAGGTCTGTGTGAGGTGAAATCAAACGTGGTCATGGTGTGAGAAATAAAAGAACGTGGTTTTATTGCAAGCAAATAGTTCATTAACTCAGGAATTATTTTCTTTAGGCGCACCATAGAAGTTGTAAGGCACCAGGTCCTGTCTGGGGTTAGTGCCAGGGACAATTTGCATTCAGGAATAGGGAATTATGAAAGTAGATAAAGATATGACCGAAACAAGCCTTTGCCACAAGACAGGCCCTTTGTGTGCAGAGGAAAGTGGTCAGTCTGACCAGAAGACCCCGTCCTCCTGCACAGGATGGCATACCAAACCCAATCAGAAGAAGAGGCCCACTCCTCTCATTATGCTAACAAGGCGGGACTCTTGGGACACATAAAAAGCATGATTTTTGGGGTGTGGGTGTGCTTTTTCGGACCTTCGTGGCCAGGGCACCCAGCACGTGCTGAAATACAAACTTTCCTTTTTGCTAAACTTCTTTATCTCACAGAAATTTGTATCTTAACTAAATTGAATAAAAGAGATTTTTCTCACAGCTGGCTTTAAAAGAAAGTTTAATCAGTTTACAGAAGGGATTGTGAAATCTGGTTGTGTGGAACAGAGGACCCTACATTTGACATGAAGTGGCAATATTGGCATAGGCCCTGATTAACTTCTGGCCTGGTTTTCCTTGTCCAGGGCATGTGATGTCTCCCACATTCCTTGCTGTTCCCCTGCCTTTTGAGAGATCTCCCCCAGCATGTGGTTGCAGTTCCTGCAGAGCATGTGTAGTGCAGCAGAACGAGAGTCAGCATGCTGCTTCCCATGCAGATATCTTCTGTGGAGTTGTCCAGACAATCTCAATGAAAATAAATGGGGTAGCCCTGACTTGGAAAACTCTTCGCAATTCACTGTCCCAGAGTCCTCTTGAATTTACTGTAAACTTAGAAGTAAGGATAAACACAGCAATGAAACAACTCCATGCATTTCCAAATCACTGGAAAACATTGCCTCTTTTCACCAGGCTACCTACTTTTTTCATCTTCTGATCAGGTAGTATAAGTCTGTGCGACAGCCACAAGTCTGTTCAGCTCCAAAGGAGGTAGCTGTGGTTTAGGCTTAAATGTTTGGCTTAGCTGGTCATATTTGTCAGCGCTGGAACTGCTGTCAGGTTCTCCCTTGTGTCTGGTTTCTCAGAGGGTTAAAAAATGCTGGTGCAGTTTAATCTTCTGGAGGCTATTCTGTCCTGCTCAAATCTAGTGAAACAGTTTGGTTTACGTTGGTGAACCACTTAATAAATGCGCTGTTAAACATACAGGAGGAGTCAATCACATTGTTAAAAATGTATGAAATTGTGATGTTACCTTGATGAGAACAGGTAAGCATTTTAAAGTCACTTTTACTGCTGTGGAAAATAATTTATATTCCTCTCTAGTTCTGGATACATTAATGCTAAATCTCTGAGGAGATTTACTTGTGTCTTGTAAATATAAACATCTGCACAGAGTCTAGTTTTTTCACGTGGAAAGGCAAGTATTTACTTTTATATTACTGTAAGAGTTGTTGCTAGGAGTGCATCTGTGCACTTGTGTTTTATTTTTCTTCACATCATTTTCTTTTCTCTGGTGTGCAGCTTTGGGACCCACCCTTTTGCAGCCCTTCCTTTTAAAGAAATTCTGATAACGTGTTCATCAACTGTTTGAAAAACACAAGGCTCCAGTGATTGCTCTCCTAGGGCTAGAGGTGTGGGTGGAAAGTAAAATTCATAAACAGTAGAGAGAGAAAAGATTTTCCTATGTGGAGTGCAGGGACAGAGAAGAGATCATCTCCAGAGCACCATGTCATCAGTATTTTTCCCCAGAGCCCTGAGGAGAGCCCAAGTGCCTCTGAAGAAACCGGTGTTTTAACTCTTCAATTGTCTGCTGTTTAACTTAGCTGGAAAATCTCTGGACCATTTACACTGATTTGTAAATAGCATTTGTAGCACTGGGGCCATTCCAGGAGAAGACAGCAAGTGTTGTGCCAATTTTTTTTTTCCTTCACTTAATTCAACTGATATGCCAACACTTTAAGTCTTAGGTACTTGGCCTAGAAAACACAGCTCCAGAGTTCACAAAATCAATGTAAATGGCCCAGAGAATTCTTTTGCCAGCCTGTGCTTTCCCATCAATGCATGGAGCTTGTCAGATATCTCAAAATAGGGTCTATGTATGCTAGTACTTTGTAGACAGAAAAATTATCTGGAACTTTTCTACCAGTAATGTATTGTTATTCATTCAGAATTGATGGCTGTAATCTTTCCAATGTATGTCTTGCCATTGTTTGTTGAAAAGAATGAGTAGTTATTCTAAAAAACATGGCAGGGACTATATCTGTTCTTACATGTTTGCCTGCTGGTCTCCGGCTACAGGACCCTCCCACAGAGTGAAATATTCGGTGTTTATGTTAGAGGAATGAGGCCAGATCCATCAGTCCAAGAGAGGCAAGGCTGATCCAACCCCACACTCCCAGGTCCAGCTGAGGAGGTCAAGTATGTAATCCCAGCCTAACCCAGCTCCTTCTGTTGTTTTGCCATTAGAGATGAACCATCCACTCCCCTCTCCTGAGCTCTAGTACAGTTTGATTGTTACTGAGGCTGACACAGCCACCCCCTGCTAGCACCACTGACATAAATAAGGGCTGCTTAGCACTGTCCACTTTAGGGGACATCAATTCTTGTCACTCACACGGGGCTCTCTAACTGCTGGCATCCAGGCATGTAAGTGTATGCAGTCCGAGCCCATCTGATGCCACCCAGTCACACCAGTGTCCAGTCTGGTGACACCCAGACTTTCACTCACTCCAGCTGCTGACCCCATGGACACATGGGGACCCTCACTACCCGCAGTCCCCCTCCAGTTGCTGACATTTCAGTCGACTTACTCCTATCTCTCCAGTCACTGTCACCCAGGCATGTGGACTCTGCAACCCATGGCTTGACTAGAAGCTGGCACCAGACCCCCATACCCATGCATATATGCCAAACAGAGAGTCCTTCTCGCAGAGAAAAAGTTATAAAGGAATTCATTAAGAAGGGAACGGGTTGTGCTTGACAGATAAGCACATCGCTCAGCAAAGACTTCACACACAACTGCCTCTTTCTATCCCCTTATCCATCTATTTCTGTTACTTGTTCCTTCCCAAGTCACCTAGATCTCTTTCTTTGCCTTTTATTCCTCCCCTAAGCATCCCGTAGAAGTCCTATGCAATTCCGAAATGCTGTTACCTTGTATCCTGCAATGAGTTCTGTATCCGTAGGCTGCAACCTAAAGTTGCTGTGGTGTTGACTCATCTTGATAGGCTTCAAGTCTGCACCCTGGAGCCCCAGGGCTTGGACAAGTTTTCCTTTATCCTGAGTTCCTATCTGAGAGTTCTCAGCTGCCATTATGTCCCTGTGCTACTTTGGATTTTTGGAAATGGGCCTTTGATGGGCTTTTGTGATGGGTGTGGGAGGAGCCAGGGCGGGGCGTTAGTTGCCATTGCCTCTGCACTTCTTTCTGTGTATGGAGACAAGCTCTTGTCACACAATCTCACAGCTGATGTCTTCCTCAGCCTGATTATGGAGGTTTTAAACCTACAAATTCTCTGGAGAGTGATCAGAGTGGAAACTTTGCCATTCGGATCCAGTAACTATATTGTTTCATGTGTTTCATATGTAATGCATAAACATTTCAGGGATCAGAATCTGCAGGTTTCCCCTTCCCCAGGTGAATGAGTTAACCAGTAAACTATAGCTGCCAGCTTTCTCTTAGTCTCCTTTTGACCTAGTGAATCTTGGGTTTCTTATTGAACAGCACCACAACTGAAAAAGTACTTCAGGGTGCCTTGCACCTCAGCTATGTACTTAAGGATTTAACTTTGAACAACAAGGAGTCAGGAGACCTTCTTAAAAAAGGTAAGCCATACCACCCTGCCTTTTTTCCATGCCTGTCTTTACACGGTTTTGCCAAGTGTTAGACCTACTGTGAATGTAGGCCTCAGAAGTTATATCAGCATCTGTCTTCAGGTTTCACAGGGAACTCAAATGAGAGCTGATACCCTTCTGTCTGCTCTCCAGAAACAGTAGCATTTGTGCTGGGAATTTCAGTGCTGCAAGTCATGGAGTTGTGGGGTACACAGGACTTGCTGGGCAGCTGTTGTAACCCTGCTGGCCAGCCTGTCCCAGGACCACTAAAGCTGATACAAACTACAGAGCAACCAGCTGCCCAGGTGTGGTACATCTGCATCCCCTCTATGCCATAAATTTAAAATATCTTTAAAGCCATGCCTTGTAAGACTTGTCTTGGGTGTTTGTCAGATATCTTTGTACTTAGTCCTGTCTGTGTATGCAGAGAAGAAAAATTCTAAGTGTGTAGTCAGCTTTGACAGTACATGTGTGCTTTCATTCTCAAACTTCTGCTGAATGAGGGGTTTTCAGATAGCAGTTCTAAATGTTAGGTACCAAAATTTTTCCAAAGTCTTCTTTTGGATCTGGCCATAAGTAGGATGACCTGAGTAATTACAGACCTGTCAGAGTGACAGGGATCCCAGGCAAAAGAATAGAATCGCTGGCACAGAAGTTGCTTCAATAATGAATCAAAGAAAAGTAATGTAATTAATGCCAATCAACATGGGTTTGCAGCAAATAGATTCTGTCACATTGGTCTGTAATTGCATCAAAAAGATATTAAGTGTGGTTACTAAAGGTAAGGCATTCAGACACGTGAGGCATGTGACTTGACCACACAATACTAAATCAAGGATACCAATTTAAAATACAGAGACCATCCAATCTGCAGTTATCTTAGGATGTCTCAAAATGTAATTTTAAATGAGGAATTTCAATCACACTTTGTTGGAAGACCTTTCTTGGCTGCATAGTACTAAATATTTCTTGGTACCTTTGAAGGAAACATACAGTCATCACAGTTACTTGCCAATAATACAAAGATTGAGGGAATACTTAATAATGTAGGTGATAGAGTGGGATATGCACCAGAGAGGAGTTCCCTATGTGATGCTATGTCAAGAGGACTAACAGCACGATCCCTGAAAGGATAAACAAAGAAATCATAAGCAGGGATGATGATGCTGTAGTATTTCTGCTTTCATGCTTTTAGCAACTGAGATGCTCTCTCCAGTTCTGGTGTTAGTTCAAGAATATAGCAAAATAACAGTCTGTTGAACTTCCAGAGAGGATGTTAAGGGTGCTTTGATCATAGTCTTGTCATTACCTCTGTTCAGAAATGTCTTAAGAGTGCCCTGTCTTTGAGCTTGGCAGTAGTAGAAGGTGAAGTTAGATGAAATTAGGGGCAGGGTGAGGTCCCTTCCAACCCAAAATAATCTGTGATTCTTTTTGTAGCATCCAGGATGTCGTTCAAAACACATGGATCTAGCATAGCAAAGTGACCTGTTTTATTAAAAATGCTGGATTAGACGGACACAAAAGTCCAGGTTATGACCTCCAGGTCCCTGAAGGTATTTGTGCTGCCCCCAATTTCTATACAGCAAACACTTTAGAGGGTTTGACAAGTTTTTATTTCCTTGGTTATCTGTAGATACACAAGCAGAGTTATCTTATTCGTGTGCTGTGTATTTTTGTCTATAGTGACACACAAAAGATTGTGAGCTGGGATGATTCACTTGTGACTGTGGTGTGCCTATATAATAACTTCACAAACATTGCCAATATGTCCTTAGTGTTTTACTTAAAATTTCAGGTTCCCCCTGCAGTATAGCAAAGGTATGCTATGATTTTTGGTGTCTAAAAAGGATCAGGAGCAGCATGGGAAATTTACACAGAGGACTAAATACTACAGAAAGATGCTGTTCTCTTGGGTTCTTTCTCATGCTGAATTTGTATTACAGAACGGAAGGTTCACTGTAATGAGAAGGTCAAATTTCTCCATTAAATATTCTAAACACTTCTTGGTACAAACATCATGGTTAAAAACAAAAGCAGTTTATATATCCGTATCACTCCTGACGTTAATGGGAAGTAAAAGCTCTATACTATTGTGCTATCAAATGTAGCAAGGCAGCTTGGTGAAAAAACAACATATATAGAGAGTGCATGTATTTCAGCAATGTCTTGATGTGAAGCGCTCAACGATTAAAAAGATTCAGCGTAAAAAAGCAAATGAGGAAAAGTTTTATTTAGTAGCTGTTCTGAAGAGACTCACTAAAAGCTATGAATGGATGGTGTGTCACCTCATAACTTCTGTAACGAGCTGGTCTCATCAGGAAAGCAGTGTCTAATGGCTGCATCTAGTGTGACATCCCTGAAAGCTGTTGAAAGCACTGTTTCTATGGAAATTTCTACAAGGGAAATCCAGGGGACTGAACGGCATGAAAATCTTCATGCAGCACAGTGGGTTTTCAGGGATGTTTCCGAGATGGGTCATTCTGAGTGAGGTGCTGGTGTAAATCATTCCACATGCTGGTAAGTTAAAAAGCTGACTCTGCTTATCAACAGAGGAAATGATCACAAAAGGCTGGTACTGGAAGAAGAAAGGAGGGAGGGAGGGAGGAACGAACGAAGTACTTGCCAAGGAGAGAAAAAGCCAGCAGCTGCTACAGCATGAATAAAAAGTGAGTTTGTTTCCCTATTGTTCAACCGAATTAATTCATGATCCCATTGTTTAGAGAACTCCTTCAGGTGGGATCACGGTATCAGCAATACCAAACAGTGTTGAAGTGTGGTATTCTTCAGATTCAGTTTGGGGCTAAATTATGCAGGACAAATATGGGCAAGCTACTGAGGGAGATGGAGGTTTAAGTCTACCAATATGTTGTTTTACAAGGGACAGAGAATCCCTGCTGGGCTGTGGCTTGAGGCCATCTGGCTAATTCAACAGGAATTTACCCACTGTTTGAAGGTGAATCGGAGCTAACTGCAGTCATACAGCTTTGTATCCAAGAACTGGCTCAAAGGAAAGACAACATCCCAACATTAACTATTAAGCCAGCTCAGATGTTGCAATACTCAAGATCAAAGGTCTACAGAGATCTGGAACATCTATTCTGGGCTTGGGTATCCATCACACGTGGATATATACAAATGACAGCTCACATTAGATGAAAAAGGACCGTATAGTGAGTTTATGAAACTTTCAAATCAGATATAAATCCAACGTTACATGCAAAACAATGGCACTTCCTTGTATTGAAAGTCTTTCCTTCCTTTGTCGTGAGTCAAAAGTTTAGTACAACTGATGTATGCCAAACTTATTGCAAAAGCTGGAGTAGATAAAATAAAAAAGCAACAAAACCCCCTCTAGAAGTAGCTACCAATAGTGACGCATAAGGGATTGTACCGCTCCCAGAGTTAAACAGATGATATAATATCGACATCAACATTGTCTCAGGAAACTCTGGATCAGACCCTGGCCAATTACATTACAAAAAGGCAACGTACCAGGATTTCACTTGAAATTTTGAGGGTTATCACAAAAAATGGTTACGGGAGGGAGAGAAAAATAGCTTTATATTCACATTTTAGGAGTCTTAATTCAGCCCATACAAACCTTCATGGATTATATCAGACAGATACATAACAAGGATGAGGCAGGCCCTCAGCTGATGCAAAGTATCCATCTGAGTTTTTTTGAAACAGCGTATATTTCTGGAGGTTGAATTTGTGGCCCTGAGGGAAGTTTCTACTTTGTTTTCCAACTGCAAGTATGCACAAAGGCAATGGTGGGTCAGATCACTGTGCTGAGGGAGAACAGCACTGTGGGCTGTTGCACATACATATGACTTGGTGTAAGAGGGGTTTAGTTCTTAATAGTGTCTTTTAGCAAAACAGTTAAATTCATAATGTATCAGGTCAGAGGAATATCAGAACACTGATTGGGATGGGTGTGTACTTTTTTTTAAAGCAATGTTGAATAAAAACAAACTTCCATGTGAAAGATATTTTTAAATAACATTTAATAGCTCAGAATAAAACACTTAAAAACAGATTGGCTGCATAGGGATTGTCTCTTTGCTTAATTCCACTTTACCTATGCTGACAGAGGGACTACACCTGTTTAAAACAGCCAAGGATGTTTCAACACATCTTTTATCATAGCAAGCATGCTTTATCACTCAGAAATTATTGATCTTTTTCCATTCACACTTTTTAAAATAAGCTTATCTTGTCCGTAGAGAAGTTCAGTCTGAAAGGCAAAATGATGAGAAATCTACAGGCAACTGGAAAATACCTGCTAGAAAGAAAATAGCTTGTACTGTTTTACTGGAGGCATCCCTGTGCACCCTTTTAGCAGCGGGACATGCTGAGTGCTTTGTGTTAGGAAAACCAGAATAATTTATGTTCTTTGGCAGATTCCAGATGAGATGAAGTTGAAGACTACTCGTATCTCCCATGTGTACCACTGATATCTGCATCATACCAACTTTGGTTACAAAAGCCAGCCAAGCTCCTGCAAGAAAAATGCCTGAGGGTGAACAACACAAAAGGGAAGCTGTGCTGGATGCTGTGAGTGGTAAGTGCCATGCTGGAAGATGTTTCTCCGTGGTGCTGAGCCACCAAAGGAAGCATGATGCTGTTTTAGCCAGCTCTAGGCCTATGAATAATTCCACTGACTTATTAAGTTTTCACAGAAACTTTAAAAGTTTAAGTACAGCGTGCATGTGTATCCATGTGGGTTCACTTGTGGCCAGGACCATTTCATTTTCAAGCAACATCCATATTCTAAAATGCCATTTTTGGCTGTATTTCTAGTTGCCTGTCCCTTTCCTCGTGAAAAAAATTCCATCCCCTTACAGGATTATGTTGGCACAAAAACTTAACACCCGACAACTCAGTTAACAGCTAGAACACCTCTTCCTCATCTAAAATTATATCCCCTTTTCATCTGAAAATTACAGTAATTAGCTGCAGTGCCCATGCTGGAAGTGGAAACCCCAGGGCATTTTCAAACAGGAACCGTCTACACTTATTTCCCAAGGTACACGTTTGGTTAATTTTGGGGGACACACACACAGATGACCGGCGGGGACATTTCTAAGCGCTTAGGGGAGAAGTTGCAAGAACCCCGCTCGGGGGATGCCGCAGGGCTGAAGGAGGTGTCTGTAAGGCTGAGGAGCGGCACCTGGCAACCTAAACGCGCCTTTTCCCGAGGGAGGGAAGGAGGGAAGCAGTTTCGAGAAGCGGACCCGGGACAGGCGCGGGGGAGGAGCGGTGCTGAGCGGAGAGGAGCGCATTCACAGTGCCCGGCCGGCGCTGCGAGGAGGCGGCTGCCCGAGCGGGGCCGCCCCCGCGCCTCTCCCTCCTTCCCTCCCTCCTTCCCTCTCTGCCTCTCGCCCCGCGCCGCCTGGACCACTGGGAAGATGGATGGGCACGTCCTGGGGTGGATCGTCGTCCTGTGGCTCGCAGGTAGGGCCGCGAGCGGAGGAGCCCCGACGTGCCCCCAGCGCGCCGGGCTGCGCCGCCTTCCTTAGGGCGAAAAAGGGGGGCTTTGGGGAGACGCTGCGGGAGGGGCTGCTCGGAGGGCGTCCCGCGGTGCGGTTTGCGGAGACTTGGCGGAGACGGCCGGGGATGGGGATGGGGGGCGGCAGCAGCGGCGCCTCCTGCCCTTCCTGGGGGCAGGTCCGAGGGGCCTCCGGCGCTCCGCTCCGCGTGGTCGTGGCGGGCTGGGGGCACTGCTCTCCGCGGGGCCGGGCGGAGAGGGAGGTGGGAGCCGGCCCCGGGGGGTGGCCGGAGTGTCCTTGGCCGCGGTGCAGGAGGGATGGCGACAAACGCTCTGCTCTCCCTTCCCGCCTATGCCGGGCCGAGAACAATTGCAAGAACTTCTCCTTTACCCGGTGCCCTGACCGCACATGCCATCTTAAGAGAGGTGTGAATGGAGAGGGGGCTCCTCTACCTGTGCCCCGGCCTCCAGCGGGGCAGAATTCCTGGGGGGCCTTCCCCGTGACGGTGCATTTGTGGATTTGTGCCCAGGCCTTTGTGACCGCAGGACGGGATTGCCCCCCCAGCCCAGCCCGCCCACCATCTCTTGCCCGGCCGGGTCCCGAAGAGGTTGGGCAAGTCCTCCCTCCCTAAGTCAGGGGGAGGGGAGGCGGAGAGGAGAGCAGAGGGGCAGAGGGCGGGGGGAACAAGTTGGAAAGGGGTTGGCTCTGAGAGCTGGACAGCGAGGGAAAGAGAAGGTAGGGATTAAACCGGGATCAGAGCGGCGGGCAGCTGGGAATTGGGGAGGAAAGAGGGAGCCTTGAGGGACAAGAT
This sequence comes from Dendrocincla fuliginosa, assembly GCA_035047845.1. NCBI lineage: Eukaryota > Metazoa > Chordata > Aves > Passeriformes > Dendrocolaptidae > Dendrocincla > Dendrocincla fuliginosa. Next base: position 98,201,776 of record JAWWMO010000001.1, read on the forward strand.
CTGGCTCCAGTGAGCCCGTGAAGCAGGCAGGAGCAGCAGCCTTTAGGAAAAGCTGCAGCAGAATGACTTAGCCAGGCAGACTGCTACAGGCTGAAAGAAGCAGACACACTTGGTTTAAGTGGCATATATTTCCCACCGCCACCGATGTATCCCGCAGAGAAGACCTCAGCCTCTTCGCTCTTCCTATTCCGATTTAGAATTCACAAGCAGTAAATTCGGCTTTTAGTCATAACACCTCTCTCCCACCACCCACCCACCTCTTTCCTTGCATTTTCACTCTGAGTCATCTTCAACACCGATGCCTGCCTGCTGCTCCCTTCCAGAGTTTCACGGCTTCATCTGGGGCTTCAGCAGCTTCCAGCTCATCCTCTCTCCCTGGCATTTGACTGCTTCCAAATGTATCCCGCTTCACCGAGTTGGTCTGGAGTGCCAGCACACCCACAACTACCACTCCTTTCCCACTAGCCATAGTGGTGTGCTGATAAAATAGCATCCAGGGACCAGTAAAGGAGTCTAAGGTGTAGATAAACGTGACATTACACTCCTCCCTTTTTTTAAAAAAAGCTTCTTTATCTGGACATGTGTGGATAGATTAGGACTTTTCCATCAAGCTAAAAGACTGGGCTGATGACACTTCTCTCCCTTCACTGAAGGTAGTTCACTGTTCCTGGCAGCGACCTCTGTTTGGAGCATGCATGGCCAATGCAGAGAGAGAGATGTGCTGCTACAGGAGGAAGACCTTCCAGTTTCTTCTAGCCCTGGGTCTTTGAGACAGGACTTCGAGCTGCTGATGCTGTCGAGAGCCAGTGGGCACAGGCTTCTGACAGGCAACAGGTTATCCATAGCTGTGTTGAGAGAGAGAGGCAGCCGATGCCTGCCCGCTCCCCTCCAGCCTCTGGCCGCTGCCACCCAGCCGTAAATCAGGTGCTGCTGTCCTTTTTCATGGCTGAGATAAAGCAAATAAGCCAAGATGTGTGACTCTGAGCATGTGTATATGTGTGCACAGAAAGGGTAGAGAGGCTAGCAAAAAAGGATTCAAGATTTTCCTCTCCCCAGTGGCTGTGCAAAGGAATGAAAAGTCTGCATCAAGGTAAGGAGCCCTAATCCAGCCTGAGTGGTACACTCCGCTCTCGGAAAGAGAAGTGGGGGCTGGGAGGTGGAGGGGCCAGGGTAGGAGACAGAGTGCAAGATACGGGGGAGGAAGCAAGGAGACAAAAGGGAGCAAGAAAGAGAAGGCTCTTGTGCCCTTCTCTTCCCTCCTCCCTCCTCGAGGTGGGCTGAGAAATTTCTAATCAGTATTTGCAGTTCCTTTCCTCCCAGCAGTAATTCCTCTCTGTCGTTTGTTTGTCTTTAATTTTTGGCTCTTGCATTTATCTTTTGTTTGGTTTTGCGCATTGTGAGTTCTTACTGCAATTTCAAAAACTCCTGCATGAGGTACAATGGATTTGGTTTGGCTTCTCCTTCTCCTGTCCTGCTCTCCTCTAAAGTTAGTATTTTAATAACAACGGCAAATGGATGAAGAGCAAGTCGTCCTTTATTCCTTCCTGTGAGGTCACATGGGTTAGGGTATATGTGGAACTGTTCTCATTTTATAAAAAGAGGATAAAATTTGCCAAGTATCCTTAAGTCCTTGTGTAAAGCTGGTTCTTTTGAACAGCCAAGTGCAGCTTGATTCTGAAATGAACCCTCTCCTCTTGCTTACTGTTATTCTTAATAATGCTGTAATTTCCAATGTGTTGAAAACTGGAGAGAAGTGTTGCACTGGAGACTGAGCTCCAGTTTTATGTACAGACCAAGCAGAGCAATATTTTTCTGCCTAACAACTTTAACTGAGCTTGGAAAGATTACAATTCAAAGGCTGTCCATGTTAAAATGGGATCTCTTCTCCCTCTTAAGTAATTTTACACCAGTAATTTAGGACGTGGTCCCTGTTTACTCTCGCTATGCAGAGGAGCCATTGCAATGCAGTGGTGTAGCACAGAGGCAGGTGGATTTTACTACCCTCTGCTTCCCCAGACACAGTTCAGGAGAGGAGACTGAGGGGGCATGCTGGAGCACAGTTGTGCTTTGCTGTTTCCTGGCCAACTGAGCACACTTCTTGGGAAAGCAGGGAAATGGATGGACTGGTTCATCTGTCTTGATTCAAAGTATTTGTCTCACTTCCCTTGCCTGGCTTCACAGATCATACATGTAGCATAACGGGGAAGAAACCACATTTTTCTTACTTTCTATTCCTGTGAGGTCACCTTGAGTGGGACTGGCACCAGTGGAAATCCCAATGCTATCCCAAGGGCACGTGTTATGGCTTGATGTTATAAAGCTTGGAGACACTCTTCCCATTTTTTTCCCTTTGTTCTCAGGCTTCTGGTGGTGACCAGTTGCTGAGAATGAATTCTGGGATTCTGAATCAACATTGTAAATCATGAGGCATCTGACAATTGTAATGGCTTTCAGATAGTAGTAAGACAGGGTGGATTTGATCTCGTGGCCAGAGCTGAGATAATTCATCTGAGAACATCTGGGGTGACTTTTGAGTGTGAAAGGGGCAGGGTGTAAGGGAGTGTAATGAGCACAGGGAAGCTGGTGAAGAGAGATCAAAGTCAGGAGCGTGGGGTACCTGGGGAACAGCACCAGAGAGAATGGGGAAGAGCATGGAATATTACAATGTGTACTGCAGTCAATTTGCCTAGCCTGGGCTGTCCTACATGGATTGTTTTTTGGTTTTTTTTTAATTGAGGTTCTGTGCTGTGAGTGCTCGGTATGCAAGGCTATGCTTTTCTGCAGCTACTTTCGGTTCTGCCCTTTCCAGGTTAAGCAGTCAGAGTGCTGAAATTCTTGGTTTTGCTATGGAGCTGTGAAAAACAGAACCATGGTTTCACCTCAGTTGCAGCTGACCTGTTCAAACATTGGTTTCTTGCTTCCAGAAAAGTTGAAAATAAGTGGTCACGTAGCTACGAGCACAAGTCTGATAGGAAGCAGACCAAGACATTCAATTAATTTCCCAAGAGACACTCAACACAATCTGATGGTGATGGCTTTTGCTGATAAATTGCATGGATTGGATGTAGTCCAGCATGAATAGGCAAGAATTTGTACACCACAGTCTCAGTGATCCCACTGGCTCTCCATTCATCAGTTTACACATCTGTTTATCATCTCTGACTTTCTGGTCTTGAAGTCCAGCTCTTGCCCTTCCTGATTCAGGCTTGATTCACATTTGAAAGTGTGGATGGCATGTCTGTATTCAGCAGTGGAGAAAAGGGCACTTCTGAATAAATGCTGCATGGTAACCAAGGTGCAAAAACCAAAGATCCTTTTGCCCAACAGTTTATTTTGTTCAGGGAAGTGTTAGAAACTAAGGGCACTGTCTCTTACCAATGAATGTATGCTATTCTACTAAAGCCCTTGGGTATAGTCTAGGAGTAGTTTTCCTGAGATAGCTGTTTTAAGGCCTAATGACACAACAATAAAGGTGTGTAAAACTGAGGGGATGTAATTTCTGTAGCTTCATATCATCAGTTGTACTACCTCAGGCAAGTGGTAGTGTGAGCCAAGTAATAGCAAAGAAAGAGATGAGATGCTTGCACAGATGGGGAGACCTGCTGCCCTGAAGAACAATGTGTGCTGCCTTCTCTTGGACCAAATCTTATGTGCTAGAAAGATGCAGCCTGAGACCTGTTAGTGCTTGGCTTTGCCATTACAGGGGTTGGTGCTTTATTCTGACTAGATGATCTTTAAGGACCCCTCCAACTCCAAACCATTCTGTGATTCTATTAATAGAGGCTAATTTAAGGCTGTGTAGTCAAAGTAAATCTGCCTGGGATTCGTTTCACCTCAGGGAGACATAGGCTTCTCTGGAGGGCAAGGACAAAGCAAAAGCCTCAGTTATCACCTCTCAATTGCTTTCTCTTTTGTTCAGGGAAGGCTCTTAGGGAGATCAGACTCAAAAGGCTCAAACCCGCCCTTACAACAAATATCCCCTCTGTAATCACTTCCTGGAATTTGCTTTAATCACCAGTGAAATGTATTAGTGATGGCTTGTGTGTAGTGTTGATTGCATAGTTTGAATGCATAATCTGAGGATAGTTCAGGAAAAGAATCAGAGAAAGGAGACAAATGCACATTGCCAATTGAAACAGACAGATCCCATACTGTTATATTTCTGAAGTGTGATTATTTTTAAGCTTTTTGTCTGTGTGTGTATATACGTATGTACAAACACACAAAGCCGTGTATTCTTTTTATTTTCTAAGAGTAAGGCTACCTGTGTTTCTACGATGCACTTGATCAATATTTTCAGACCTTTTTCTGGAGGTTTAGGAGACCAAAAAGGAAGGAGAGCGAAATGGTTAGGTACTCCTGCGAGCTAGGCTTTTTCCTTGTGAAACTTCAAACATTGTGAAATTTGCAGTGAACAGGTTGCTTCTCTGGAGTGCAGGAATTGCATTTCTATGATGATTTTGAAGTAAAGGCTAATCTTGCTCTTTTCTGCATTAATCAAAACGTGGCACAACACAACTCAGTTTCTTTTTAGTCCTACTTGTATTAAACTAGACAAAACTACCATGGTGCTGTCAATAAGCTTGTCATTGTTTTTCAGTTTTTCATATATTTCATTCCTTTTCGCTCTGCTACATTAAAAACCCAGTGTTCTGCCCTGTGATACATCTGAGGCTTTTCTTACCTTGGCTAGTCTCTTGAAGTTTTTTGAGGTCACAGTTTCTTCTTGAAGGTGAGAAGGTCCTGAGCAGACCACTGTAATTCCTGCGCATGGGCATAACTGATCAGTGTAAAGCTACCGCCTTGTCTTCAGACAGTCAGGCATCCTATTGGCCTTTTGATGAACGCTGTTAGAGCAGTGACATACTACATGAACCAATTCCACTCTTTTTTTTTTTTTTTTTTTTGCAGGGGAAATAACAGGTGTATAATTTCCCAGTTCAGCCATATGTAATTATATATAATTTTACTTAAATAGATCTAAAGTTTCCACTTCTCCAGTCTCTCATTCTGAGGCACTGTGTTGCTCTTAAATGCTATTCCTGGAAAGAATCCGAAAATAAGACTTCAGAATTTAATAAAGAGCTTGGGATAGGATATAGAAAATGCCAGCTAATTTTGTGCAGATCTCCAAGAGGCTAGAGAAAAAGAATTGAGAAGAAAAAGAATTGTGTAGGAAAAGAATTGCTCTGTTTTCCCAAAAGCTGCTTTTCTTTTCTTGATATAGACATTCATATGGGGGTAGGGTGGGGAAAGTTAGTCAGATGAGAATTTGCTAAAGCTCAGCTAATCATTTATTAAAGCAGTCCCTGGCTTGCCAAACTCATTAATCTCATTAACAGGGAAGGAGGGCTACAGTGCATGGTTAGCTGAAAGCACAGTGTTTACTAAGAAGTGTACTTCGTTCACAAGGGAAAGATTTAAATATTCAGCGTGTCACTGTTTTATCCCCGAAGCTGAGGTAACGTGATGAGTCACTTGATCAACTCATGTCACATGCTGGCTTTGGCCTCACACTGTGAGGGGTCAGGCATAGAGTTGCCAGACACAGACCCATTTGTTGCTCAAGGTGTTCATCATGTCTCGTGCATTCAGAGCAACCCAGAAAGCGCAAATCACTGGGGAGGAGAGAATAAGACGTCACCGCTTGGCTCACCTTGAGAAGCAAGTGGTGACGTTCCCTGAATGCCACATGGCCCCTACATTTGCTCCCTGGGAAAAGGAGGCTTGGCAGAAACGTCCCAACAGCCTCTTCCTGAATTATCTCTTTGGCTGTACTTTGGGAAAGTACAGGAACTGCCACAAGGTCCTGCTCAGCTGTGTTTGGTGGTACTCTGGAGAGCACCCAGACTTCGGCATTTGGGTTTGGGTCTGAATACTTCCGGCAAAACTGTTATCTCTTGTGCAGCTTCTATGTGGCACAAGCACTATATCCATGATGTCATGCATTCACTAGATGCATAATATAGCATTTAGGTGCAAATGCCACAGCACCTGTGTGCACTTCAGGCCTTTGCATAGCAGTCCCTGGGGTCAAATCCTGCCTAGATCAGTAACTGTTTGTTTGTATCAATGACCATCTTGCATGTCTGAAATAAGCTTTCCCCTAGGTTCTATCCATTCTGTGTTTTATCCCCTGGCTGGTATTTATAGACTTTGTTCTGATTCGTGGTTCGAACATTGATAACTTGTTGAATTTAATATTCACTGTTGCTCCAACCTCTTCACTTTCCTTTGGTTCTAAATCCTGATTGTGCAATCCCTGCTAGCTTTTGATTTTCAGGTCTGCAGCTGTCTCCAACTCGACCTTGGCTCTTTATGCCTGCTGTTGTCATACTGTTGATACATTTATTGCTCTCTGTCTGCTTCAAACTCCAGTGCTTTAGTCTGTGCCTTTTTTTTCCCCATTCTAAAGATACCTCCTGTCATTTCATTTTCTTTGGCCAACTTCCATCTCCTTTTCATCTCTGCTTTCTGGAGTGGGTGGGTTATTTTTGCTGACTCCTTTTCCTCTCCTCTACATAATTTCTTAATCTCCGGCAACTCCAGTCCTTTGAAATTGTTTTGACCTGGGCTGAGACACCTTCTTCAGCTTCTTCCAGCTAAACGTAAGCTTCCATGATTGTCATCCTGCTTATCCTTCTGTTTCCTTTACTTACCCTGATTCTTTATCCTTACTCTGTCTGTTTTCTTCTTTCTTGGCATTTTCCCGTCTCTTCTACTGCTTTCTGACATCAGGAAGCCTTTATTTGTCCTCAGTCTTTCATTCCTCCCTAAGTCCATCAGTCCCTTCTCCAGATGTTATGTAAACTTTCTCTTCTGCTCTGTTCTCTTGAATGTTTCCGTGTGTCTTGTCCTCTTTTTCACTGTGCACTTCTCTGGGGTTATGTGTTTAACTGGATGTAGGGAACCTCTGATATTTTCAGTACTGATTCTGGTTCCCTTTTCTCCAGTGCTTTGTAAGTGCTCTCAGTCATTTCTGCCTGCAGCAACAGGAGGGGAGCAATGAAGGGCATGCAGGAGAGGTTTTGGCCCTGTGTGTAGATCAAGCACCTCACTCTCCCAAAGGCTCTCTCCTGACATTGCTTACCAGCTCTCAGCTTTTCCCTAAGCTACACAATGATGTGACAGCAGTCCCATGCGTCTTTTCTGAGGCCTTAATACATCAGCTCCAGTCTGCAGCTCTCCTGTCAGCTCGTAGATAAACATTACTTGTTGAGATCTCTCTTCCCTGGGAATGTGAAAAACCTGAGTGTTTAGGCCATTTTTCTCCACACCTCCCACATGGAGCAGTTTCTCTCCATGCTACTTGCCAGCCCTGGAATGAGCTGTCTGATTTGGATCTACTCCTTCATGCATCTCTAGAGTTTGGCAGAGCAAGCAGCACTAAATGGGCACCAGTGCACAACAGGCTGGGCCAGGCACTGTGTGTTTCTTCACTTACAAAGAGGAAGTGTGGTGCTACTGAAATTGGGAGGGAGGTGACTTGTTCTGCAGTGGCGTTTTTATGAACTTGGGGTCTGACCCTTTGGCTGACCTGCTGTAGAAGTGAAGCATGGCCATCCCTAAAATACCTCCTCCTTATCTATGAACCTGCCACAGAAGCTGTGAATCATCACACCACTGTGTTAGGACCTCTACAGCACAAGGATGCTACACTTGAGCCTTCAGCCCCAACATGCTGTATTTTTATTTGTGGCTGTAGGCTGGGAAAAAAGCAAACTTTTGCTGCCAACATCCGTACTTACATACACTGAGGAAATATTGCACCCTAGCACCTGAAACAGATGGACAATTTTATATATGTGGGGAGAACGATGCTGTGGTAAAATACAGCAGCTCCCTCTTCAAGCAGTGCCAAGGCATATGATACTCATGTTTTTGTTTTCCAGCTGAGGTGGAAGGGTTGCAGGTCACTGTACCTGAGAAGAAGAAGGTGGCCATGTTGTTTCAGCCTGCTCTGCTTCGCTGCCATTTCTCTACTTCTTCCACCCAACCAGCCGTGGTACAGTGGAGGTACAAATCTTACTGCCAGGACCGGATGGGAGAAGCTTTGGGTATGGTGACTTCTGGGTTACAAACAATGAGCAAGAGGAACCTGGACTGGGATCCTTACCTGGACTGTGTGGACAGCAGAAGGACAGTCCGTGTCGTGGCCTCCAAGCAAGGATCTGCCATCACTATAGGGGACTTCTATAAGGAAAGAGACGTCAGCATTGTCCATGGTAACTCTTCTGCCCCAGTGATGCTTGGTGTGGGGGCTGGAGTGGACCCTTAGCAATTTGGGATACTGGAGTCTTGCAGTAATTGTCCAGTTAACTCCCTTAGAAAAGGCTGTGGGAAGGGAGGTATTGTCAGACGTTCAGGATTCAGCCAACCAACCCTAGACCCGAAGGTAATTTCCCTTGGCACTTCCTTTTATTTGACTCAGTGTAGGTCTCCAACCCAGATATAGTATTCTTTTTCTCCCCTTTGATGAAGCGGAGTCTTTTTATTCCTGGCTTCTGCATATTGCTCCGTATATAGATTTTCCTTAACAAAGGGGTGCCAGCAAGAGAGATCCTAATTCAGTCTGTACAGGTTAGGTTTCTCTTCCTTAAAAATCCCACTGATTTTTTTCCCAGTTCCGAAAATCCCAAAATTATCCTACACCTCATGTTTGCTCAGCCCTGGACTTTGGCTTACCCTGCAATGAATCTAAACCCACACAGCCTTGGGCAGTGTGAAAGAAAAGATTTCTGTGGGGCGAAGTCATGTAGGGTGGAGGTAAGGGGTGTCAGGGTCCTAACACATTTTGGTCTGGAAGGCTGTGTGAGAAACCTTGTCCCTCCAAAGTACAAGGTTTCTGCTTGACCTCCTAGCCAGAAGTTGGAAACTTCTTGGAGTGGAGAGTGTGTGATCAGCCTCAGCAAGGAGGAGTGTTTTCCTTTGTCTGTCTGTAATCTCTTTGGCAGATGATTGAGGTGCTGTAGGGGAGACAATGTCCAAGCCCTTCTTCCGTGAGTTGAATGGCTTGGGACCCCTAGCTGTAGGTGATAGGAAGGACAAAGAGTGACTTTAGTTACCCCCTCTGCTCTTGGCACTTGCAGAGTGAGGTGCCTCTGCAGCATTATCTGTCTTCCCAACTGCTGCTAAAGTCCTGAGCCCGTTGTTTTTTTCCTGAATACTGTGATATTCAGGATAAGATTATCTCTTCTTAGTAAGGAAATGAAATGGATTTGGGACGCAGAGATGGACACAGTGCATTCAACACTTCATTCTTGCTATAGGTGTTGGACAGAAAGCATGACTTTTCTTTTTTGCCTTCCAGATGCAGACCTGCAGATTGGGAAATTGATGTGGGGAGACAGTGGGCTCTATTACTGCCTTATTATCACACCAGATGATGTAGAGGGCAAGAATGAAGAATCTGTGGAGCTGCTTGTGCTTGGTGAGCCCTCTTGTCAGATTGCTTTTCCAGCAGACACCTGATGTATCTCTCCTTCTCCCCTCTTGGTCTCTCTGCATATCTATGCACCATATTACTATGAGTGAAAGAGCTATGTAAAACAGTCTGCACAGCACCTTTCACCATTGCCTTGCACCTTGTGCAGTCATTCACACCTAGGCAAAGTGGGTGGTAAGTGGTACCAAACCAGAATAGTAGCGTTTACACCCACACTGCTCACACGTTACATGTGCATAAATGACTGCAGAAAGTGCAGGGCTATGGAAAGTCAGAACCTTTGTTTTTAAGGCACAAAACAATCAACTTGTAGCAAAATGAATACTTGAGACAGTCTTTTAAAAATAGACACCCAGAAGACATTAAATCCTATGATATTTGTTGTCGTAACATTTGCTTCATCCCACTCTTCTGACATGTGAGGATGTCAAGAAGTACTGTGTTAGGTGTGTCAGCTTGGGAGCTTCTTTTGTCTGTCTAATAATACTTGTCCAGTTAGAGATGCAGTTTCATAGTCACTCTAATCAGGTCTGAGCTGGTACTGCCACTGAAAGGACCTACTCTCTCTGTGGTATGCATGCTTGGTTCTGTTTCTCTTAAGCTCCCTTGAGCAGTGTGGTGAGCAGGACAGGTTTCTTCCCTATTTGCAGGGTCAGCTTTCAGTGACGGCTTCCACAACCCAGCTCACTGTAAAGGTCAGATAAGCACCTGTTCCAGCTTAAGGAGAAAAGCAGAGTGGAGTGGGCCTTTCACAGACATTCATTGACATGCCTCAAGCCAGCTGTAGTAGTTGAACCCTAGATGGCTCAGGAGAGCAAGAGGAGTTTTTCCCAACTCTCCTTAAGACCTGAGGATACCAATGTTTGTGTGATCAGCATGCTTGCACAGTTCTTGGGTGTATAGATTATATACATCCTGTAAAGAAAATGTTAAAAAGCTTGGATCAATAGTGTGTAGGTGATAATGTGGAGGCACGTGATAGAACGGGTCTGTCAAGTGCCCTTGGTCTTCTGCCAGAGTTTAATTGGCATTTATATTTGGAGCTGTAGTTAACATCACAAAGTAAAGCAAATTGAATGGGTGAGAGACTGTAGCAGTGCCATCACCTCTCCTCACCTCTTCAGAGGTCAATCAAGCAATGGACAATTGGAATGGAAGGTCAGAAAGCGGAAAGTCAGCCTGGTCCCTGTAGAAGACAGTGTCATTTGCCCGTCTAAATCCACAGTGTGACTGTGTATCATATACCAGTTAATAAGAGGCCCAGGACTGACCTGTGTGAGTTCAGGTGATGTTCTCTCTGCCAGATGCAGCGGTAGCTGTTACATATCCTCTCCAGAGGCCCTGCCTGTGGCTGTGCAGTGATGAGCTGCTGAATTTTTGTCCCTTCTTCACCTTCCTGTCCAGGATTTGATGTCTTCCTCTTGTGTGTCTACAGCTGTACTCAGACACCAGTGATGAAGCAGTGCCATGGTAACAGGAAGAATGTGTTTTTCGGTGTGTACAGAAGATTAACTGGGGAGAAAACATAGAAACCCCCTCCTCTGGAGCTGGCTTGATGTCCCTGTTTCCAGTTTGTCATGGTTATGTTGGGAGGAAACAAGTAGGTTAGGCTGTGTTAGCCTTGACCACATCTGCTTTTTTGTTCAGCTTGTGGGTCTGACCTTGCACTGTGTGCAGCACTTGTGCCAGGTTTGGCAGCAGTATGAAGCAGACTTCTTGTGGGCATACTTTGTTCTGCTTCATGCTGTTAGGCGCAGCTTGTGAATGTTTCTTTTCCTGGGTAGTGTGTAGGGAGGCAACATGCCAGGTTTTGGTGCAATTCCAGAGTTACTTCCCTCCCTGCCTCCGTCCCCCTTCCCACCTTATTCTTTTCCTTCTGCCTTTGCCATTACTTTGACTTCCTTTTCCTTTATCTCTCCCCATTGATGGAAGCAGCCAGCAGTGAAAATAGCATTTCTTAATACTCTGGCATTTTTTATTCCATCCCACTGCTTGGAGGGAGGCACTGGGTATGGATGTAGATTGGAGCAATTCCACAGTCCTAGGGGACATGTGGTAAAAGGGTTTTGTTTGTTTGCTGTTTTGCTGGTTGCTGGTCTTTGGGTGGAACCCAGATTCCCTGTTAGAGAGGTTGGAGCAGTGGAGGGATAGTGTGTGACAGACACTGTGGTTCCCACAGCACATTGCTGTTTGCTCCCTGCTAACTGTGGTCTTTCAGATATAATTTACCTTGCTTATTTTGGGGTTGCTGCATGATTTAAGCATAAATCAGATTTTTGAGTAGAGCAATTGTCGCGTTATCATTTGGGGTGACAAAAATCAGAATGTTTAAGTTAGAGAAAGATGCTGTTGGACAGGGCAGTTTAACAGCACAGAGGAACTGTGAAGTGTCTGAGAGGCAAAAATGGCAGATATCTAATAGCACTGATAAATGAATGGAAGTTTGTTTAGCTAGAAGTGGAGGGTCTTGCTTTTTATACAGTGAATCACACCTTTAAAAATTGGTCAAAAGCTGCTTTATCACAACTTGGAGCAAAATCCAAAACCTGAGCAAGTTACAGTATTTCTTTTTTCTTAGGGAAGCAATCACTGTGAATGCCAGCAAACTCTTAAGTAGCCAGTCATGATAGAATTGCATGTTGAGTTTTGCCACGTGGACATGTCATGTTGACACACAGAGCTGCTCTAGGTAGCATCAGAGAATCCTGTGTGCTGTCTTCATTTCAGGCCTGTTTCAGAAGACCATAAAAGCATTTATTTATATCCATTTTTGCTCAGCAAAGCTGATGGGATTTGTAAGGCATACTCGATGTTAAGCATGTGCTTATTTTCTGCTTTGCTGAGAAGGCCATTCAGTAGCTTTTGCTTTGTGAGGGACTTCAGCCCTCTTTAACGGCATCAGTGCAGGTGAAGGAAGAGGGAGAGTAGCCTCTGTGTCTCAGAAACACAAGGGGAGATTGACTGGTAGTGAATCTCCTATACAGTAAGGAGAGAATTGAAATAAAAAGTACTATTACACATTTATTATATATAAAATATATACTTTACACCTTATTGCTCTCTACAAGTACCTGAAAGGAGGTTGTAGCAAGGTGGGGGTTTGTCTCTTCTCTCAGGCAGCAAGTGACATGGCCTCAAGCCGTGCCTGGGGGTTTCAGTTTGGACATAAGAAGGAATTTCTTCACAGAAAGGGCTGTTAAACACTGGAATGGGCTGCCCAGGGAGGTGGTGGTCACTGTCCCTGGAGGTGTTTAAGAAAAGACTGGATGTGGCACTCAGTGCCATGGTCTGGTTGACATGGTGGTGTTCGGTCATAGGTTGGACTTGATGATCTCAAGAGTCATTTTCCAACCTACATGATTCTGTGATTTTTTTGTAATATTTGTGTATTTTGATGGTGTTTGGAATCTCTAAATGGGGTGTAGCATGCTGTAGAAGCTGTATGAACTCTGCTACTGCTCCAGCAGGACTGCACTAGTACAGAGAGTAGCAATTCCACAGCAGGAGTCAGGTAATGCTCTCTGCACTCATGTGTTGTACTAGAAATATAGAACCTTTGCTGACATTATAGCTGGAATAGTGAATCCATTTACAACTTCATCTGTTTATATTTTTTCGAGCTAATGTGATTGAATCTAAAAGGCTGAATCCTGAATTTAAAAAAGTACATTTCTGTCATAGTAGCTAGCAGCTAGTGTCCTGCTTCTTGAAACACAGACAGTGCTGTTAATCATATTGTTATTCGCAGCTCCTGTGTACTACTTTTTATATGAGAATATCAGTGGGCTTCAGTAAAGTGATTCATTGCAGCCTTTCTGAAGGGAACTGCACGTGTACTGGTGCAGTGGGTACAGGGTGTCTGGAGTAACTTTCAAACTGAAAGTACAGGGTGGCATCAGGAGATAGCCCATCTTTCATGTGACCATCTCACATCCGGAAGCTGTCCACCTTCATTGCATGGGATTGCATATAACCCAATAAGCCTTCCCAAGAGGCAAAATTTACTAACCAGGTACAGGGCCCCGTGGAAGCTGCTGTACTGTTCCTTGCCAGGCTGGTGCAGCTGTAGAGGAGTGTCTCTAGGCACAGCTGGGTACCCTGGGATGTGCAAGCTCCACAGTGTTTGCATTCTGAGATATTACGTAGCTTAGAGATGCTTCATGAAACAGTGGCTTCATTTCCAAGGACCTGTCAAGTTCTTGGAAAAGGAAGGAAAGGGTTCCAATAATCCCAGTTGTTGGTTTGATAACTTTGGTTAGTGATCCGTGTGCTTTGCTAGACAGCTATTGCCTGCGGTTTTGTTCCCCTTCAGTTGGACAGCAAATACTACATAAACTATATATTAGTGAAATATTATTGTATAATTAATCACAGAATCATTAAGGTTGGAAAAGGTGTGCAAGTTCATCAAGTTCAATCTTGGGCCAAACATCACCTTGTCAACTAAATCACAGCACTAAGTGCCACATCCAGTCATTTTGAGAACACCTCCAGGGATGTCGACTCCACCACTTCCCTGAGTAGCCTCTTCTAATGCCTGACCTTGCTTTCAGTGAATAAATTCTTCCTGATGTCCAACCTGAACTTCCTTTGGCACAGCTTGAGGCCATTTCCTCTTGTCCTGTCACTGGTTGCCTGGGAGAAGAGGCTATCTGCTTGCAACCTGGCTACAACCTCCTTTCAGATAGTTGTAGAGATAAGGTCACCCCTGAGCCTCCTTTTCTCCGGGCTAAACACCCTCAGCTCCCTCAGCTGCCCCTCATCAGACTTGTGCTCCAGGCCCTTCCCAGCTCTGTTGTCCTTCTCTGGAGATGCTCCAGCACCTCAATGTCTTTCCTGTAGTGAGGGACACAGCACTCAAGGTAACTCCATTCACCACCACTCTCTGGGCGGGACCATCCAGCCAGTTCTTAACCCAGCAAAGAGCGCACCTGTCCAAGATATGGGCTGCCAACTTTATCAGGAGAATGCTGTGGGAGACGTTATCAAAGGCTTTACTGGAGTCCAGGTTGGCTACATCCACAGCCTTACCCTTGTCTACTAAGTGGGTCACCTGGTCGTGGATGGTGATCAGGTTGGTTGAGACAGGAACTGCCTTTTGTAAACCCATGCTGGCTGGATCTGATCGTCTGGTTATCCTGTACCTGCCATGTGATTGCACTTAAGATCCTTTGTTCTGTAGCTTTTCCGGGCACCAAGGTCAGGCTGACAGGCCTGGAGTTAGTTCCCCAGATAAATGGTTTAGAACCTTCAGCTTCCCCTATTGTTATGGTTTAAATAACAACAATTAGCACTTGAGGTTTTTGTTAATTTCCGAAGACAATTAGCACTTAGCAATGGTAAGCTGACATATTTGGTGGTTTGTGTCGCCAGCCAAATTTATCAAGTTTTAACACCTATAAATAGGAAAGAATGTAGATACATACATAGTCAACATATTGTACTGTAATTAATGTACTAATAGAGACATGTTGGCTTTCAGAGAGGATAAAGCTCTACTGGGACATGTATGTATGGTGTGCAATGCTAATAAGGTAGCTCTTACTCAGCAAAGTGACTCAATAGCTAGTATAAATATAGCCAGGTTTAGAGTCTCTTCTGTGCCAGGAGAGACTGTATTATAAAAGTTGACATGATTTCAGAGATTGAAAAGTTCTTGGCAAAATTTTCCCTTACAAGACATTGGGTTTAGGATTTTGCTCTGATTTGCTGAAAAGCTGCCAGTAGCATCCGAGCCAGTGCTTGGTCACAGGAGCTGGCAGAGACATCGGTGCTGTTGGCCACGTGTTGGGGATGAGAGGGTCAGCTCTCAGTCGGGGAGATGCCTATAAGCACCTTCATGGAGAGGGCTTGCCGACCTTCAGCTGCACTTTCAGGACCAAAGGTGGGTGGTGCCAGCAGGCAAAGGAAGCAATTGGCATAGGAGCCTTCCATTTAAAAATCCAGAAAAAAATCATTGATGCCAGAAAGGCTGCTCATGTCCTCCTATCCCCAGAGTGCTCATCCTGTCCTCATTAGGCACTGCTCAGCTGCCCTGGACCACTGTGCTGCCGCCTTTGTAATCTGGGTCCAGTTCCCCTCTTCCAAGCCCAGCCTACTCCCAGTTATTTATTTCTCACCGTTTAGAAGTGCTACGTGTTGCCACGGTTTTTTACCCCTCTTTTCCTCCTTATTTGCCAGCGACAGCCACATGCTGCTCACAAAGGAGACTGGTGTGATTAAAAGACCTCGGTTACTAAGGTAGCCACGGCAACAGCCTCCTCGGAGGTCTTTGTTGCCTGCTCAAACTTTGATCTCCAAAAGAGACTGCTGCTGTTTCTCCCTCCAATTGAAGAGAAGGATGGGAAGAAAGGATAAAGTTTACTCTGAGCAGAGGGAGCACAGAGGAACTCATTGCAGAGCCATGCTCACCCAATAAATCGTACAGCAGCCTCCTTGGAAAAGTGTCTGGTTTACAAGGACGACACTTCCTCTTCTGTGCTTTCCAGCCTCCCCTCAGGGCAGTGTTCTGTGCCAGGGGCCTCTTGCTGTGGCGTGGTTTGGCACATTTTTCCACCACTGAGAAGGAAATAGTTTCCTCTGTAGCTGCTGTGTCCCGTGGCTCCACTGCAGCAGGTAGGGCTGTGGAAACAGCCTTCAAACAGGAAAACAGATCAACAGTTATTCCCATAGTTACCCAATATTTATCACATTTATGCAATTGCCAGTATTTACCATGTTCCCATATTTATCCAATTGCCATATTGCTGACTGCACCTGTGCCTACTTTATTCATGCCATCATTTCTTTTCAGCTGCACCACTTACCCTAATTATTTTTGTGTCTCTTCTCTGTAGACTCTCTGCTAATTGTCTGCTTGACTCCAGGTCTTCCCTTATCTGCTGCTATTTGCTCTCCTGCTCTGCCTGCCTCCTGTGTATTAACTCCTGTCCTCGCTCGCCTCTGCTGTGTCTCTGCACCTCCTGGAGCCACTCTGCATCCCCTCAGCTTTTCCTCTCCCATTCCTCCTCCTGAGCTCCACTGCTGTGCTCTGCCAGAGCAGACGGGGGGCTTGTGGGCTCCCTGGCACTTCAAGGCTGGCTGGGGCCTGGGGCGTGTGAGGGGCCCATTGAGAGGTCACTTTAGGCAGGTAAAGCTCCATAGCAGCGTGGTGGGAATAGAGGCAGCACGTGTCCCAGATCCCTTCTGGAATGAGGACAAGCTTCTAGCTCTGACACAATCACCTGGGACGACCCTGGTAAACGGGGCTGTTGTCTATTCCCTCTTTCCCCCCGGGAGTGTCTGCTGGGGCTCCATGGTGGGAGCTTGCAGAAGACACGTAGCTACTGTGGGTGACTTGGCAGCGGCGCCCAGCCACGTCTTGGAGTGCCTGAAGCCCTTTCTCAGCTGGGCAGAACTGCTGTGCAGACATGGTGTGGCCAGATGGTCCTTTGGCAGGAGGTTTTACTAAATTGTTTCCTCCCCACCAATTGCTGCCTAGCCCCAGCCTCCACCTGAAAGTTCCCTTAAAAAAAGAAATAACCAAGGGAGAAGTGAGGTGAGCTTAACTGCCCACAGGAGGAGCATCCTAGGTATGGAGAGCTGGATGGATGCTGGCTGTGGGTGCTGTGACTCCATCCTGGCGGGTGTTACAGGGCATGCGTCCAAAAGAAAACCCTGCTGTCTGTGTTTTGGGCATGTGTGACCCATTGGGGTGCTGTTCCAGGATCCCCTCTGCTGGCCATCGCTTGGCTCTGGGATGCACCCATGTGTGAGCCAGGCTTGCACAGGGCAAGAGGCAAGAGCCAGTGGCAGCCCTTTCCCCCTGGAGCTGCCCTGTTTTTGTGCCTGCTGGCAGCTGGGGTGGGGGTTTTGCTTCACTTACTGCTGGCAGTGAGGAAAGTCGCCTTCAGTGAGGGACAGTGGTGGGAGCCTTCTGTTGCTGGGGCAACAGTGGGCAGCTTCAGCTGTTGGCAATAGTGTGGGGAAGGGTTATCAAGAAATTAATTCAGCCAAGGGTGGGGATGGGGCAGAGCAGTGGAAAGCTGCTGGGAGCACAGCAGTCCAGAGGCTGTCAGCAGGGATACTCGAGGCAGCAGAGCTCAGGCTGAGCTGTGGTGGGGTTTGCCACTGCCTCGGGTCCCCCCAGGCTTCGTGCATCCCTGCTGGTGGCTCTGGGGCCCCCAAGGCTGTGTGAGCCCTGCTGGAAGGGCAGAGATCCAAATTCCTCAGGAAATAGTCTGATGAGCCAAGTGAGGAAAATACCTGACTGCTCATAGGTAGCACAGAGGAACTACTTTAGTTCCTCTTTGTAATGACTTATGAAGTCCTCAGGCACTGGTTTTTTTGAGGGATGCTTCTTTCCCTTTGGACTTGTGGTTCCTCTTGGGGATCCATAAGACCCAACACTGGCAGGGTTCAAGGCTCTTCAGGTAGGTTCAGAATAAAGCAGGCACCTATTTGGTGATGGCCATTTGAGAAGGAGCTTCAGCTCTTTATAGTTGTTGCTCCCTTACCTTTGTTAACATGAATTCAATCCCTAAATCAGCTATATACCTCCAGCTATTTGTGCATTGGCATCTGCTCTCAGACTAGGGCTGCCTGTGAGCTTTGTGCAGAGGTGATAACACATGGGAGGCAAGCTATGTGCTCTTGTCTGCTCTTATGTTCTGCATGCATGTGGTGTGCACACACACATAGGCCTAGTGTAAATCTAGGACACTCATACAAGGCACGTGGCTGGAGCCCACCTGTGGCACCCAAGATTTAAGCCACACATATGTTGTATACATGTCCATATGTTCTGTGAGCAGAAGGCATACATGAGCACTGGTCGTGAGTGGTTTGGACACTTGATCCTTGCAGAAAATGGACTGCAAAGAATGTCACAAAACTCTTTGTAAGTGTAGATGAAAATGCTGCAGCGGACTGATGGTAAGAGCTCTCCCTCAAAGTGGTAAATGGGGAACAATTATGTGAAGCATCCCCATGCTGTCTTTTGCTAAGAGTTCAGGACTACCTCATCACGATGGGTGTTACTGTGAGTACTTGCCAGCTTTGAAGAGTTTCAACTGGCTGCAAAGCACTGCCTGCACTCAGATTATGTTCATTATGGCTCCAGCAGGCTTCCTTGTGGATTTTTGATCTCTACAGAGCCTCTGCTGAAGCACTGAGAAAAAATGGACAGTGAGAATTTGATTGTAATACACTTCAAGGACAGGCTAGAGGCCAAGAAACTTGGGATCCAGTTCATCACTGTGTCTTAGTGCTGCTTAGTGCAGGACCTGAAGGGCCTGTGGGGAGGTTAAAGGTAGCTTTCTACCACTTTTGCATTGGCTTACCCTTAGCTGTGCCTCTTATGTTACACCCACAACACATGTACCTCCTCAGAGTGCAGCTCTCCTGCCTTATGCATGTCTGTAAAAATCCCAGCATGATCCTGGTGCTCTATGAAAGAGTTCACAGCAGAGCTGCAAGGCTGTTCTGCCCATGCCGGTGTGTGTAAATTATAGCTGAACACTGGGCAGGATGTTTGCTGTGTATTGGAAATATCCTAGGCACTCAGTGCCAAAACAAATAGGCACCAAGCTGCCTTTGGGCTCGATTTTGTTTGTTTGTATTTGGTTCTAAATTTTGAAGTTGACTTGCCATTTTTTTTTTCTTTTGCAAAGTGACTCTACAAATCCCTACACCAATATTCCCCTGGTTGGTTTGCTTCACCTGAGAATTGGCCTTTATCACACCATCTCATCAAGTTCCTTGTGCATCTCCAAATATCTAGCACATATGCACAGTCACGCTGCAAGCCTCCTTGGAGTTGTCTCTGCACTTGTAGAGCCCCACGTGGAGAACACCGCCCATGGGTTTTGGGTGCATGTGACTGATTTATCAATGGCCTTGTGTTAAAGATGTTTCACATCCATAGAAGCTCCATCAGTACATTTCAGAGGTAAACTGAAGTCCTTCTGTTTGAGGGTTTTGTGTATTCACAGGAGCTTTTTGCATGCATAGAGTATATCTCCAGAAAGATGTTACCATGTAACCATGCTAAAGGAACTCACTTTTCTTGTCATTTTGTGCCTAGATTGAAGAAGCTCTGTTCCAGATTCTTTCCCCCCAGCTCTGCTGATAAAGATAAAATGCAAGGATGCAGAAATGGCAGAAGTGCAGAGGCAGACACTAGGCATGGAGCAGGATGACATCTGTGGTTGATAGGAATTCACATATCACAAGAGTGCAAGTGGGCTGATGAGGAAGGGAACTGAAGGCTAAGACAGGGGATGGAGAGTGTATTTTTCTTGCAGTAACCTCTTTCCTTGTTCTCCTTCTTCTGTCTTTTCTAGGCAGGACAGGGCTGCTTGCTGATCTCTTGCCCAGTTTTGCTGTGGAGATTATGCCAGGTATTCAGTCATTTCACTCTTCAATCACCCATTCCTCTGTCATCTTGTCTGTTTATCCTTCTGCGGCATCTTTATGTGGTGTATGTTCCATTCGGGTGTGTGTTTTATCTGGGGATAAAAAGAGAAAAGCCTGTTGCTTAGTGGGAAAGTGTGTTGGGTACAGATCTGTGAGAACTGATGGTGGGCTGTGCTGGGAGCCAATACAGAGGTGGGTGGTGCCATGCCAGTATCAGTGTGAGAGCAGAAATGCCAGTGCTGCTTGGGGAGGTTTTGTGTCAGGCCCTCTGCTCTCCCCCAGCACAAAGGTAATAATGCTGCTCCAGCCTGTGAGACCTTGGCAGCCCTGTGTGGCTCTGCACCTCAGCTGCACTTGTGCAGTAATCCCAGCTCCCCAGACCCTACCTTGTGGTTCTGCTGCAGCCATTACCACAGATGGGGGCACAGGAGGTGCTAGAAATAGAGCACTGGTTAGCAACCCATCAATGGCACAGCCCCTCTTGTGCTGCATGGCCATGGCATCATCTTGATAACACCAGGTGGTTGGAGCAGACATGAGAGGTCCATGCCCATGATAGATCCCTTGCTAGCCAAAGTAGCAGGAGCCACCAGTTCTGGCACTCCTTGCAGAGGAAACAGAGACTGTGCAACAGATTGTCCTTGAAAGGGAAAAGCTGTGAGAACATTTATTTAGCCCTTGAGTCATCTGATCATTCCCTGGTGGTGCCCAAGGAGCATTTCTTTCACACATTTGTGCAAAAATGCGACCCCACATAAATGTATGAAGCTATTTTCAAGTCTGTCCCAGAGATGCAAATGGAGAGAAGGCAGACACCCACCACCAGGATAACCTAAACCTCCCTAGAATTTCTGCCTGGCAGGAGAGGGATTGGTCTTTTCAACATAGACAGCAGTTGATTGTCTGTTGCCTAAGACTTTTTTCCCCCATTATTTACAATTTTATTGGACAGGTATGAAATTCTTGTGTGTTAGCCAGATAATTTTCTGATACCTTTACTGCACAGGTAAACAAGAAAGTCTGAGATGCAGCAGCAAAACACTTTTCAGCTGTTAGCATTGCCTGGTTCTTGAATAGACAAAAGCAGATGCTTCTGCAAGCATAAACCAATAGTTTCCAGACAGCAAGAACACATGGCACTGCAGCTTGGTAGTCATTTGAATCTCAGGGTTACACAGTTGTATCAGGAGCTGGCTGAATCCCAGTTTTGTGCATACAGGACGAGCCAGCAGGCTCTTTTGCTGTTTTCTTAACCTCACCAGAGAAGCAAATACTCTTTAACTTCCTGTGAAGTAAGATCATTCCTGACTCATAGGTCCCTGTGGTCGGGACACTGATTTCAAACATCCAGTTCTGGTGCTGAGTCAGTATCTGGCAATGTGCAAGGTACACACTAACCTGACCCCCTTTTGTACTCCTAGGGTGTTTTCAGGGAGATCACAGATACATTTACAATGCACTTGCTGTCTGTGTCTGTTTTTTTTCTTATACCAGGCTTTTTATCCTTTATGGAGTCTTTGTGAACTGTTCACTAATAGCTCTGGAGATCTGGCATCTGAGCTTCATTGCACAGCTGTCGCTGGCCGCTTCTATCATGCCACTTTCTGTTTCACCACCTCCTCTGTACCCATGATGGTTGTAGAGAACAAGATGAGTACATGAAAAAAGAAAAAGCCACTGAGCTGTTCCCCTGCTCACATTGGCATAGGTTAGGAAGTACAGGGCTGGAAAGGACAGTCTGGTTCACTGTCTCGCTTGCCAGCACCAGCACCGTGTAATTTCATCCTTTCCATAAGCTTAGCAACCTAAAGGGTAGTCTGTGTTTGGCCTTTCTCTTTCCCGTTGGATTGCTTTCTTTGATATGCTTCTTTTAGCTCCTCTAGACATTACTGATAGTCTGTTCATGCCCATTTATGTAAGACCTTTAACTATAATACCTGCTTTGACTCTTGTATTTATCTTCCTAGCATATTTACAGGCAGCAGTTATCCTGCCCTCAACCTTCTTTTTAATGGACTAACGCAGCAAGTTTCAGCTCTCCTGCTGCAAGGCAGGCTCCTGAGTCCGTTCATCCCCTCAAATCCTTGCTTTGCATCAGCTCCAACTTGAATTCACCTTTTCTTCTACAAAGATCACCAGAGCTGTATGGCATCAGTAACTTCAGATGAAGATACATGGAAGGGAGACCTTGTGTGGTGGTGTTATTTCCTTATTCCTGTGGGAAATTCCTCCCTTATTGCCATTTTTTGTGGCTGTATGGCATGTGGTGGCATTTATCCTATGATGGAATAGGATAAATACTGGATCATTTATCTTGTTTTTCAGTTATTTTCAACTAATGATGTCCTGTTCCGAACAGAAATTGTTCTTAATCTTTGAACCTGTGACCTTGAAAGTATTGCTTCGTACCTTGAAATTCAGGATATTGCTGCATTTCACATTCCTTATTGCAGGTCCAAGGACAACTGGCCTTTCTGTAACATACATCCTAATCTTCATCATTACTGACAATGTATCCCTACCATTTACTGTCGAGATACATTAACACATTCTTATATTCTCTGTCGAAATAATTGATGAAAATATTAAGCAAGAACTGGCACTTGAGGAACTGTGTCAGTAATCTTTCAGTTCCTGCTTTTTCATTCATGAATGTTTCCCTTCTGCCATTCCTTACATGTTAGCTGAATTTTTCTCAGCATATAGTAAGTTCACTGAAAAAAAAATGATTCCACAGGGACCAAAATTAACCACAAGGTTAAATGAAATTTGTCTGTTTCAGCTAAAAAAGAAATAAAATGTTCAAAAAAAATAGAAAATATTTCACTTCACACTTCTGAACTGTTTTGATTTGTAGATGCCAGATCTTTGACAGACATTTTTTAAAGGAAATTTTAAGTTCTAGATTAAAAATGGCATTAAAAAAGGGAAATTGTTTGTAAAAGAGTTAGGGAAAACTCCAGTAAAGCAAAGAATCATACTTTTGTTCAAACAGAATGGTGAGGATGTATCAAAAACAATGCCTTCTTATTTTTGTGTTCTATTAAGAATTAGGAAAAAATCTGTTTTGAGTGGTCCAAATGGAACATTTTCCCTTGACTTTTCAGCTTGGTGACACAGGTAAGGGGTGCACTGTTTTTCCAGTGTGATTCTGTATGCACATTGCAATCCTTCTATCAATACTTCTTCATCTTAATAATAATAATGTACCAGGAGACCCCTTAGTGAACTCTGGACTTCTTTTGGAAACAGTGGTCTGCTGTTTTTTGGGATAAACCCTACCCCACTTCAAAGCAGACACACCATGTCTTTACTTTGTTATTTTAAACATTTTTCCAAGGTGGGTGAATAACACATGAAGTTTTTCCAGCAATCTGGCTTCTGGATAGGTTGGTGCATCTCTCTGACTTAAAACCAACTCTAGGCTTCATATATGTTCACAATCTTGAAATTTCTTAGTCCAGGTGTTTTCACTGACCATTCCCTTAGTCTGTGGAATGCCATGGCAGTAGGTGCAGCCCTGTGCACACAATCCTCTGCCAAATGCAGAGTGTTCAGGTGCAGAACTGGGAACTGCCCCAGCACGGGCTGGGCTCCCACCATGGCTGTGGATTTCCCAGCAGCAAAGTTTGAGAAACATTTCCTCTCCCCTTTTAACCCCATCCTGGTTTTTGTGGACCAGCTTTTCTTTGCTTTCACTTGTAGGGTGTTTTATAGCTGCTCTCTTTTGGTGCTTGGCTCAGACATCATCTGAGGCTTTGGGGTGGGGGGAAGTCGTTGTTCGGTTTCCTGGTTGGCTGCAGCGCCTGAATAGGATGTTTGTTCGGCACACTCAAAAGAATAATTACATGCATGGGCCGAGCTGGGAAGGGGCAGGCCTGGCTCGTTTACTGGGCTATTTATAGCAGGCTTTTCACCAACGTTGGTCCCATTAAAACCAGAATGTGGGTAGGGAACAAACACATTAGCAGGGCATGAACACGGCCCAGAAGAATGAGTCTTTGATGGGATCCAAATGCTAATAGAGCACATCTGTCCTGTGGCATTCGTATGTGTCTGCTGAGGGGTGAAGTGTTTCTGGGCTGGGGAACTGGAGCTTCTGCCTCTGTGCTGCTTGTGTCTCAGCTGGCCAGAGGTGCTGCCAGAGGGGACCATGTTTCTGTAGCTCCATTGCTCCCAGTCATGTGCCATTTTGACACAGAGGACGACGGAGTCCTAGACCCACAGGGAGCCTGTCCACTTCTGTTACTCACCTGTCTGTTTTGTCTCTCTGCTCTCCGCTGGGAGGATGGTGCTGCGGTTCCCTTCCACAGCAGCATGCAATCCTGTAATTATCATCTTTTCTCTCCTTGTTTTTCAGAGTGGGTCTTTGTGGGCCTGGTGATCCTGGGGGCGTTCCTGTTCTTCCTCCTGGTGGGGATCTGCTGGTGCCAGTGCTGCCCACACAGCTGCTGCTGTTACGTCCGCTGCCCCTGCTGCCCCGAGTCCTGCTGCTGTCCCCGGGCACGTGAGTGACCCTGCCCAAGCCTGGTGCAAACTTTCTGCTATACTGCTTCTGCTCCCTGGCAGAACAGGGGGAGAATCTGCTAACATTGCTTCCTCTACCCTGAGCACTTTGCTTGGCTAAAGAACTAGTTCTTAGAGAATGAAGCATCTGACCTATTACTCAATGGTTGAGCGCTCAAAGTTAATTACAAATGTAATTCCCTGAGCCCTCGCTGCCTTGGCAGCTGTACCTGCTTCTCCAAAGTGTCATGCTCCCATTCTAAAGTTGTTGTGTTAGTGAATGTTGTGGGTCAGAGCTAAGAGCATCCTGGGAGGTTTTTCTCCTGGCAATGCAAAGCAGCTGCCCTCTACAGCAGTGCAAAATCCTTGCAACCCAGCAAGGTTCCTGGTCAGGCTCAGTCAGATCTGTCAAGTTTCATGAGCCTCAACCTTGCTGCTTGAGTCATCAGCTGTTTTTAAAGCTAAACTGCCCCTAAATCATGGCAATGGTAGTGGTGGCTGTAACACTCTTTGAGTGTCCTTCTGGGCATCTCCTCTAACCTGCTGTGTGAATTTTTTTAACTTCCCCTCAGTGCTGTTAGAGGCTTAGAGAATTTCAGGTTGGTCCTTTTTAATTCATTTGTCCTGTTGTCTCCTGCTGGGTTGTCACCAGAGTTAGTGGTGTGTTGTGTGGGTCTGTGGGGGGCTGTTGTGACACTGACTCTTGTTTTTTTTCTTTTTCAGTGTATGTGGCAGGCAAAGCGGCAAAAGCTGGGTACCCTCCTCCAGTCCCTGCCATGCCAGGTCCATACTACATCCCCAGTGTTCCTGTAGCTGGTGTCCCATCTCCTGCTGTGCTGATGGATAAGTCACACCCACCTCCCTTAGCCCCGAGTGACTCCGGTGGCGGAAGCCAGAATGGTAATTGGCAGTGCCAGGCACATTCAGTCTTCTTTACTGGGAGCAAGGCTGGGAAAAGGAAGAATGATTGCCACTGATCGAGTGGTGTGAACAGAAGAAATCCAGAGAAAC
Source organism: Dendrocincla fuliginosa (assembly GCA_035047845.1). NCBI lineage: Eukaryota > Metazoa > Chordata > Aves > Passeriformes > Dendrocolaptidae > Dendrocincla > Dendrocincla fuliginosa. The sequence continues at coordinate 98,227,133 of JAWWMO010000001.1, forward strand.
TGCATTTTAATTCTGTCTCTGGTGATAACATTTGCATCCCTTACGGGCCACACAGTCCAACTTTTCTAGTGCCGTCAGCACAGTGTGGATCCCCAGTTACCTCAGCAGGGTGTGGGAGGCCATGTTCCTGTACAAGACCCCTCTCATTACTGCTGCAAACATTTCTTTGCTGAGGACAAAAGTATGAAGATGATTTCAGGAGAAGAGAGGCAGCAGCCATTTTCCCCTTAGAGCTGATGCCATGCCAGCTGCTTTCTCTTTGTAAACTGTTTATCCTACCCTCTGCAGGGCACTGCTTGCCCTCTGGCAGCAGTTTTTGCTGCAGCATATTTTACTGTCCCCATGGCATTTTGGGCAAAGGAATCCACTCCCTTGGTGTCTGTGCCCAAGAGCATTTAGGGCTGGACCCTGTCCTTTGCCTTACAGGAGTCAGTAGGTAATTTTTTGGTTCAGCCTTTACATTTGTGAAATGCGAGAGATAAAAGGCTTCTAACTAAAAAGGAGTTGTGGAGCAGTGTTAGACATAGACTGTCAGTATGACGATTTTGTCTGAGTGAGGGTCACTTCTGCTGCCATCAAGGAAGAGGAGGGAAGCTACTCAGCCACATGCATTTCAGCATCAGAGTGGCTGTCTAAATTCAAACAAGCTACTGATCCAGCTACATGTCTTGATTTCAAAGTACCACACTAATTATCAATTGTTGAATTTGCTTATGACAATGTGTTGATAAAACACATCTGAAAAGACAAGTAGCATAATCAATTAATTAATCTTTTGAAACAACCCTACACATCCTTCTGCTGCCCCAGTCAGTATATTAACTTCTCTGGAATTACAGAAAGTATTTTCCTTCAACAGTCATACTTTATTTTGCCCCTGAAATCAAAACAGCTCTGGAATAGAGCACTTTGAAATAGGAAATAAATCAATCATTGATCCAAAGCAGAATGTATCTGATTCAAAAACTTTTGTCCGAAAATGATGAATGACACCTCAGTGCTTAGTTTTTTTTCTCCTGTGAAAAATGTCACTGCATGTAGAGCATGGTGTTGGCTGTGGAAACTCCAGGGATTTTTTTTAAGAGTCAGATCACAGCCCCAGTCTTGTCTCTGCTAGCAGAGCAGGAGTGCAGAATGAAAAACCGTGGCTGCATTTGGTATGAATGAAAAGGCTCTTAAATTTGCATGATCCTTACACAGAAAGATGCATTTATTATATAGTCCAAATCAGGAGTCTGGACTCAATCCCTCACCTCAGGACTTGAGATGAAATACTGCATATTGCAAATAAAAACATTATCACAGAATTGGAACCTTCGTGGCAAGAAAACAGAGGTTCTTAATTTTTTATTTTTAAATTAATTAATTTTGCAAGAATGTGGACAGACCTTTAGTCTTAGATCATGCACCTGTTGTTCAAGTTCCTTGAACTGTGGAGCTAAGGAAGGTTTGTAGCCTGTATCCTGTTCCTTTTCTCTTAAGTTCCTCCACCATACCAGAATATCCCCAGGCTGTAGAAGAGAAAACATTATGTCATTTTTCCAAGCTCCTTATTTGCTGGTTGGCCAGACAGCTAGCTGAACAAAACAAGTAATGGTTGAGTTTATAATAAGGGCCTTTTCTCAGAAGGAGCAGTGATTAAGGTCTCTATGTTCTACACAGCCAGTGTAGGTCTGATCTGAAACCTTGAGACTTCGACCTTTCGGTCAAGTCAGTTAAAAAAAACGGGATCAGAAGTGCCGGGGGACAGACACTGGAGGAGTCTGTAATTCTGACTGTCAGGCTAAAAACAACAGCCTTTACCCTAGATAGATTCTGTGCTTATAAATGACCCCTGTGAGGGGATCTAGTGAGCAAACTCAGGCATGAGGATATTTAGAAAATTTGTCTAGGGTTACATAAAAACCATGTGACAAAGCTCCGATTAAACCTAAGAACACCATCCTTAAGTTAGGGTTGAATCAGGAAAAAAAATCCTAAAACTTTTAGCTCTTCTTTTAGCTTTTATTTAGAAGAGTGTTGGTAGCACATAATTTAGAAGTTATCCTCTATTTTAAATGCAGTGGTTACCTGGAGACTCTTACATATACCCCTTAAACTTTGCACACAGGGAAGCTTTTGGTCTTAGAGCTGGCCTCCAGACCTTTAACATGGAAAGGGTATAAGGATGAGAAATCATTTATTTCCTAACCATACGTGTTTGAAAAAAAATAGTCGTGTCCTTTCTGGAGAGGGAAACAGCTTACAGTTTTGGCTGACTTGGTTCCACCCACTGAAGAATAAAAATAGTGTCTTGTTAAACACAAATTAAGCATTAGAAATTTATGAACTATTCAGGAGAAGAAAATATGGTCTAACAGGGGAGAATGTTCTATTCCCTATGATTTTAGTGAATGGTTCTGGGCATGTGGTCAGCATCTCTGCATCTTTATTTCCTTATAATTAAGATGGGCCTAAAATTATTCAGACCTGATTAAAGGATTATGGCAATTTACAGAAGAAGAGTGTGAGGAGGAAGCAATATCTTTGGTTCTCAGATGAAAGAATAATGAAGAGATTTAATAAGTTAAGCATTTAATATCATTATGAGAGGTATTTAATAAATAAACATAAGGACAAAATATGCTTAATCTGTAATCGAAAATACTTTTTTATGATCAGTTCACAGTCCTCTTTGCAGATTCAAATCCTAAATTAATTTCTAGATGCTTGCAGAATTAACCAAGAAATTCATTTGCCTTTTGATACACAGCTGCAATAGCAAGTCGAGTGTGCAGCTAGCATGAAGCCTAGCTAATTCCCCATCAGTTCCAGGAGCTATCGAGGTTGCCCAAACAGATACTTGGCACAACTTCAGTGTGAGAAGTGGCTCTGGGGAGACAGTCTGAAAGCTGCCTGTTAAAAGTTCTGCAAAGGTTATTAGGTCAGAGTCATTTCTAGCTGATGGTTGTTTGCTGGCCTTTGTATGAATGAAGTGGCAGCTCAGCTGAGCTCCTAGAAGAGACATTAGAGGAAAGAAGAGTGAGAGGCCTCTTTCCTGGCAAGGTATCAGGCAGAGGCCAGCCATGCAGAAGCCATCACTTCTGAGGCCAGTCAGTGCAGCCCCTCTTTACAGCAGCAGCCTCGCCTGAGGAGACATGCTGTGCTTCTCATTTTGGAAGGCAGAAGCAGGGTTCCTTCACAGGGCACACTCATGGGATTAATAAAGCACAACAAAACTCCCAGACTGCTGTCAGCTAAGCTATGTGGAGCGACATTAAAAGAAGGACCCTGATAGACCCATACTATGTTTTTGCATCTAATACCTTTCCCCAGTGCAGACACACAAGATAATATTTCAAGATGTAGTAAGTTATCTTACATGTGCACAGTCAGAACTCACTTTGCTCCTGAAGCACTTCGTGGGATTGTGGCAGAAATGGTTCTACCCTTTTCTGTGGCACAGCCATTTCTGAAGCAGAGCATGGTTATTTCACAATGCACAGACACGCTCAGCTGTGTAGGACAGAAGGTGCCTAAGAATACCTCTGCCAAGTCCTTGCTCAGCCCACACAGCGCACAGTGTGCAACGTACTACTGAACCCATATGTCAGTAGCTTGATACATTGCAGTGAGGGATAAAACAGAAAGAACAGGTTGGCTCAAAACCACCATCCAATTATTTAAATGGTTCCATGAGAGGAGCACTCATGCACCACTGCAGTGTTCACAAAAGGGAATGTATTAACCCCATGCAAGGTAGACAGGTTCCATTTTGTAGTGTTAAGTGGATTGTCCTTATGACAGTTCTCTAATGAGGCTGAATTTGAAGGTTGTAGTTCTCTTTTGTATTTAGATCTGAGATTCTGTCAATCCTGAAATAGGTCCAGGGTGAGACCTTTTTTAAATAATCTGCTATAAAAGCATTACTTACTTCAAGGCCCAGATGGCTGGAGTTCTCTGCTTGCTCGCTATAGACCTGTCTTTAGGTAGTCAGGCTGTTTATAGCTGTTGTTAGCAGGTAAGGTGTGCATGGAGCCAGCCTGCTACAGTTAGGGCTGCTGTAGCTCCAGATGTGTAGGGGCTTTTCTACACACAAAAAGGTGGTAAAGCAAAAAAGAGCTGTTCAGACTTCCCCTGTAAATGTAATAATCCCAGGAGTCAACACTTAATGTATGCGTAAGGCATACCTTTTCTCTAAAGTGAAGCATGTAAAGAATGTCAGAGCAGGCAGTTTCACAGCTACTCGTGACCTGACTGGCCTTGTCATCATATTGGATATAAATCTCAAAGCAGGGTGATGTGCCTTGTGGGACTTGGTGTTTCCATCTGTATTTTCTGGCACCTCTACTGCCACGTGCTCTTCAGCCTGAGTAAGCAGAATGCATGGGGATGGAGAGTGGAGTGGTCCTGCAGAGTGACAACTCCCAAATGCTCAGCCACCTGCTTCTCCTGCAGACTGTGAGCTTACAGCCCTCACTGCATAGAGGAAGCCCGATCTTCTGGGACAGCTTCTCCCATACCATGATGAATCCTTTCTATAGTGCTGAGGAAGGAGAGAGGAGTTCTGCTTTCCTCTCTGCCATCATGTCTGGGAGTTGGAATCACTCTGTGGCAATGACACCATTTGATGCATGTGGCTGTACAAATTGGGCCTTTTCAAACTGTTTTTGCTGCTGCTGCAAACTTCCAAAGGGAAGGCAACCACTACAACTTTACATCCCACATTTTAGATGAGTCTCTTCTGAAGCAGCCACTGACTCAGTTTGTTTTGACGCAGCCTACCTGCCTGCAGATGTGAGCTCAAACTATAGCAGCAATGTTGTCAAAAAGTCTTGTTCTAAAATGTGCTTCCCTCTGGTGCCTTTTTTTTTCCTCCCTAGCAGTGCGCAAAGGGTACAGGATCCAGACTGACAAGGACAGGGACTCCATGAAGGTGCTGTACTACGTCGAGAAGGAACTGGCTCAGTTTGACCCAGCCAGGAGGATGCGAGAACGATGTAAGAAACAGCGTGGTTTGATGCTTTATTGTTTTTTAGCGCTGACCAGAAAAAGATTGAAAATACACAATTCAAAGTTGGCTGGCTTTGCCTAAGTGTCAGCCTGTAAGATATAATGTCTGGGATATGGTAAATGCAGCAGATAAAGTCTAGATTTTAAGTAGCTACAGGTACATTCTGATTTTAAAGATCTGGTGCTTACCTAATCGTTTTTAATTACAGCAGACAAAGTGAGGGATACTGAAAAGCTCATGAAAATTGTGCACTCAGATAATTAAATTTTTGGATCATCAGCATCTGAAAAGCCAAGTCCCTACACATACCCTTCCAGAGCCTGTGGTGTGATAATAGCTGAGATATTGTTTTCACAGTATCTATGCATTTTACAGTGTGGTGTCTGTAAATTCCCAGCATGGCAAAATAGAAGAGAGATGATTTTATTAAAAGAGAGTTTTGTGGGCTGCAGTGACCACAGTGTGGTTTGAAGGATGCAGAATGTTTGTTTGGAGTGGCTGTTGCCCTGCAGAAGGAGGAGGGACTACAAGAAACATTCAAGAAGCCAGGAGGTCCTCAGATTTTGTGACACTGGTCAGCATGAGACCAGAGGTTGTACACAGATCAGTACTGACAGCTTGGCAGTAGGACAGGTGAAGGGGAGGAGGGTGGTGAATAGGGATGTGGTGCAGACTCAAAACTGAGTTTGTGTGGAACTCTTTGCTGTCTTTCTATAGCCTCTCCCAAGCTGTATTCCCCTAGATAAGGGCTGAGGCTGTGCTAATGGGTGTCAGAATACCAGCTCAAGTGAGGATCTTTCCACGTTAGGAGACAGAGGTGCTGTGGTGGGACGAGGTTTCTGTGTGAGGAGGGTTTGCAACACTGCTCATTGTGCTGTGGCTGTTGTGTGCAGAGAGCAGTGGCAGGTCAGGGGCTCAGTTCCTCCAGGCAGCACACAGCTAACCCATGTTAGGCACTGGTAGAGGCTCATTTAAACCAGACATGTGGGACCCTGCAAATCACTGAAGGTAAGGGCTTTAGGGAATGACACCACATCAAAGCGCTGTACAGATTAGGCATAACGAACAAATCATATATACTTCTAACTAAAACAGTCATTAGTGAGCACACTGTCTTCTCCACCCACATAATTTACTATAAAAAGACCTCTGCAGATTGGTATGTCAGGCCTCCAGATGTCAGTGCTTGATGGTGTAGAGACTGACAGTGATTCAGGCAGACTCTTACTTTTCTCTTAATCTTTTTTTTGAGGGGGTTACTTTTGTTTTAGCTGGGCGAGTCAGGCCAAATCGTGAGCCAGCCTATCTTACACCAGGAAAAGGGGAAGTGGCACAACTGCTGTGCTGTGATGATGTCAAGGTGCAGAGCTCACATGTGTTACTGAGGCCAGAGCTGAGGTGAATTTCTGGAACACAGGAACATCATGCCATTTGTGATACCCTTAGAATATCCCACCTGGCTGCCAGCTACAAGTCCAGAAGACCTTTAGGTCCAGCAGCAGCTCTTGTGTCCAGATAGAGCCCCAGCAGTCCTGACCAGGTTTGTTCAAGGATTTGGAGGCCTTGGATTCCATTTTGATTGTTTTCTATCAGAGGGCACGCTCAGCTTTCCTGCTGAGAAGGCTGCAGCTGTGTGCACCACAGCCCATTCCTCTCCTCCCCTCTCACACATGCTGTCAGGTGACGCCCATCTCATTTCTTCTCTGCAACCCTCCTCTGCAGACAACAACACTGTGTCTGAACTGAGCTCGTTGCACGAAGAGGACCTGAACTTCCGCCAGCCCTACCGCCAGGCACGGAGGAAGCCGCTGCCTCCTGCAGGGGACCTGGACGGGGATGCGGAATACTGGGCGGGAGTCGTCAGTGGGGGCAGCACCTCCAGGTCACAGGCTGTGTCTGATTACAGGGATGAGCGGGACAGTTTCTGGCACAGGTGAGGAATTGCCATGTTGGGAGGCAGCTATATCTGGCAAAGCAGTAAGGAAGGGAGAAGGGACAGATGGACTGGTAGCTCTTCTCCATTTCCTGCTGCTCTGGTTCTGCTTGGCAGGAGAGGGGTTAGACTGAAATAGGAAATCGGGACATGTCATTAGATGAGGTCAGAATGAATCTGATTCCAGCAAGCCTGCTGAAGCCTACCCAGGTGGGTAAAGCTAGGTACCAGCACTATTCCCAGTGGGATATAAAAGTGAGGTTAATAGGGAACCAAGCCCCCTTTCCCAGAGTGGGAAGACACAGGTACAAATCTCTCTCCTCAGATTTGCACCTGATTTCTCCAGCACTTCCCAGTGCTGGTTCACTTTATTAGGAGTCACACCCTGGTGCTTTGGTGCAGCAAGACCTGTACTCCAGGCCTAAAGGACTGGCACTCTGATACCTAGAACAGAGATAGCACATCCTTCCTGCACAGACCGGCATCCCAGTTTCCCAAAAGCAACGGCAGGGATTTCTTTCCTTCGGTACTGGGCTGTTGTGCCAGTTCACTGCTTTGAACTTGCCCTGCTGTGAGCTTCTTGGGTTTTCCCAGTGTGACATACACCTACAAACTCTGGGGTCAAGGGGAAGCAAGTTCAAGCCTGCCCACTGGAGGTCAAGGGAGGTGCACTCTGGGGTTAATCTTGGGTAATGTTAGATGTGTGGAGCCCGAGCTATCTGCACTCAGTTGCCTTTACAGTCAGCAGAGAGAACCCAGGGTTTCAAGGATGTGACACATCTCTTCCTACGGAAGATGATGAAAACAGTTCAGATGATTCATGCCCCAAGAGTGCCTGTTTTCGCCCATTGTCTGTGCAGGCAGCTGGTGGGATGAGCGCAGCTGGATCCCGCCCTCTAACTCTACCTCTTCCCTCTTCCAGCCAGCAGAGATCCAAGTCGGAGATGCTGTCCCGTAAGAGCTTCTCCGTGGGGGTGCCAGCTGTCTCTATGGATGAGCTGGCAGCCTTTGCAGAGTCCTACAGCCAGCGGCCGCGGCGGGCAGACAGCCAGGAGACACGGCGCTTCGAGCGGTCGGAGTCGCACAGTGGCCGCAGTGGAGGGCTGCCCCACCAGGACAGCTCCATGGAGGAATACTACTCCAAGCGCAGCAGAGGGAATCGGGAGCCCCTGACGGACTCGGAGCGGGGCTGGTCATACACCCCACCCCGGAGACGGGCCCATGAAGAGAAGCACCTTCCCAGGCTCGTGAGCCGGACGCCTGGAGGGAGCCAGAAATACGACCACTCCTACCTCAGCAGCGTCTTGGAGAGGAAATCCCGGAGCTACGATGAGAGCGGTGACCATTGTGCCACCCCCTCCAAGCTGAGCTCGCAGCCCAGCCAGAGAGGAGGGGGAACATACTATGCCTGGTCACCACCCTCCACCTACAAAGCTGAAAAGTCGCAGCAGCCGCAGCAGCCATCATCATCTCAAGATGAGGATGAGGAGGAGGACAGCCTGCCCCCGTACAGCGAGAGGGAGCTGAGCCGGGGCCCTTCGTACAGGGCCAGGGAACAGGCCTACCTCAATGCCTCTGACAAGAAGAGGAAAAAGGACCCCAAGAAAACAGTGAGGCCATGTCTGATGGTCCTGGTCCAAATAGGCTGAGCAGAGAGTCACCAGGCAGGGGTTACTAACTAGGGTTGATGGGCAAGGGGGTTTTCCAGGAGGGTAGACTCACCATGGGAAGGGGGAAGTCGTCATGGGTGTAGGAGACCAGAATGGGAAATAGCTCCTACACAAGAGTTCATAATGGAGGGGAAAGCCAGATGTGCCTGGGACTAGGGAGGTAAGGGATGTCTTTGGCACCTGCAGCCTCGTGATCCATGATGGTAGGAGTTTATCTGCAGTTGAGAAGGATCCTGGTAGGGAAGTTACCCAGGGCTTATAGGGTTTGCTTTGACATTGATCCTTGTTAAGGAAGGGTTGAGAGGCTCTTCTTCTTCAGACTGGGACAGGGCTGGTAGCAAGGTATGGTGTATGAGACATCTTTCTGAAAGGGGCGAGATGACAGACTCCTGTGGGTGCATGCTCATGGGCTTGTGCAAGGGCCGTCAATGCCAAAGGCATTCTTCACCCAGGCTACCAGCAAGTGCAAAACATCCTGCCACAGTCCAAGCTAGTGAGGACTGATGAGTTCATGGTTGATGGGGAAGGGGATCTGGCTGAGGTCTTGTCACTAGAGCTGCTTGGCTGTTAGGCCTGAGCTTAAGTGGCATGTGAGAGAGAGAATGGGTTGTGAGTGGACAAAGCTGTTGCTGTTTGGTTGTGTCTCTGTCAAAACTTTGTCTATCTTTGTTCCATATGTACTTTCTTGTTGACTTCAATCTTCTTTCTTCTCAGAATGATTTCCCAACGAGGATGTCCCTTGTGGTTTGAAGTTTTGAACATGTCATGTTGATGTTCTGGATATCATGAGGTGACTGCAGTGGAGAAGATACAGAGCAACAAGCAAGACTCTGAACTTTTGCAGCCATCAGCCATGAACTGTTTCAATTGTTTGTTTCTTCAGGGGAGCAGAGACTTTTGTAAGAGACAGACTCCCATGAACAGCGCTCAATCTCAGAGGATCTGGGAATCTGCCAGGAAAATGAGGCCAGGGTTCTCTTTGGCACCCTGTTTTCTAGTGCCCTCCATTCTTCAGTGGAAGGCAGCCACATTCCTACTGTCCCTGGAGCCCTCCCTGCAGCCCTGAACTACAAACGAGGATGCCTTTGTGCCTCCTACCCTGTCTCGTGCAAAGGGAGGCCTGTGTGCATTCCTCTTGCTCTCTGCCTCCTCAGTTCTCTGGATCAAAATTGCCTCCATACTTAGAGCCTTTTCTGTGCCATCCCCATGGTGGGAGGACGCCTTGTTCTTACAGCTGCAGACTGCCTCCAGCTGATCGGGCCCTCAGTGGGAAAGAAAATATACATCCTTTTAGACACTGTAAGAAAAGGACTTTAACTTTGATAAGGGCTGAATGGAGAAAGACAATTATGGGCTGCTTTGTTCAATATTTAGTTCTGTTCATTGTGTGATGAGAGTTGCAGGTGAGATTGATGTATTGTTTTGAAAGTGGGTCAAAGTAGCTTTTATTGTGATGGAAGCATGATGTGTTTTCTCCCTGTCCACAACTGTGCTTTTTTTGATGCAGTTGCATTTCTTTGCAGCTGAGCTATGACCTTGTAGAGCTTCAAGCTGGAGTACCTACTCCACTGTGTCATAAGCAGTGCTCTAGCCTTGCTGGTGCTCTGCTTCCAGCACCACATCTCTACATAGTGAGCGCCCTTTTTGTTTTAAAGAAGCAAAAAGGGGACAGTCTCAATCAGAGGGCAGCTGCAGACCTTCATTCCATGCTACTGGTGTCACTCCGTTCTGGGAATTGTTCCCACAGTGAAGAGACCAGTAACAGCAGTGGAACAAGAATTGGCACTTTGAATGGACACAGGCTTTGAAGGTTGCCCTTTTCACTTCAAACCATTTCATTCACCTTGCTTGGGATGGGGTTTTAGTGGCTGTTGTCTCAGGAATAGCTGAATTTAGAAGTGAGTGCTTCACACCATTTGGAAGCCTGAAATTCATTTTTGATAGGGTATTATGCAGTCATGTACTTAGCTGACAAATCAATCATGTGAAGGAAAATGATGGGAACATTTCAAGGTCCAGTATCTTGACCCCTATTATGCCTAGAAACAACTTAGAGCCCTATTGTGTTAAGGACATTCTCAGCCTCTGAAATGACATCTTTGTTTTTACTCTGGGAATCTGGGAAACTGTCTGGCTTCAGGTGCTGATACTGGTAGTACTGTTTTGAATACAAGGTGTATTAATATCACTGCAATGCTCCATAAAAAAATAATAGATTAATTTCTCTATTACTCCTTTGCCAGATCAGTTCACCCACCAGGAATGGTCAGGGAAGAGGGAGAATATTCTCCATCGATCTGATGACAATGCAGTGTTGTTGTGAGAAGGTGAATTAGTGAACGGGTGGCTTTCTTCTCCTGCGCTGCTCTAGTGATGACTGTAGTTTTGGAAATCTTAGTCCTGGGTCTTCCTGGCAGAGAATTAGCTTGCAGGGACATACAGTCATGGAATCACAGAATTGTTTGTGCAGGAAGTAGCCGTTAAAGATCATCTAGTTCCACCTGTTTACCATGCTCAGTGACATCTTCCACTATATCAGTTTGCTTAAAGACCCATCCAGCTGGACCTTAAACATTTCCAATGATGGAACCATCTGCAGCTTCTCTGGGCAACCTATTCCAGTGCCTCACCACCCTAATAGTAAAGAATTTCTTCTTCGTATCTAAAATTATCCTGTTTTAGTTCAAAGTCAATGCCTCTTCCACTGAGGGTAAAAAGTCCCTCTCTGGCTCTCTTGTAGGGCCTCTTTAGGTACTGGAAGGCTGCTATAAGGTCTCCCTGGAGCTTTCTCTTCTCCAGGCAGATCAACCCCAGCTCTCTCAACCTGTCTTCATAGAAGATGTGTTCCAGGCCCTCTGACCGTTTTTGTTTCCCTGTTCTGGACCTGCTATAACAGGTGCCTTTGTGCTGGTAGCCCCAGAGTTGAACACAGTACTCCATGTGGGGTCTCAAGAGAGTGGAATAGAGGAAGTTCCACTCCCTTGACCTGCTGGTCACTCTTCTGGTGCAGTCCAGGGTATATGGTTGGTGTTCAGGGCTGAGAGTGCACATTGCTGGCTCATGTCCAGTCTTCATCTACCACCATTAAAATTACAGAATCATAGAATTGTTTGGGTTGGAAGGACCTTAAAGATTATCAAGTTCCCGAAGTCCTTGGGGCTCTCAGTCTGTTCGTGTCCCACCCTGGTTACCAGGGGTTGCTCTGACTCAGGTGCCCTTGTACTTGGTCATATTGAACCTCCTGAGGTTCTCATGGGCCCACTCCTCAAGCCTGCCAAGGTCCCTCTGGATTGCATCCCTTCCCTCTAGTGAATCCATGGCATCACTCACCATGGTGTCACCCACAAACTTGCTGAGGGTGCACTCGGTCCCACTGTCTGTGTCATTAGTGAAGACACTGAACAGTAAGTCTTCATAAAGACCCTTGAGGGACATAATTTTTACTTATCTCCATTTGGACAGTGAGCTGTTGATGGCACCACTTTAGATGCAGCCATCCAAGCAATTCCGTTTTCATCAAAGAGTCCATCCATCAAACCCATCTCCCTCCAATTTTGTGAGAAGGATGTTGTGTGGGACAGTGTCAAAGGCCTTAGAGAGGTCAAGATAGATGACATCAGATGCATTTTCCTTACCCACCAATGCAGTCACTCCATCATAGGCAGCCTCCAAGTAAGCAGGCATGATTTGCCCTTGGTGAAGCCAAGCTGGCTGTTGCTGATCACTCCCCTGCCATCCATACACCTTGACATAGCTTACAGGAGGATCTGTTCCATGATCCTAGAGGTGAGGCTGACTGGTCAGTAGTTCCTAGGGTCTCTTACTCCTCCTGAAAATGGGTGTGATGTTTCCCTTCTGCCAGTCACAGGGAATCTGACTGCCATGACTTTTCACATAGGGAGAGCAGCTTAGCAACTACATTTGTCAGCTGCATGCCATACATCTACCTGTATTATGGCTGGAGAGACTAAATGTTAAATATTTGCATCTCTTCTCATCACTAATGTGTGTTCCTAGGAAAATCCCAGTACAGTTAACAAGAAGTAGGGAGGTGGCTGCCATCTGAGATCTCTGAGGCCTTGAGAAATCTAGAGCTACACGCTGTTTCAAATCAACATTTTATCCCTGATACAGGATGATACTGGCATGTTAATGTTTTGTTAATCTGAAAACCTTGGGAAACCCTGTGCCATAAATTTCAAGGGGGCTTAGGCTGCTGTCCTTTCCATCAGACCATCCAGAAGACCCAGTTTACACAGATATTTGAAAGTGTATCTGTAACAGACTGTGTCAGAAAGGGGCCAAAACTGATTTTACAGTCTCTGAATACCTTTTATCTTTTAAATCATGCTGAAAGCCTGAGCATCACAATCCCCTTCTCATTTCAGTTATATTCTGTCCCATGTCTCAGTCACTGCAGTTTATTTGGTCAAAACCTCAGGAATGAGTTGTGTGTATTAAAAGTACAAGCCTTCTCCTCATTTATTTGAGTCAGTTTTGTTTGCTCGGTGCTAGTACTTTGGGCATCTGTACACTATGTGTAAGAAGTTGCCATTTCTTTATCTAGCTTATAATCAAGTAGTTGCAAGATAACTATTTTAAGAAAAGTGTTTTAACTATAGAAACAACTGTTCTTAAGAAGTTGCCCCACATCTCTTGAATCCAAGTAGCTGGAAAAGTATTGAAGATTTTGTAACTAGTGATTCTACAGGTTTTACCAGATGGTAAGAATTTTAGACTCAAAAAGAAAAAAGAGCAGGTCTTAATTCACTGATACCAGATCTGGACAGCACCCACCCATCAGTTGGCACTACCTTGTTCTGAAATTTAAGATTTCATATCTCCCTATACAAATCTGAAGGCATTTTCATGATTTTCTTTTACTGATAGTGTCTGTCCTCAGGCCATCTTTATTTTTCCCATTAGAAACGTGTCTGCAGCAGCAAATGGACCAAACCAAGAAGTGAGGGGTGACGTAGAGCATTTGTACAGCTACACAACCCTAATGACCTGTGACTCTTGAACAGGGGAGCAAGGGGCCAGAGGCTGATGGAGAGCCCAAGAGGAGCCTTGTGCTTCAGGAGAGAAGTAATGGTTTGGGTCTGCACCATCTTTCAGAACACCTGCAGAATGCTGGCCCTGGAAAATAATGAGCCTGGTTATTATGTGGTCTCAAATTATAAGTTTTCCAGTTATCAATTTTTATTGCTGGCGTAAAATTAAAATCCTTTTCATACTGGGCATGGATGTCTGGGTCATGTCAAGGACACGGATAGTTTCGTGATCTTAAACTCACATGAACAGTGGCTTGCTAAGAAGACAACTGAGATGGAGTGAGTCCTGTAAAAATAAAAGAGCCCTTAGAGCAACAGCGGGATCAAGCATCAGTGGTAGTGGCTGTGCTGTCAAAAAAAGTGATCTTGGCTACTGAAAAAAAGTTTTGGCGGAATTGGAAAATAAATACCAGTGGTAATGACTTCTCATCAATCCCATTATTCCTTTAAAGCACATTGTAAAAGTTCCAGTGGGTAGCTTCAATGTGAATATTCTCAGAATACTCCATTTCCACTGAAATGGAAAATTAACACAACTAGCACTTTGAATATTTAAAATTTTTGAGAAACTCCAACATTTGTATCCTGAAACAGCCAGCCAGAATTATTCAGGTCTATGTGCTGCCATATAATACAGGGGACTGCCTTCCTGACCTTTCCCATGTGTGCAGCACCAGTTCACCTGCAACATAAGACACATGGTTTTGCCATCACCACTTTTAGAAACCAGTCCTCTCCAGAGTTACCTTAAACTGGCCAGGTAAACTTGTGTGTAAAGAAAGTATTGGGCACTGTAAGATAGAAGTGGCCTTTTGCAGAGAAGAGAGAAGGGGTTTCAGAGCATTTTTTTCGGGGAGTGTCAGGAGGGTTAACCACACGTGGATGCCACTAGTGGGCTGTGACCAGCTTTCTCCAGTAACAGTGATCTGATGTTGCACAGAAGAGCTTTACTTGGTTGCTTCTACAGGTCCAGGTTGTCTTGAGCAAAGTAACTGGGAAATCTCCATACTCTGGAAGAGGACTCTGTCTTTCAGTACCAAGGTCCCTCCCAAAGCTGCTTCTCTGAGAGATACAGGACACCCACTGGGCTGTACAAATATAAAGCCATGAGAAGGAGCAATCACAAAATATTTCAGAAGTCAAACCTTGCCAAAAAACGTTACAGGTACATAAATACACCACCACAGTGTTTACCATGCCTGGTCTACTCTGAAAATAATTTTAATGATGTGGAGTTTGTTGAGAAACCACAATGAAGCTGTTTTCCTTTCTCTCCAGGGAGCTTTCTCTCAAAAATGTGGGTGAGAGTCTGTTCTTTGTCACTAAGTACAGGTTTGGGGACACATGAAAATCTAAAGGGGCTTTAGCTCATTTTTTGTCTGGGTCCAGGAGCAAGGATACCTTTGGCATGAGCCAGGTGCTGCAGATTTGACCCTATGATTCTGGAAATCTCTCTGATGCAGCATCACCATCGGGCTCTACTGGCTGTACACACTTTGTGCAACAGCTGTGATGTTGAAACCACCCTCATTGTCACTTGGGGCTCCCAAAGTCCCTTTCCCATTTCCTGGAAGATCATAAAAGGGATCTGTTACAATAATGTGACAAACAGGTATCATTTTGATGGGATCTCAAAAGTGCCAGCTGGATTACCAGCATTAGAAGCAGAAAAATCTGAAGAATAAACTTAGCTGATACTAAAGAAAGGAACTTGCCACGATTCCCATATGAATTCTCTTGTGACCTTTATAATTGCTATTTGACATTCACCCCTGCCTGCATGGGGGCTTTTGCCAGAGGAGCCCATCACTTCCTTTCCCTTTTACCTGTCACTTTTTTATCATGCTTGTACTGCCTTTCTGACCCCTTTGCTTTCCTTTGGCTGTTTCCAGTCAACCTTCAGCGTTGTGCCTTGGGGTCCTGATCAGATACAGAATGAGTGGCATTTTGTAAAAAGACATTTTTGCCCCCCTATAAAAGCAAAAATTACAGAATACCAACCACAAACCCCCAAACCCTCCAGATATCCTCTCCAGCCAAGCAGGGATGTTACTGGAAACATTTTAAAAATTAAAGCTGAACATAATTTGAAAGGGAGTAAGTATTGTTTTCAACCTCAGGGCAGCTGCAGCCAGAGCTCTAAAGTGCAAACAGCAGGAGCAAAGGCATTCAGGTTTCATTGTCCTTGGTGAGAGCAGTGGCAAGAGAAGCAACAGGTCATGAGTCAGAAGGCAAAGAGAATTCCAAGATGCTATTTAGCCACGTGTGAGCTAGAAGTGTGAACTGAAAGTTGACAGGCGCAGTTTAAAGGCAAAATTCAGTCCAAGGAACCTTGAGCCCCAGCTCAGAGATCCAGTTCTTGCAAGAGAGCTTTTTTCCTGCTGCTGTTGCTGCCATTTCCCAGCCATTACGCAGTAAGTGAGTGGCTTTCTTTGCTGTACGTGGCCGTCGTTATTTTACCTAGATTGTCCTTCTCCCCTGTAATGAACTTATTTTCAGGATGAGGGGGAGAAGGACATAACAATACTCTATAATGAAAATATAACACTTCTATAGCTTTGTGAGATACATCCTCATCCCCAAACATTATGCATTTGCCATGCTTGCAGTATCAAAGTTGTTGTCTTTGAGTTGTTGCCATGGAGAATAAAAGCAGGAAAAGCTACCACCAATCTGCCTTTTTATTATCCTGCAAGCAAACAATTTTCCCACTTTTTGCTAAGAAAGGAGTGGTTTACATGAGTGGTTTTCGACCCATTTTTTAATTAAAGGACAATAAACCAAACATTTTCAAGTGGAGCAGCAGACCCTTCAAAAATTCCCTACCATTCAAAGGTTAACATATACAAACCCACTTTGCCCAGCCCTCTTTCATATGAGAAATCCCTGCAAGTACAGCATGGAGCCACCCTACTTCCCAGAAACGACAAACTCTTCTGGTTTTGCAGACCTAAAATGTTTTTTTTCCTGTGGATTTTATTGGGAAACATCTTTTTCCTATAGAAATCTTAATTCCTTTTGGCAGTGTGACCTCTTTGTCCTTGAGTCTGCAGTACTCTGGATTGATGTTTTTTGTCTCTCATAAACAAACAACTTCATTCAGATCCTGTCTCCATGTTATAAATAATGGATTCAGACTCCCACTGTTTGTAGGTGTAATCTGAACAGCATTTACATGTTGAGAGCCGTATCTGATTGGTGTTACCAGCACTCAGGTGAGGAGAAGTTCACACAACTCTGGTCTGCATTTCCCTGTGGAAGGGAAATCCCTTGGCTCTTCAGTTTCCTCCCTGTGGAAAAGGAAGCTATCCAGTTTCCTAGGACAATGCTGGCCAAGCTGAGCAAGCTCAGCGCCTTTCTGGATGCCTCTCCCAAAGCACAGAATAGTTTGTGTAAGAAGAGATCCTTTAATCCAATCCTTGTACAATGAGCAGGGGCATTTTCAACTCGATCAGGTTGCTTAGAACCCCATCCAGCCTGACCTTAAATGTTTTCAGGGACTGGGCATCCACCACCTCTCTGTGCAGCCTGTTCCAGTAGTTCACCACCCACACTGTAAAAAAATCTTCCTTATATCTAATCTGAGTTGACCTTTCCTCAGTTTATAGCATTACTTCTTATCACAAAGGCCCTGCTAAAAGGATTGCCCCATCTTTCTTTAGGCCCCCTTCAAATACTGGAAGGCCACAATGAGATCTCCCCAGTCTTCTCTTCTTTGATCTAACAGCCCCAACTCTCTCAGCCTATCTTCATAGGAAATGTGGTCCAGCTCTCTGATCATCTTTGTGTCCTCCTCTGGACTCATTCCAACAGATCCACATCCTTCTTATGCTGGGGACCCCAGGGCAGGAGCACTCCAGGTGGGTGGGATCTCAGGAGAATGGAGCAGAGGGGCAGAATCACCTCCCTCCACCTGCTGCCCACACTCCTTTTGAGGCAGCCCAGGGTCCCCCTTTTTAAACAAGGGCACATTGCTGGGCTGCATCACAGCTCCACTTGAGCTTCCTGGCACTGCACTGAACTAAAACCCCAGCTTTACACCCCTGGCAAATACAGATCCAGAGGCAAGCATTACAGTGCAGCTCAGTCCTCACACAAAGTCTCCTAAGTCAGGACCAAAACCATCAGTAATGAAGCTCCACCCTCAGAGACCCCTGGTTCACTCAGCTTGGAGCACAGCATTGAGGGAAAGCCCCCTAAGTAACCCAAAAGGATCCCCCCTGCACCCTTCTGTGCAGGGGAGAAGTGTGGGGGAGTGGATCCAGCCCCAGCCTCATCCCAAGGATGCCCCTGGCTCACCCAGCTGTGTTTTGGCCACTTTTGAGGGTGAGTGAGGGGAGCTCCTGCCAGGATGGTGGGAGGCAGAGGGCTGACAAGAGGCTGATGGAGTCGGGAAGATAGTGTTAAAGGCTTCTAACCTTAACACTTGTCTCTGAAAATTTTCATCCATCCTTTATTTGACCCCGTGTGAATATGCTCAGCATTTCTTTGGGCTGCTTTATTCCTCCTCTGTCTCCCCCTGCCCCTACAGAAATATCCAACACGGAGCAGGAAAGGTGCCCATTCACATCCCCAAGACAAATGAGAGCAAGGAAGACTTGACAACAGAAATCCTAAAGGTCACCCAGCTCAGAGCTCTCTGGGAAGTCACTTCTGGCTGGGGAAGGGTTTGTGCGAGCAAGGCAGCAGGGAGAGGTGTCCCTGCAGCTCCCACTGTAACTGCTGGTTGCCCTCACACAGGTAAGGCTCTTCTGTGCCTAGGCACAGTTGGCCCAGAGCTCTTGGCTGTAGATACAGGTTTCTGATTCAGGGCCATTTCAGAATTAGAGAAATGAGCCTGAAAAAAATTGCCTAAAGTGGCACAGGACCACTTATTACAGCAGGTGTAGTGTTTTCATTTAGTTCTCACTGTGTGACAGAAATCCTTTCTGCTTACATCTCCAGCTGGTTTCCATCAGCCTCTCCAGTGCAGGTGTGAGTGATTTTCATGTCCCAGTTATTACATCTTCCCTTTGAGCAACAGATCCCTCGGCGCACTTGTCTCTTGAATAGGCACTCCAGGGTAGTGAGAGGCAGAGTTTCAACTGGTTGCATTTTGCATTCAAGAGCCTGCTAAATGATTAATTAATTTGGTCTCTTAAAGTTCCATGCCTCCTGGCAAAACCAGAATGGGTGTTGCTACATGTCTCAGTCCTGCTCACCTTGGAATTACAAGTTTTGGCAAGGGCTTTAACATGCAGTAAGGTGGAGATAGGTAAAACAGCAGCATAAAAAGCTAAAAGCTTTACCTCATATAGGTACTTCCTAAGGACCAGCATACCTATACGTTGTTAGTAAATTTATGTCCCGTGACAGAGAAGACACCCATGGTCCATACAAATGGGCCTCTGGCTGCAGAATGCAGGGAAAAGTATGGGTTTAAAGCAATTGAGCCAAGTAAGAACTGCCCAGAGGCCACTGGCACCATGGGATTGTCCCCTGTTGGGAAGGGCATAGCCCAGCATGGCTTACTGCTGCTGGCTGTGGAATCTCCTTAGGGAACACCCCTGCTGCTGACAGCAGGGGGTTTGCAATCCCTTCCCTCCTCTTCAGCTTAGCAAGATTCTGCAAGATGGGTGAGGTTACTAAAATGAAGACTACCTTAGCTACCTACTTTGAAGTGCAGGCCTCCACAGGTAAAGTATGAGCCTAAAATGCAGGTCCGACAAATCTTTATGCACGAACTTGACTACTGAATGTGTAAAAAAAGGATGTGTGGGGCTGGTACCTGGAATGTTTTTCTCTAGAACTTGGAGTCCCAGCTCCCTGAGATGGAACTATTAGCACAGCCACGTGCTCAGGATAAAGTAGAACTACTTCTGATAAAGTAAAACTACTCAAATTAGTAAAACCACAGTGCACTTGCATCCTAGTGCAGCTGGGTTACAGAGACTGCAGGGTGCATCCATGGGAGCCAGAACCAACTGACGCAACCCGGAACCAGCGTCTTTGCAGAACTGAGCTGCCCAGACTTGGACAGCACTTGGTGTTAAGCATGAATAGGCCTTCACCTGATGGACAGAGTGACAGGTACAGTACAGTACAGTGTGGGTAGCAGGCTCTGAGCCTAAGGTATGTTTTAAGTAGTACTGGGGGAGTAAAATGGTGAAATGTGTTTGTTTGTTTGGGGGGAGGGGGGTGTTCCTTTTTTTTTCCCCTTTAAATTGAAATATATTTATATATATATAAAAATCTTCGTCCTTGCCTCTCAGAAGAAAAGAGCTGAGGCTGCCTTCCGCTCAGGTCACTATGGTACCTGAGTGGAAAATTTCACTGCCCAGTTTGAGTAAAATGCAACCTAGGCTGGTCCTTGTGAATAGCTGTGAAAGTTACTGCAGCAGAGCTCTTTAATCAAGACATCTCCATGGACAGTCTGTCATCCTGATGAAAGACACTTCTTAATTAAGGAAAGATGCTGCATTGTAGCTAAAACAATTCCTAAGCGTCCCAACTTCCCTCATCTTATCAATGAGCCTGGAGTTACAGAGCTCCCAACAGCAAGAGGTTTTAGAGGACTTCAAGTGAATTATAAGACTGTAAGTTCAAAACTCATACATGTTCAGCATGCAGAGAACACCCTTCAAAATGTATTTGAAGAGCAGAAGCATAGTTTTTTACTACTTCAAAGATCTTTGAAAGGCAGAATGTGGGTAGCATCCCAAGTATTGCTGTGGAGATCTGAGATCCACACTTCTGTGAAAAGCTCAACTTTACTTGCAAGCAAATCAATTAAGAAGCAGCCCTTGCAGCCAAGCTTAACTGATTTCCTGTTTGAGCATCTCAATTACACTGATTTCATGATTAAACTTGTTCAGATTAATGGGAAAAACAAAAAGAATCCATGGACAAAATATTGGACAAACTCTGTAGGTTAATGACCGAGGACACCAGTGCTTGGGAAGCAGCTGGTAGGGAGAGCCTGGAAGAGAAAAGGAAAACAGATGCCTGCAGACAAGCACTAAATTCAAGCACAGGAGCAAAGTGAAGGGGAATGTGCTGGTGTGCTTTTAATACATCAAGTGGCAACACAAAAATGATGCATGAATATTGATCTTCATATTCAGCTGATTAGTGCCTTTAGGTTATGTCTACACCAGGGTATAATACAACACCAGGGAGTGAGCCTGGGTGCTCAGTCCCTGATCATCTGCTCTACATAAGGTATTAAGTGCACTATATTCTTCCTATATAGCATATTCTGGAGTAAAATTGTTTGCAATAGCCCATGTTCAGTAACTAGCCACCAGCTGAATGAGGCTGTCCATTAGGGTACTTACAGCAAGAGCTAAAAGTCTACAAGACCAGGGCACAAGGTATACCAAAACCAACATATGGTCCAGGCCAAGACTAGTTATGTGGCAATCTGACATTTTTAGGAAGCCAGCTCAAAAAAATACTGAAAAATAAACACAAGCAATGTTAGAGCAAGAGAGTTCACCTGGGCTAATATTACTGGGCCTCTGTGCCCCTGGCACCTTTAACTGTGTATATGTCACCATCCTGTTCACTGCCTTGCTTTGTGCCTTGCACAAATGTACGCAATTCTTCCAACTCTGAGAGATGCACCTTCAGGCAGTTTGAAGGGGAGAATCACCCTTCAGACTAAATAAGTATTTTGGTAAAAATATGTGCAGCAAAGGCACAGCAGAAATGTAGTTTCCATCCTATTGTGGCAGTGGACGCCTTTCCAATGGGGTTGGGAATGCAGAAATAACAAAGGCAACATGTCAGGCTTTTCCAGTCCTTCCTAGACATATTAAAGAAAAGAAAAGCAACAAACATCTTAAATGATGTGTTTCTTGGGAACTAATAGCAATACTGGCCACATTATTTCCTTCTGTTCTCTGACTCCAAGCCTCTCAATGCTATGTACCCTGCTCTTTGTAAGGCTGTGGTTTAGATTGGACTAATAAGAGTTGAAAATGAACCCTTTTGAAGTCTGTCATTTAAGACACACAGATCACCTTATGGATCTTAAGAGCACAGGCATGAGTACACTTACTCAGCACGGCTGTATTATTTCAGACTCTTGGGGAGAAGGTGGGAGTAGAGCAAGACCAAATGATTTAAACCACATCTGCTGCCAATGGAACACGAAGCTGTGCCCTGTGTCGTAGCAGCTGGTGGCCAGGGGAAGTATGGAGGTATCCACATCACTCAGCCAGTAATTCCAGTCATATTCTGGTCACAGCCTGCTTGTTTCCCTGGGATCTGATGCTCTTTGCCCTAAGGGATGCTTCCCCATTTGGGAGCTCACCTCTGTGTGAAAGCTCATTGTTACCACCAGGCCTATAAGAGGTGCTGAAAATAAAAATTCTGCAGCACAACAGATCTGATCACTTCATTTTCTTGCCTGAAGCACACTGTGGTTTCTTCCCGTTTGTCTCCGTGGGTGGAATAGGCATTTCAGTATACACTGCCACATTCATTACAGGGAGTTCTTCCGTGCTGGAGATATTAACATCTTTGTTATTACTGCCAGTTCTCTCCTCCCCCGTACCAAGCGGTCGTCTGAGCTAGAATTCCTTTTAAGGACAGACTCTCAGTAGTAGTGTTTTCCCCCTCAGAGGGAAGAAGATCTCTTCAGAGGTCAGCTCCTTCTGCTTTCTCAGAATCCTGCCTCCCCCATATTCCATAGAAAGTCATTAAAATTGTCAAAACCACTCACAAAAATACCCCAGAAATTCTAGAAATCAGTGCCATGATTATTACCTCTTTGTGATCATTAGCAACTCAAAAGCATAGCATTCAATTTCAAAAGTTTTATGCAGAAAAAATGTTTAACATTTAATATAAAAGCAAAGTGTGACATAGCTTACTTTTCAAATGCCATCCTTTTTCTGTTCATCACCTGACAATTAAAAGACCACAATTAAAAAAGTCATCCTAAATACTTTTAAAAGCCTTATATAAACATTCATAAAGTGCCACCCACAAAAGCACCTAAACAAGACAAATACATAATTAGGATGTTAATTTAATTACTGCTGAGGACCAAGCTGTCAGACAGCAGCATAATTTAACAATGATTCATCCCAGTAATGCCACTCCATAGATGTGGCCCCAAACCAGCATCAGCTGGGCCCACAACACTTACAAAGTGACACTCAGCACAGTGCTGTGGTTTCAAATAAATAGATCCTAACACCATCTAAAACCAAGACTACCAGCAAGTGGGAGATGCAGGTTTTGTGCGAAGCAATCATCCCAGGCTGTGGCCTTACTGTGAGGGAGAACCCAGGCAGTTTGGACAGAAAACAGGTACCAACTTCAGCGTTTACTGGGATAAAAAACACTTCTCACCAGAAATAACAGAAAAAGGCACTAATCCTTGGAACATCCCACTGTTCTTCTGCCTGGCCTTGAGTTGGAGGCGGGCTTATGGAGCAGTGAGACAGACTCAATATGAGTTAGCTACAAAGCTCAAAGCTCAGTTTATTAATGGTGTTTCTACAATTATAGTATTCTCTGAGTGTATGTGCATTAACATTACCGGTGCTCACACACATAAACAACCACTCACTGGCCACAGCTACAAAACCACTGTCTCTGTGCAGTTTCATCCAGGCTGCTTCCGAGTTCTCACAGTCTGCAAGTTGTTTATCTTTAGGAGCACAGAGGAGTCTGGCCAAGGTCACACTGCTTTTGCTCTGTGAAGAGATTTACAGACCTCGTATTCTCCCACAGCCTTGGACGTACCATACCGTATAAGCCCCTTTCTGTTCCTCACCCCTAAAAGAGGGGCTTCAGGATAACCACTACACCACAGTGAACATGCGTTAACTCTTTGCTCCAGTGCCTGGGCAGCGCTCTGAGGGTTCCCTCCCCCAAAATTCATGCCCCGCACGAGATATCCAGGGAGCAGCTCTACACCTTCCCAGCACCAAGAGTCTACCCATGGCCCATATGGCTTCCTCCTCTCCCCCA
This sequence comes from Dendrocincla fuliginosa, assembly GCA_035047845.1. Classification (NCBI taxonomy): domain Eukaryota; kingdom Metazoa; phylum Chordata; class Aves; order Passeriformes; family Dendrocolaptidae; genus Dendrocincla; species Dendrocincla fuliginosa. The sequence goes on from JAWWMO010000001.1 coordinate 98,250,749, forward strand.
GCTACCCTGCATGGTGCTTCTGGTGGTGTATCAGCTGGGGCTGGAACCGAAATGTCTCTCCGCACTGGGGGCAGCGGTAGGGCTGCTCCCCGGTGTGGATGCGCGTGTGCTTGGCAAGGTTGGGAGTTTCCACTGAATCCCCGGCCGCACTGGCTGCACTTGTAGGGCTTCTCTCCAGTGTGGGTGCGAGCATGGCTGACAAGGTCAGAGCTCTGCCCGAAGTGTTTCCCACACTGCCCGCAGCTGTAAGGCTGGATGTCGGCGTGGGCTCGCTGGTGCTGCAGCAGGTGGGAGTGCTGACTGAAGCTCTTCCCGCAGGCCGGGCACCTGTAGGGCCACTTGCCCCTGTGCACCCGCTGGTGCTTGATGCAGGTGGAGCTGTCGCTGATGAGCTTCCCACACTTGCCGCACACATACGGCTTGAGCCCGGCATGGATACGCTGGTGCTTGAGGAGGCTGGAGCTCTGGCTGAAGCTCTTCCCACACTCAGGGCAGGAGTAGGGTTTCTGGCCCGTGTGCATGCAGCGGTGCTGGGTGAGGTGGGAGCTCTGACTGAAGCCCTTACCGCGGTCCCCACACAGGAAGGGGCGCCCCCTGGTGTGCACCTGCTCAGAGGTGGATGCTCCGAGCGAAGCCCTTTCCACAGGGCAGATGGTGGGACGCTCCATGCAAGGGACTCACCGGGAAGCTGCTGCTGCCACCCCTCCCTCCCACATTTTCACTAGGATGGCATCAGAACAAGTCACCTTAACCTCCTCTTCCTCCTCATATCCACCTTGCTGAGCCTCTGAGGAACAACGCTGACTCCCACGGCTGTCCCCAAACTGTTCCTTTCGTCCTCTGGTCCCCACTACCAGGACATCCTGCAGATAGGTGCTTGCAAGGTGATCTGGAAGGGGCCCTAGCTCACCACCTGGAAAAAAGGCATGACTCAGTGATTCCTGCTGGGAAGTGGCACAGCCGAGAACAGGCAATCTCTTACCCTAGGGAGCCTGGTCTGCACCGTGTCGGAGAAGAGCTAAAGGGAAGATTGTCAGCAAAGGGAAGCCCAGCTGCAAGAGAGGCTCTATGACTTTGTCATGTGTCTGAGCAGATGTGCTATGAACAGCAGAGCCAAGGGCAATGCTACAGGTGTCCCCTTGTACCCAACAAATCTTCACATATTGTCTTTTTAATATTCTCTCTTCCTATACACACTCTTAACCTCAGGCTGACAAAGGCAAGCAGGCTGTCTGCCCTGAGGGGGAAAGAGCAAGTCTCAATAAGAGCTGCACAAAATAAAGTGTCTTAAATAAAACTGAGGCATCTCAAAGAGCATTTCACTTGCTCTGTGTTTATAAACTTACATCACTTCTTCCTCACCCATGCATGTCTCCTCCAAGGCCTCATGGTCCTGTTCTTCTTCTTGGTCCTTCTGTGCAGTTACATCAGGTTCATCAATCAGGAACCCTAGAGGAGCAAACAAAAGTAATCTTAGTTGAATAGTCAGCAGGAGATAGTCACACGTCTGAAACTCCTCTGCCCTTGCTGAATATTTGGAACAGGCAGAATGGTTCCATAAAAGAATGGAGTCAACTGAGCAACAAACATATACGGACATCCTGCGTACTACTGAGGTATCTGGTGTCAGACATTTTCCTTAAAGGGGACTCAGGGTTGCCCCTTTTCTAATAAGGGATACACACTTAGACAGGCACCAGATGTGCTGGACTCAGAACTGGCTGACAGCAATCATAGATACAGTTGTAAGCAAAGACAAAACCTCAGTCAGACTTAATGACAGTAATAAGAGTTAGTACCCTCCTAAGATTAAATAAAAAATTACTTTTGTAGAGACGAGAACATGATTTTTTTACTTGCTACCTCATCTCTCCTTTCTCAGACATTCAGGCTGAGGCAGAAAAACCCAACAAAAACCCAATTTGATGTCTAGTCTGCTCTAGATGGATTCTGTCAGTTGCCAGCCTGGCATCCCTGCTGAGCTCCAACACCCACCATGAATGCAAAAGTTGGTCAGGGTGCTCTTACAAATGCTATCAGCACCCAAGACAGGAATTTTTCCATCAGTATTTATTATTTTGAAGCCAAAACCAGACAAACAGTAAGCAACAGCACTTAGCATCAAGAGGGGAGGCATTAGCAGTTTCTGCAGAAAAAAAGGCAGAAGAACAGGGAAAATACAATGGCAAGAAAAATCCCCCTTTGTTTTAAAAAGGATCATAGTTACTTTAAATACTAGTTTGCATCACTTCAAAGATGCTGTACTCTGCTTCATGGTACCAATCTCTCTGGACAACCAATACCTCTGGATAACTACTCAAGCTCCAGATGGAATTGACTTAACTGGACAGATGAGAGCTGGTGCAAACGGAGCAAAGTGATGGGTGCCTGGTCCTGGACCACTTCATCCACCATCAACTGCTATTTAATGATGGGTAATGGGAATAAGGGATTGGATTGTGTCAGAATCAAGGAGATGGCTCAAATGAATGGAACAGTTTTGGACCTTGGATGTCAGTGAATAAAAAGCCACCAGTCTTGAAGTATTTTATCCTGTGTGGCAAAGCTGGACAGGAAGAAAGTGAGCAAGCAAAAGAGAAAGACCGCAGTCTTGACCTGAAGAAGCATGGAGCAAAAAAATAACAAATAAGCAAAAAAGAAGCTATAGCAAAAAAATGAAAGAATACAAACAACCTTCCCCAATAATAAACCAAAACAACAAAAAACCCCCCAAACCTTCAAAGTTAATAATTTGAGTCCCTACTTCAAATATTTGCAGGATGCTGAAGTGGACCACCCCGGCAGATGGATTGTTTCCTGCAGTTCCAAGGCCATACACAAAGGGAGGTTGCTCTCTGCAGTCCTGCAGCTCTCAGAACTTTTCCACTGCTGAGAATTTCTGCTGCAACAGTTTGGCAGTACAATCCAACCACGCTATTTGCATGCTGCAATGTGTACCAGATGGGCCACCCCCGCTCCGGAGCAGGAGGAGTCAGAACCGGGTCCACACACAGACCTTTCCCCGAGGCAACTCACCACAAACAGAAGGGTTTAGCTCTGAAAGCTGTCAACAAACAGGAACTCTGCAAGAGCAAACCCACCAGCATTTCAGAGGTGGTACCAGTATCCCAACAACCACCGCCTGGGGAAACACCTAAGGAGGCAGACAAGGTAGAAGGAAGAGTTCCCTTCTGACCCTGCAAAAATTTCCTAGGTTGGGTTACCACTGACACACTGCTGCTATGCTCAGATTTGTCATGGCAGCTCAGCAGGAGGCAGATAACCTTCATAAAATTAACAGGGTAGGCTGGAGAAAGATTCCAACGATTACAGTCCTGTCTCTGTGAAAGGAGGAGACAAACCTCATCAACAGAGGGGACCTTCCTGCAGGGGTTTCATCTGTTCCCAGCAGAAGCGTATCCTTGCTTTGGGATTTGGGTTATTGCCTGAGTGTGGAAACTGAAACAGGGCTGTGTGGATATACTGCAGGCAATATCTACAGCTTTACTAAAACAAGACATGAAGGATATCCAATTTAGACCTTCATCAGGGGCTTTGCAAACACACCACACTCTTCCTGGGGTGCTGGGTTTAGCATTGCCAGAGCATACTTTTGTAGCTGGGTCCTACAAGTGCATGTTCTTTACCTTGGCTACCCATTTTCTCTTCTGACCACTCAGCTCTGTATTCCTCCCATGGCTGTGCCAAGGTGTGGAGGTTATGGGAGCCCCATATGTTCAGCTTTTTGTGCTCCTAATGTACCATCAGCACCTGAGCACTCTCCACATGGTCCTGCCAGGCACAACAGCACAAACTTGCAATTTAGAAGGCAGTGTTCAAATCTTTCTCTCCCTAACTATTATTTTTGGGATAGATAAGGCTTGCAGTAAAGTCAAGAGGTGAAGATATTTGTGTTTCTTTTTTTTTTTTTTTTTTTAAATCACAGCAAGCAGTTCATCATGCAGCTGCACGCATTTCTCTTGGATGTGATGGAAGCCCCCTCCCCTGCTCTGTCAAATTTGTTCATGAATTAAAACACCACCTCCCTGCCCAGGTCGGGCACAGTGTGGCTTTTGGCAACAAGGAATCTCCACGGAGCAGGGGCTGGGGGAGGTGCTGGTGCCAAAAACCTCGGCTAATAAAAAAACCACTCAGAGATCTGTTTTTATCTTTGAGTAGAAGGTGTCTGTTATTCACGGTACTGGGAGCGAGGCGAACAGCTTCGCTAAAACTCGCTCGCTTTTCAGAACAAAACTTACATATTTATACACTTTAATAAACAGGAAACTACGAGGAGACAGCCCCTTTTCTTCGCGTCATTTTACACTTCTGATTACATCAGTCTCTCTGTTGAAGAATGTGCAGTTACAGTCTCTGGTGGTCTTTTCCGTTTCTTCCTCACTTCGGCGGTCTCACAAAGTAGTCTTCATCACCGTAAACTTTCGACCTTATGTCTCCACGCCTGCCCTGTTCACTTGTTCTTTTACTATTTTGCTGATTAGACAATTCCATGGGCAAGGCATCCTGGTTTTCACTTTTTGCTGCATTCTGATTGGTTACAAAGATTCTATAGTGAGTAGAGTTAGTAATATATAGATATCCTTTTTCCTCCAATTTACGTGACCAAAAGCACTTTCGCAGACATCCTGTTATATGTTAAACAATTCATAAATTCTAACATAGGACTGGATGTCTTATATCAAGTATATAAATGGACTAATATTTCATATATTCTAATACATAAATGGCTTTCTTATAGCAGTTCATCATGCAGCTGCACGCATTTCTCTTGGATGTGACGGGAGCCCCCTCCCCTGCTCTGTCAAATTTGTTCATGAATTAAAACACCACCTCCCTGCCCAGGTCGGGCACAGTGTGGCTTTTGGCAACAAGGAATTTCCACGGAGCAGGGGCTGGGGGAGGTGCAAAGGCGGTGCGACCGGAGACACCTGGCGGGATCTGGGGAAAGGTAGGTGGGACGGGGGGAAGCTGCATCCTTGGTAAGGGATGCAGGCACGCAGGAAAACAGGGATGCAGGAACGTAGGAACACAGGGATGCAGGAATGTAGGAATGCAGGAACACATGGATGCAGGCACACAGGGATGCAGGGATGCAGACACACAGGTATGCGGGCACGCAGGGATGGCGGCAAAAGGGATACGCCGGCCCTCCCCTGCTCCGAGCTGCGTCCTGCCCCCTCCTCCGGCTGGTTCCTCCGCAGCGCCGGCTCACAAGGTCTCTGCGTTCCGAACGGGATGTAAATCCCTGTCCCAGTCCTACCTACGAGCGCCGCCCCGGCCCGCCCTGCCGCCTTCCCCACCCGCGGGCAAAGGGCGCTTCCTGGGCGGGGCGGCGAGCCGGCGACCCTGGATACCCGCGACAGCCTGGGATACCCCCTGGCAGCCCCGGGATACCCCCGTTCAGTCCCGGGATAGCCTCTGGCAGCCCTTGGATAGCCCCTGACAGTCCCGGGATACCCCCTGACAGTCCTTGGATACTCCCCTGGCAGCCGCTGGATACCTCTGACAGCCTGGGATACCCCCTGACAACCTGGGATGTGCCCTGAGTTTGGGAAGGGGGTCTGGCATCAGTCAACGGGTGGTGAACAATTGTAATGTGCATCACTTATTTGGATCATTATTATTTACCATTATTATTGTATTTTACTTTGTTTCCAATTATTAAACTGCCCTTATCTCAACCTGCAAGTTTTAATTTTGATTCTCCCCCATTCCAGCAGAGGAGGTGGGGGGGGCAACGGAGGGAGGTTCAGTGAGCAGCTGCTTGGTTCTTGTTTTCCAGTTGGGCTTAAACCACGACACATCTGTAACATCACACCACCAGGCTTAACTTCAGGGCAGAGGGGAAGCAGCTGAAATGGGCTGTGCAGTACTTTTCAGTGGTAGAAAACAGGGCACACAGCAGCTCCCTCTGAGGACACTGTGCCATGCAAAGTAGCTGAAGAGATAGGAGGTCACTGTTCTGGAATTGCTTGCTTTATTTGGAGTTTCCCCCAGTGGAATGAAGTGTACATGTGGTTTTACAACGGGGTGCCTGACCTGCTTAATTTCTCCAGGTATCTCGTACCTGAAGGGAAAAAGATAACTGTGTTTTCATGAGGTGTGGTGGGAAATGTGAGAGTTTGGGTGTGCGCTTGAGTTCTTCCCTCACTGATGTTCCTATGTCACAGCAGGTGACATAGGAAAGGGTTAGCCTAGTCCTCTGCAGGTCTGAACTTAAGCCCGTGCCTGGCTTAAGGGCTTCAGGGCACTGGGACACAGGTGCTGATGCTGCAGAGCTGTTGCAGTGGGATGCACCAGCCAGCCCTCTCTCCAAGCATTTCCTGGCTCTGTGCTTAGAGCAGTCCTCACTCCATTACTGCTTACCAGTAATTCCAGCATAAAATTCCACTTCAATACTCCCACCACAGCCCAGGCCTCCAGCAGTGTCCCAGCTGGATGCTCTGCTATGCAGTGTGGGGATGTCCATTCCCTCGGTATCACATGGATTCTGGGGGCTGCAGCTCAAGCCTGGTGGAGATCAGCCACCTTGGGGACCACAGCTTTTCTTGCCACAGTGAGCTGGATTTGGCGACACTTGGTTTTCCCTGCCGCCTTACCATAGGATCAGGAGTGAAGACAGAGGAAGCCACCCTGTGGCTACAGGCAGGAGGCAGCAGAAAGGCTTCATGAGGCCATAAAAATATGTTGGTTTTCACCTTGGTCCCTGTATCCCAATAGATAAACACACTGCCTTTATGGGTGATGGTTTTTTTAAGCCACCGCTTGTTCCTAGGTGATAATACAGAAAATTACCCAGCCTTTCCGGGAGCTAAAACATTCAAATATAGAGTGTGTGCTTAGCAGTGGTACAAAACAGGCTGGCCATGAGACAGGGACCCATATGAGGGCGAAGGAAGGAGCAGTTGTCCAGGAATCTGAAAATCTTTCCTGCTAACAAAGTGAGAAATACTCGGAAAGCCTCCAAATTCCCTTTTCACTTCAAGCTATTGTTAGCAGGACACAAGTGATCTGAATTAGTCAGAAACCTTAGTCACTGTGTACCCTGGACTGTTTGGCAATTACAAGTAAGAGACAAATGAAAGGGGTTCAGTGTTGTCATGCTGAGGCTTTGTTTGTTAAGGTTAAAACATCAATTTGCATTAAAGACTCTTTCTGTTGGGGAACTGGTGACTGATACAGGCTCATTAGACTCACAGTCTGTAATTTCACAGGCTGTGTACAGATGGAGAAATGGTCATCAACAAAATAAGATGGGAATACTGAAATAGAATGAAAGGGAAAACATAGCCCCATCAATTTACAAAACAGTACAGCTGACAGGCACAGTGCTGTATCTTTGTCATGCTTGTACCATATAGCATATTTGCTTAGAAGTGTGGAGGGTTTAAGATCACTATGTTCACAGTCAGAGTATAACTATATGCAGAAGAATGAAAGAGAAAACTGGCTGGTTGCTGGATCTCCATCACTGGAAGTTTTTGAAATGTGGCCAGACAAAGCCCTGCCTGACCTGATCTGGTACTGGTGAGAGTTCTGCTTTGGGCAGGAGGTTGAAGTCCAGATGTCTTTTCCAATCAACATTTCTGTGATGTTTGTGGCCCAGATACGGGCAATTATGAGTTACCATACAGTCTGCGTCCTGCAGACAGTTCAATAACTACAAGTTGGCAATTTGGGAGAAATCTTCCTTAAAGATTTGGCTGTCTTGAAAATGCATAAAGCAATAAAGTGCACAAAAAGGGTAATGTGACTGTATTTCAAGGAAAAATGAGCAAAGTACCTTCAGGTTGTTATAGATGAATTTATAATTTGCCAAAATCAAACAAATTAAGTATTTTTAATATCTTTATTTGACTGAATATAGAAACAGAAGGTTTTAGAATTGTTTAAACAGTCAGGAAGCCTCACTGTCCCTTCCCCCATCATGTGTGTAGAATAGATTAAATTCTTAAGTTATCTACCCTCATCCATATGCAATGAGCTGCCTTCTCCCCTCTGCTGGGCTTCACAAACTGGTTTTTCCAGTTTCCCCCTTCTCCTTTCTCCCCAGGGCAGTTTTCCCTTCCCCCTTCCCTCTCCGCCCCACTCAGCCTGCCGCAGGAGCAAGCACCCCCTCCTTCAGCAACCCCCTTTCCCGTGAAGCCTTATCGTGTCCTCTCCCATGCCCCCCCGCTTCCCGGCGCTGGCCAGCCCCGCTCCTGCCAAAGACACAGGACAGGCACCCCCACTCCCCAGGGCACGCGCACTACCCCGGAATCCCTGACACTGTGTATTTGAACACCCCAGGGTGCAAGCCTGCCGATTTCCACAGTTTATGCTGGCTAACTCCTGCCGGGACAAGAGAACATGCCAGGGCTAGCTATCCAG
>JAWWMO010000001.1:98259239-98291552 GCA_035047845.1 Dendrocincla fuliginosa
ACAAACTTTCCTTTTTGCTAAACTTCTTTATCTCACAGAAATTTGTATCTTAACTAAATTGAATAAAAGAGATTTTTTTCTCACAATGGTTATATATGAGTAGAACCGATTATCACCCCACTTTAAGCTGTGAAGGAATGCCTACTGTACATCCACTGGAAGCTGGGAACCAACAGCAGGTAAGGAAACTCTGCTCATACCTACTTCTCTTCTAAGTCAAAAACCACTGTCAGTTTACTCTGCAATGCTCCATATCAATTTCTCAGTCCATCAAAATTAAGTTAGTTGTCTTTCTTAAGCTCTCAGATGAGTTCCTAACTGTTCTTGATGACATCCCTCTAGATTTCTAATACACAGACACACCACAGTAACCCCCAGCCCCTCAAGGACAACTGTGAAAGAACAAGAAAAGGAGAGGAGCAAAGCATGGCCTTTGCAGAAAGCTGTCCCATCACAGGAGTGCTCCAGTGCCAGCAGCCACCTGGCATCTCTCAGGAGCTGCTCACAGCCTTGCCAGGACCAGGACTGGAGCACCCCATCTGTCTCTGTCCCACAGGTGCCCTGGAGCAGTGCAGGGAGGGAAGGATTAGTCATTCAGTCATCTCACAGGGCCTCTTGCTACAGCTTGTCACCTCCCGAGTACTTTCATGCCACGTAATTATTCCCACGAAGCCAGAGACTTAATTTTGGTTTAGGGTTTTGCAGCTTGGCTCACACCCTAGCATCTGAAAAGTTTTGCTAACAATTCCACCTCCACATTTTTCCTACTCTTTTGACCTCAGCTGTGATGAGTATTGCCCTGAAAAATGGTCTCTATTTCAAAAGGATCAGTGTAATCTGCTCATAATTCTGCATGCTTTCTCTTTATACTTAGTTAGATAACAAATGACTGTGATGAAAGGAAAGGGTCTCATGACCCAGTAGTTCTGACAACTAGAACAGCAATACAAAGCCATAAAGCCACAAGGATTTCCACAGGGCACAATGTAAAATACGTGCTACAAACCAGCCACAGCTCTGCAATGATCTGCCTAAATAGCTGCCCAATCATTGTTTAACAGCTTTATATCAAACAATTATCTCAAGAAGCCAATTTATTTAATTAGCCAATCAATATTTTCCCGTATTGGTTCTGCTGATCCTGAATGTCTAACCATCCTGGGACTCCCCCAAGTAACACAGGAGCTTAAGCTTCATGTTATTATTGCATTAATCTTTCAGCTGTCTTTAACAATTTTTTTTATTTTTTCTTCTTTGTAATAGCTGAAACTGGACTGGGTTGGAAAAGAAAGGTGGGGACAGCCAGTGAAGTTCAGCCAAAGTGAATGTAAGCAGGGCTTAAAGCCCAGCCCTGGTCACATGCTGAAGAAAGGGAGGGAGGTTCTCTGCGTTCAAGGGGCTTCCACCATGCCATCAGTCAAACTGTTGTAAACAGTTTCCAGCACAAACAGACTTCAATCATATCACTTCTACTTTTGCTATGAAGTCAAAAGCCTAGAGTAGACATGGTCATAATTTTTTCCCAACTTTGAACCAATCTGGGGAACTGTTTGGATATAGGTATTTAGGACACTGTACCGAAAGAGGTATGTATCTGAGAAGATAAGGAGAATGGATTTAATATCTCTTCATTCAGCAGATGAAGATATAAAGCAGAGCACTCATAGAAATGACTATTGATTTTACTTACTCTGTTTTATGATGAGCACTCAGAGCATCAAAATGTTCTATGCACGTTATCTCTTAATGCACCTGCTCCAACAGTCATAATCCTGTCAGGTAAGTGCACATAGCAATCAAACTGAATCCATACTAAAAAATAACTTGAAGGGTTATTTTTGCTTGAACCAGGAGTGAAATGAAAACATTATTCTGTAGTGTTTGTGGAGCTTATGCTGGGCCTGATTTTTTTTAAAAAGCCTTTCAGCTCCCTTGATAAAACTACACCAAAAATGTAGATAAACTGAAGCTGAAAGAAGACTATGTCAGTGAGAGTCTACACAAATAGGAAATATTTGTGCTTAAGTCAGAGTTTGCTGTCACTAATGCTTTACCAGACTGTTAAGGCTGGAAATGGTGCCTGAGAAATCCTAGAGCTGCAATGCTGGGTAAGGAATTTTGTGCTGAGCAAGCCAAGCAAGGCAACACATTTAAAAACCCAACATATTAATAGTCCATTTATTTAAACAAGACTCTTCTACCATACAGAGGTTACAAGAGAGATAAAACAAAATGGATCTTTGCAGAGATATGCTCCTGCTGAAAAAGGATCAAGCCTTTATACCTGTTTACATGACTTCTAGAAGGCAAATGAAGACACAAACCATATCTCTCTGTCTCACATGCTCTTTCACACACTCACAAGTTATAGGAAATTACATCAAGTCATTGAGCACAAACCTAATTCCAGAGTACGCAATGACTCACACATTGACGTGGTTTTATGAGTATTGATAATATGAAAAGTTAGATCCAGCTCTGCATGTAAAACTACCAGCCCTGGTAGATGGGAGAGCTTCTGGTTAATCTCTCGTCACTGCTAGTGTTACCTTCAGACAACATGCTTATAGCCTCATCAGTCTGCTGGCTGTCAGTTGTCGATATCTTCTTGGAATCGTGAAGGTTGCTTTGGTAGTTCACTGGTGAGGGATAGGTATTTTCCCCCACAGTTGATGAGGACATTGATTCCCATGGTATTTCTCTTTTTCGCCATTTCAGGTCCACTCTCCATCCTGTCCAGCCATAGAAAGCTAATGTGAAAAGAAAGCCTTGCATCGGGTTAAGAACCCCCTAAGAAAGAGAAGTACAACAAGAATTACACCAGCAAGGCCTCATTTTCAACTCCAGCAAAATGCTTTGCATGTATTAACAACTACCCTTTCACTGAACAATTGCTGACTTTAAAATACACTATTTGCATGCAAATAAAAATGTATGTTGTGGACATTGCAGAAAACCAAATTGGAGTAAAATACCATGAACCTGTTGTTCCAAAATGCTGAGGTGATCCCAGAGAACAGTAAGTACCAAATGATTTTCTAGCATGAATTTTAGCTAGTCAATCCCCTGGTGTGCTTTTAACTTTTCCCACAAGCTCTAGACTTTTTGTTCATGAAAGCAAATAAATTTTTAATTAGAAGCCAAGTCAGCTACATGAGAGTAAACACTAGCATACACAGTCAAGCTTTTTAAATTAGTAGGAATTGATCTGTCTAGAATTTCTTTAGTTTCCTGAGCCAGTGAAAATGTACATCAAAGTGGGATGAAAAAATCAGGAGACGCACTGAAAAAGAAAATCCCAAGTGATCTCCAAAAAATATATTTGTTCCCAGTGCCATGGGATGCTTAGCAAGTTAATGGCTTTAGCTGCTTCCATTTTTCTCAGAGGAAAAGAGGAAATTATTTTTACAGCCAATTTTAAAAACAGTCCTTTTCCTAGACTTGACCTCTTGCTCTCCAGGTGAGCAACAGCAAGGCCCCTGCCACATGAATGTGTTCACTCCTTGCCAGAGGAGGATGTTGTATCAAATCAGTTCCATCACTTAATGCTTCAACAGCAAACTGCTCAAGAGCTTAACTATACAAAGCATGCTCAGGCCTTACACCTATTTAACAGCCCCAGAATAAAGTCTCTTGGGAAAGTAACCTGCAATATCACTTCTGAAAAATCCCTTGTCAAATATTCTACTAAGAGAAAAGAGGGTAAGGTACAGTAAGAGATCAGCATCTTACTGCTATTTTCAGTGCCTTGTTCCCAAGATTTGTCATCTATTTGTCCCCAGATAATGACTGGGATGTCAAGATATAAGACGTAGTTATTCTTTAAAATTAAAAAAAAACACCCTAGTTGCAAACAGAGAATTACCATAAAATGCCCCTTTAAGGGGGAAACCTTCAGGAATCATGAGCTAAAACTTTGCACCTTGCATTATTGCCGAGATTAGCAAGGCTAGGCTAGAAATCATTGTAGCAGTCTGATCTGGATTTTAAAATGGGTAGTGATTACTCACAGAGAAAATGCATACTCCAGTAAGTGAGAGAAAAAGTTGGTCTCTAGTACATTTTTGGCAAAGTTTCTATGTGAAAAGCACTCCGAGTCTGCTCATTCCTTTCTCTTACTTAATGCTTCTCTTCCTTGATTTTTAGTATGTTTATATCCCCCAAAAACATAAACCACATACTATACAGATGCTGTTCCACCAGTCTTGTAACAGTGATTTCTAAGGCTAAGCAGTGTCACGGCTGACCTACCATTATAATCCATGTGATCAGAGCAGCACTTCTGATGTTTTTCAGGGGCATTTCATTGATATCTGGCTGCATTTCGAGATAGAACAAAAGGGTCTCATTGATAATATTGGATGACCAGCTATTGGAGGAGCAAAGAAGAAAAAGCCAGTTACATATTTGTAAGTACATGTAAAATCTGTTTTACTTTCAAATTAAAGAAATTAAGATCACTAATTTTTTTAATCATTGAATTATTAAGGTTGAAAAAGACCTCTAAGATCAGCAAGTCCAGCATGGTTGGACTTGTTAAATCTCAATCTGAAGGGACCAGAAGGTTTCTGAGATCATGACCAAAAAGCAGACACTCACTAACTAGCCTAGGCCTTATATTGAAAAAGAAGTCAATATAAGAAACAAACAAACAAAACCCACAAAACAAACAAACAACAACAAAACAGAAAACAAAACCAAAACCAGAACCTGATAATTTGAACTTGCTGCAGAACAGCAAATTACAAAATAAAATTGAAATGAAAAGCAAGTGTGATCCGTAATAAGAACATCATGCCTGCTGACTTCTTTTGCTTGTGCCTTAAAAGAGTTGTGCTCACAAATAAGGAAACCAAATATATGCACATGTTGTTGTAAAAGGCCTCAGGAATTCCAGCTGGAATTAGAATTTCAGGGTTAGATTACAGCAGACTTTCAAAATGTCCATAAAAAAAACTACAAAGCAACACAAAAGTTGACTTTAAAATCCTTGACAATGCTATACATTTTTTTTGAATAAAATAATTGTTTACAAACAAGAATGAGCACAATCAAGCCTCATTCTGTGAAAGAAACTATGTTCTACACTAAATAAAGGCTATAGCGAATGTCTGTAATTTCCCATGATGTTTAAACAGCTAGACAACCATTTCTTTGTAGTTCTACTGCAGTTTCAGAAAGGAAACCATCAGTATCCATGTCCTACTTTCCAAAGGGTTTTAAGTATGTCCTTCCCGCAATTACATTTTTATCACAGTGTAAAACCTCCTGCTCTTCCCTCCCAAATCTGTAGGCATCTCTTCTACCCCATGTTGCCTCATCCTGCTGTCTTTGACCAAGTCATTTCAGATTTTACTTCTGGGATGGAAGAAAATCTTCACTAAGCTTCTTAGATGGGACTGCCTCAGTCTTTCCCTCCAGTAACCTTTGAGAGAGGTTTTTTACACTCTTATTAGAACAAACTCCTAAACCAGAGCTGTGATTTTGGTTGGATTTTTTTTAATAGGAAAACCCAGAATAAGATGGAATGGAAATAAACAAATGTCCCCACAGTGTCCATGGGAAATTGGCCTTTTCTTTCATGCTTGCTACCAGATCATCAAGCTGGCCACCATTCCTTAGGTTGCAGGGCACTTCTGTGGTGCCTTTGGGCTCTTTCTTGCCACAGCCCTGGAAGCTTGACTAAATCTCTGCTCCTCATTATTTCAGCAATTTCTAGGAAGCTGTGCCACAGGATCCTTTGCTGCTGTCTCACTCCTTTCTCTGCTGGCTGCACCACCCTTCACATTGGAAACTACACTCCCAGGCCAAGTGGACTCAGTTATTCCTTAAGAAGAGACAATCACTTCCCCTCAGAGCACTCCAGCAGACAGCAGCCAAGAGAAGATAAAAATGGCAGCCTTTTTCCCTGCTCATTCTTTTAGAGCAATTGACATGTACCAATACACCTGCATATAAAAAAGTTAAGTAGTGGTAGAGACTGTAAATTTGGTCAAGTCATTTCACTGCTCCAGGACCATTTCCTGTTGCCCCACTCCTCTCCTCCCTATCTCTTTCCTGTCCTACCCCAAAGTGCCATTTTCATGGAGGAAGATGGAATATTAAAAAAAAAAGCAGATTAAATAATCAGATATTTCACACACAATCACATGGAGATGTCTTTGTATTTCCAGCCAGTATCCATGGTTTTTGTCAGATATTTGGGAACCACAGTCCACAGAGATGGCTGCATTATATAAGCATGAAGCCAGTCTTAGAAGCATATTTATTGTAAGTTTTCAGTGATGTGTTTGGTGACAAGAGGCTCTGAGAAATCTTGATTACAGAGAACCACCTATCAGCCTACATTCCTGGGGAGCTGCTGTACCAGACAGCTTGAGTCTATGCCCAGCCTAATGAGAGTTTTTTGCTATTGTTTCTTGGGGATTTTGCTTTTCTGTTGGTTAAACATTTTATCATTTCCTCACAGCCTTGTGATGTTACAGGAATGATTCAACCCCTTTGTGAACTAGTTTAGAACTGTTTCTTCCTTAGACAACTTCCTTCCAAGCACAGAGACAAACAAATGAAGAGACCCATCAGGCTTTACTCTTGTCCCTGACCCTCTCCATCTGGGAAAAAAGGCAGTTTAAAACAAAATAATGCATCTCTTACCAAATAACAAATACCAGCATAATTTTGAAGAAGCGCATCTGGATCTCTGTCCCCAGACGTCTTTCATTCTCTGTGTAAATCCCTTGTCTTCCTTTCAGTAAGGAGGCAACTGGAAAGTATAAAACTATATTTATTAATATACATATATCTTGTTAGTTTAGGCATAAGAATACAAAAGATAGATGCCTGCAAAGAGGGAACAAAGGAACAGATGGATTTGTTTCCAGCAACAGGTCATAAACTGGAAGGACTATCATCAAGGAATCTCACACCTAGCCTAATAGTAAAGGAAAATACTTACACATACTTAGATTCCTAAAATGAATGATATTCTACTAGTTTCTTCTAGTTCTACTAGAGATTTTTCTTCTCTCAGTCCCACTGAAAACATTAAATAGTATGGCCAACATACTTTTATTTTATAACAAAAGGTAGCACGTAAAACTTCTGTATAATTTGTGGTACAATTAAATACTTAATATGTGATGTTTAGACTAAAATAGAATAGATCCTATCATATTACGCACGTTATATTTCACTGTGTCATTGATACAGCATGAGCTACACCTCTAAAACTTGAAGATGTACTGTCAGAAAATCAGTTATGCCACATGCTGTTCAGATATCACAAGGAATATGCACAAACAAATATACTTTATCATTTTCCCATGAAAAGGGCAAGTTTTTATGGGAACCACTTCTTAAAAGAACAACTGTTCTTTTGAAAATGAATATTACTGAGGGACACAGGATAGATGGGACGAATACTAAACTGATTATATTAGATCTTCTCATGCTGTTTTCATATAATCAATGTGTAGATAAACTCAGATACTGCAAACATCTAGCACTGATCATATTACATGCATTGAATATGAATGCATTGAATCTCTAGCTTTTTTTCAGTCTCATTTCTTCCAAGCACTGGATAATAAATTAAATTGGAACTTCAAGATCCCATTTGAGTTGTGTACAATTCCTATTTGTTTCATTTGTTTTCAGAATCAGAAGTGACAAAATTCTGATCACACTTTATTACATTTTTTGTCTCCAGGGCTGCCAAGAAGTTAAATCAACTCTCAGGAGCGTTATATTCAAACCAGAATAAATTACATTCCAAAGTCCAGGTTGGTACCAAAACTACAGTAGAGTTAAGCATCCACTATACATTGTCTCAAATGCTTTAAATCAAGTAAGATAGAAATGCCTTTGCCAATATGCAGTAGAGGTTTAAAACAGAATAGCTTGAGTATGTCATCAGAGTGTGTCTCTAGGGCAAATTCCCCATCAAGATGGTATCTTCATTTCAATAGGCAACTCCTTCCCACCCTTTGCTGTATCTTTATGATTTAATGAGGAGCCATCCCACATCACTGAATACAAAGGCATGACTTTCTACAGTATTTCTTTGTTGCTAAATAACACATACTAATTGATGCTGGCCATTAGGAACATACCTGCTGATACTGTCCTCCTAAAAAGGATTGGGTTGACCACCAGCACTAGCAGGAGTGGGACATAGGTTGTGATGTAATGTGGGACTGCATGTTCCAAGCCATTTTCACAGCTGAGAAGAAATCATTAAAAGCTTATGCATTTTTTTCCTCACATCTGGCAGTTCTGGCTATTCTACCTATGTCACCTTTAACTTAAAATAAATAAATAGGAATGAAGCAAACAGATGCAAAACTTTTAATTCACAGACCTTCAGCACCAGTTCACATTTGTCGTAAAGTTGATTTTTAGCATACATTGGGTGTGCGTTTTTCTCAAATTTAAAGGAAAGCTAAAACCAGGAGTGGGGAGCAGTGGCTCATAGCAGAAGCTGTATCACAGCCCTGAAGCACACCCAAGTGCTTGTATTGCCTGGCATATTTCTTCAGGGCTCCCTGAAACTCAGGCAGGTATTTCTAACATACTCACTGACTCAGCAGGACATGCTTGTCAAAGATCAAAATGTCCAGCTTTTGAATGTCCATCTCTAAAGCTGACCAAAAGACTTTCAAATGACCAGAGTGCTACAATTTCACAGTCTGTTCCCAGAGTCCTGCTTACCTGGAGAGAGAAGGGTAGTAAAGCAGTGCAATCCCCTCCACACAGAGCAGCACTGCAAGGCCCCACGTCATCATGTGGTACAGCACAATCGTACTGCAAGCACCAAACGGGAGAGCCACAGTTAAAGATATCACACCTTACACTTTCCACATTGCAAGGTAAGAACAGGACCCTCACTGAGGCAGAGCTTTACAGATAGGAAACTGTGCAGAACAACACTGGTGGTGCAACAAACTAAGGAAGGCAGGTGGGGCTTTCATTCATTCAGACAATGAATGAGACAAAGCAAAGTTGTTCAGGCTTGCACATAGAAGTCCTGTCCCCTCCAGCCTGTAGGGTGGAGAGGACAGGACTTCTTCCCTTCCCTTATTATCCAGAAGGAATCCCTGCATCCTTAATTTCTCTTGCAGAGAGCAAATCAGCAAAATAAAATTTAAGAATGGAGCTGAACAATCAAATAAAACACTCTTTTGTAATTTGAAGAGAACTGTGTTTAACTTTCAGAGTTGGATACTGCTCCTGTCTTAGGGATATTCAGATCTGTGCATCTAGAAAGTCTTTTGCTGTTTACTCTGATCTTAGAATCAAACACAAATACTCATTATTATTTTGCCTAACAGTGCAGGGTAAAGGAGGCAGGTCCTAGATGTTTCAGACTAGAACTATGGGACTTTAAAAAATCAGGTTTATCCTCAACAGTCTGAAGTTAACCCAAAAAGCCACATTTTGGTAGCATCTGCCAGAAGAACCTTTTCTTCAGTACCTGACTGCTTAGTATCATCTGGGAACAAAGTCACATATTTTCACATTTGCTCTCCTAACAACCCCCGTAGAGACACTTTATATTTTCTGCCTAGCATTAAAACATGGTCTTTTCCAAAGGGTTTAGGTTCTTCTGTCATGGGCACTGCAGGAAAATTTATAATTAATACACATCATTCTTCTGAGGAACTTTACAAGTGTGATGAGAAGGCCAATAATGACCCCACTGAGAAGGGGATAAAACAGAAAATCAGAGAAAAGCTAAAAAAATTGGGGAATGAACTATATGAAATTCAGCACTTTCCCCCTCTCAATTTTTCATTTTCAGGATAACGCTTTTTCCACTGCAAGAATCAATTTCAGGTACAGAGTACTGACAAAAATACCTTACTGCCGTAAAGTTTATAGACCACACACAATTTGCTCCATAATTTTCCAGAAGTTAAATGAGTTCAGTTACATTTAAATTCAGCTTGGATGTAAATAAATATCTGAGCATTGCCCTGGCAATTTAAGCACTTAGAACACCACTCATCCCTATCATTACCTGGTAACCATATGAACATCAGGTGGTTGTACAAGCTTTGCTTACACCCTTAGATAGCTGCAAACACAGACATACAGTGTTGGAAGAATAATAGCAAATTCAGAGCTTTAACTCTGGTACCTCAGTCCAGCTGATCTTCTCACCACCAAGTAAGAATCAACAGCATAGCAAAACAACCACCAGAAGCCAGCACTATATAACAGCTGGATCCACATCTGCAGGGAAAAAGATGCCAAATGTCACAGCTGCTTCTCGAGTACCACAGGGCAAGGGAGGGACTGAAACCTTTGGCCTGGTGAGTTGTTCTTTAAATGTGTGTATTTTCCAGATAAGATTATGAAATATGAAATCTTACCCAAAGTCACAGGAACGGAGTTGTTGTAGCCTATGGGACAAGTCATAGGTAAATTGAACAGTGTTTGTTTTCACAGCTTATTTCCTAGTTTAAAAAAGCTGTTATTTACCTCTCCATTCCTAACCTTACTGTCGTAAGTAAAGCCCAAAGAAATTGAGGATGTTTTAATTTTAGGTTAAAATTTTAAGTGTTTCTCAGTAGCAGAGGCATGAAAATATAACTGAGGTCAGTCATAACCACAGTGTGCCTATGCAGTGTGGGTTCTGCATGGGATAGGTATTTTCTCAATGCACAAGAACCTGATCCAAGGAATGGTTATCAAGAAAAATAGGTCATTAAGAAGAAAATCACTCACCCTCTGGAAAAATATCCATAGTGAACTCCCTGACTGATGTCTTCAATAAAAGTCCAAAGGAAACAGGTTCAAGTCAAGTTAAGTTTGACAGCATTCTTGAGCTGACCCTATGCATTTTTCCCATGAGCTTGTATAAGATAAGTGACCTTTCTTTGCTGCTGAATATAAATTCCACATTTCTTCCCCATAGGAGCTGGCTCTTTGTAATAGTCTGGAACTGGTTTAATATTCAGACTACCTTCTCTCCAAGACATCTTTCAGTT
Organism: Dendrocincla fuliginosa; assembly: GCA_035047845.1. NCBI lineage: Eukaryota > Metazoa > Chordata > Aves > Passeriformes > Dendrocolaptidae > Dendrocincla > Dendrocincla fuliginosa. The sequence continues at coordinate 98,270,231 of JAWWMO010000001.1, forward strand.
CTTATCTGAATATCCTTTATCACAGCTCCATAGTGGCATCACTTTAGATCTGGAAACCAACATACTTGTTACTGAGCCAAACATCAGTGAATAGAGATCTACCATTCCGTCCTCCGAAAGGCAAATCAAGCTGGGAAATATTTCCTTTCACCATAGGTGTACACCCTACCTCTAGCCATTTGTGGCACAAATTATTCAGTATTTCATTCAAACACCATGACATTTTCCTAGTGCACAGGAGCCAGAAAATAAAATCCCAGTTTTCCTTCTAATGTGCTTTACCCATAGCACTCAACATGTAACTTTATCTGCACGTTTACATATTTGCTGCAGTTGAAAAATGCACAATTTAATATACGTGCACACACACATACAAAAATAAACTGTGGGATCTTTCCAGAAAATCCAACATAGACAAGATTGTTTCCAAAAATAATATAAATCAGATGCACTTATAACCAAAATCTTTATATGCTATTTTACTTTTTAGCAAAATGACATATTCTGCTACAGTACCTGAGAGGGTACCCCTCTGCAAACCATTCAAAGGAGATGTCTAAAAGCCTCACTATTTGGAGTTTGTATTGGCTTGTGGTTAAGTGAAATAAAACAATGGTACTAAAAGAAAAATAAAATTGGAAGCATTTTATGAAATCACACGAGAATATGTTAGGGGAAGTGAGTGGAAGGAAGGTTAGTTTTCATTCCAATATAATTAAATCTAAATTTAAAGTGGCTCAAATTACAGCATTTTACTGCAGTCCAAGAAAGGGAAAATAAAAATTGTGGTAGACCACTACGCTGCTCACCATCTAACCTGAGATTCAAGTGAAAAACAAGCAGTCAGCATACAGTATCTGGTCACTGTTTAAAAATACTCTTTTTTGTGCTAAGAGCCAGAAAGTGAAATTTAAAACATGGGGCAACACAGGCTTTGAATAGGACATTCTTGCTACAAGATATTGATGTTGTTGGTTTCCTCTTCCTCAAAGGAAAAAAAAAATCAATATTTGTATCTAATAAGCAAAACTTAAACATGTATCACAGAATTGAGAACTGATAGATGTGTACAATTTATTTTTGTGTCCATGGCATAAAACTATCATGTTTGAAATTGTCATTATATAGGCATATAAGGCACAGTGAATTCAATTTGGCACATATTGTTTTATTTAAAAACTACAGGAACTGATTAATTTTCTGTACATGCAGCATATCCCCTTCTACATTGTAAAGTTTGAATTGAAAATCTAATATTGTCATTGCTCATGCATTAATTCACTGGGAACCTACATTCCAATTGCATTTGGGTAAAGTGATGGTCGGTCGTATTTGTCATTCTCCATGTTTTGTTAAAAAATTGTGACCTTTGTTCTTGTATAGTAAACTCAAATATAGTCCCAGACAGTATTATGATTGTAAAATTAGGAGCTGAGTTTTAATCTGTAATTTTGGAATGCATTCGCTTTTTCTTGTGTTTTAATCCAGAAGATATTTAATGAGACTTGGCCAGTTGCAGCCATTGAATGCTCATATAAGCAGCAATCTGAACTGTAATCCCACAGGGCAGCAGGGACAGACCTTCTGCCAGCAGCTTTGCCCCTTGGAGTATATTTATCCTGCAGTCCCTCTGTGTCTAAAACGCACACGCTAATGCCACAAAAGCTAATCTGAGCTCCCCAAGTTGCTGGTTTCAGGAGGTCTCTGCTGCCACCACACAGGCTGTAGTTTCTGACAGAGAAGGTGGGAAGATAACCTCATGCTGCCAGTGCAACAGAGCCTTCGGGATACTAGTGATGCTGTGCCAGCACAAACCCAACCAGTGGTTCACAGCCTTTTGGGGGTTGCTTATAGCCTTATGGCTCCATGTCCCTGACTTTGGTACAAGTGTGTCCTCCGCTACCCTGGCACTCCTGCGATGAGTGAATGCTACAAAACTCTTGGGCTCAGTCTGACTTGTCCTGCTCCACATTCTCAAACACACCATGCAGCACCATGTAGCACCCTGCCTGTCATGATCCAGGCTCTTGGAGGGAGGCATGAACGCACTTGCAGGGGTGTGGCAGAAGCTGAAACCACCATATCCAGGCTCTGACTCACAGCCACATTTCCTTTTGGACACAGTAGTTTGCCTTTCAGATTCCTGCAGAGGGACTGTTAATTGGAAGCAGGAGAAAGGAAGGATGGTCTCTGTACCTACCGCGCTCCCCACGCAGAAAGTGGAAGGCCACACGTCAGTCCCGTTCACCACAGAAATGTTAGCTATGAAGTCTGGGAAGCCTAGCCATACACTTGACCTAAAGATCATACCTAAAGAAAAAAAACCATATTAATGCTTTGAATCTGCTGGTGTGATTTGAGTCACATGCTTTTCCCCGGCCACATATTTCACATCGCAGCCCAGATTTTGTGCGTCTCCAGGAAGGCGACGGCTGCAGAGGAGCACAGCAGGGACAACTGCGCTATTTAAATATCAGTGTAATCATTCAGGGAAAGTAGCCCCAAGAGCTGGAAGCTGCTGAGACTTGAAAAGTTATGTAGATTAAAATCTCACTTACTTACAGATGCTGTCACACACTTCCTTAAAATAAACGGGGTAGCACTTAACAGTTTGACATAAACCAGTAACTATTACAATTTTACTAGCATATATTCATATGATGATATTCACTTCTCTGTAAACCCTCAGTGCAGAAAAAAGCTATTTTCCACTTTTTGCTGCCTTCATTTTTACAAGAAGCTCTTTTCCTCTCTGTCACAGGTCTAAATCAAAGCAGGGCTTTGGAATTAGGTGAGAACAATACCCTTTTTAAAAATAAACTTAAGAGTTTGTTAGTGAGGTTTCCTGGGTTTGCTTGAAATAAAGCACCAACATATAACAGAACAAACCCACCAGCTTTCCCACCATGAATGAACTGCTTCCCACCCCCCAGTGTGAGTCTAATACAAAGACAATACTGGATAACTAGTTTGAGTTTGCCAGTGAAAGAGAAAGGGAAAAAAATAACTTTATTGCTGGCCTCATCTGACTGAAAAGACCTTTTCCAGGTGAATGCACACATATATTTTCCATATTTCTCTTTCTTTATTTACTCCTATAATGTTTGTTTCAGCAGTGTTACTTATTAGGTACTGTGAGAGAACCTGGCTAGGTGTGAAAGGGGAAAAGACCTGAAATATACAGATACATACACAGACACACTCTCCACCCCCAGCAACAAGAGAGACAAAACAGTACTACTTCTATTATCTAATGTGAAGATAAAAATGCTACTGTAGAAACAAACTTGTCCTGTATTTTCATGTGTCATGGTAATTTATACCTAATTTGGCAGTAAATGACTGATGGGACAAATGACCAACTCATGGATGGGATAGTTTAAGACACATTAGTTTCATTTTGACTCAGTCGTTTTGTTTTATTATCTGCTGTTTTTTTCTGCCAGTTATCAGCCAGGGGCTGGGCAGCAGGTTGTCCTTGATAAGGGAGCTTCACTCACATTTCAAAAGCCTGTGTCCAGTATGATCTGTGTGCAGCTGCGATTCAAACTCGCTTGCTGTCAATGTGACATGCCCAGAGAAGTGGCTGGCACAAAACAAGAGGCATGCTTGGTCCAAGAGGATTTAAAGACATATAGGATAGTGGGTTTCAAATGTAGTCCTAAGGACTGGCTGTTTGATGTCAACTTCAGTTTTCAGTGTGCTGCCTCACCTCCACTTGTACGCCTTACTCTGAGGACCAGTCACCATTCTGGATTTTAATTTGTTTTAAAGTAGTGATTTTGGTAGATTTGACAAGAGCTTTCACTTCTAAAGTGTAACTATTAAACAAGAACTTGCTTCCCAAAGGCCCATCATTTTCTGATCTCACTAAGCCCAAATCTTTCTGTGAACACATACAGCATGTTTCCCTCAGAAATCTGTGTTACCCATTCTCCAGCTTCATTTGTCAGTGGTATCTCAGAGCAACAAGAGCCTGCTACAGCAATGGCAAGGGACATCAAGCTGGCACTTACCTAAGCCTCCAAGGATGTCACAAATGGAGATAAGGAGAAGGATGGTGGAAGAGGAGGAGGCTTTGGGCATCTTCCGTGGGCTCTGTCCCTTCTTTGGCAGGAGCTGCAGGATGGTCAGTAGCAAACTGATGGAGGCACTGCCAATGCAAACTCCACAGAAGACTTCAGGCTGGAAGTTCATCACTAGCTGTGTAGCTGCATCCCTGTTTGGGCAGCAGTAGGTTTCTAATCTGGGAGAAGCCATGAAATGTCCAGCTGGTGGAGGGGGCCTAGGAGCAGAAGAAAATGCTGTTGCTTCCCCAAGGCAGCATTCACTTTTTCTTCACCCTCCCCATTAGTCCTTGGTGGTGAGAATCACGCGATTGATGGATCATGTGCTGCCGCTGCTGCTAGAAGTAAATCCCCCAGAGCTGCCTTTCTCAGCCTCTTTTAGCAAGGAGATCAGATCCGAACAAGAAAACACAGTGTAATCTGAAACATTCCCCATGCTTGCTCAGAGCCATTGGCAACAGTTCACTCACATATTTCTGTTAGCACAGTATGTGATACAGAAGACTTAGACTCGTCAGAGCATTGAAGATGGTTTAAAACAAATAAGGATGCAGATACCATAGTCAAAGCATTATATTTTAATTGTGTTTCTCTTTAGCCCCATCCCACATAGCACCCTTTAATTACTGCAAATTAATTGAAAAGATGAGCCCAGACACAAGCAGCCCCAGCCTTTACAGGAAGGAGCAGGGATATAAATCCACACCCTAACCAAAATCTGTTTTATTGATCCAGCCTACCCATCTCTGTAAATAAAATTAGAAACATGATACCCTATCACTGTAGAAAGAGATTACATTTGGGGAAAAAAAAAATATATTGACCTCATCCTATTTAAACCACAAGCACAAAAAATTCTCTCTTTGGTCTGTAACATCTACATTGGATCAGCTTGACATGGAAAATGCCAGGACAGGATTTCTCAATAATATTTTTCATTCTTTTTTTTCTTTTTTTTTTTTCTTTTTTGATTTGGCAAGGGTTTAATATGAAAATGAGAATTTGACCTGTAACATTTTCTTGTAGTTTTTAAGCTAGATAATATCTTTTAAGACAGGGGTCCTGTTAGACACAGCAGCAAATACTCAGAATCATAAACACAAAAAGTAATTCTCCCCTCTTAGCTAAGCCTCAAACTCCCTGTACTAGCCCTCACCCTTCCAAAAAACTTGTTTATAGGAATACATTCAGGAAATTCAGGAGAAGCATTGCCAACTGACTTGAAGTCAACAGCATGTTAAATAACAGTCATGGACGTGTAATTAGTCCCTATAAGAACAAATGACCTAAGCTTTTATTCCCTCCCCCCCCCCACAATGGTCCAGCTTGTTGTTTTAGCAGAAATTATGAAGGGCTAGTGAATGACAGTGGGATATTTTGTGTGTGGGGTTTATATACACAGAGGTCTCAGCCAGTGTGTTTGTCCTCAGCAGAGAAAACAGCCACCAGTCCTGGGTAAAATGGTACCTGCTGCTTTCTTCATTAGGCAAGATACCTTGCACATTGATTCCAACAAAAGAACGAGCCCCACCAAGCCCATCAGCTTGCTGACTGCTGGTGGGGGCTGTGCAGCCTCCTGGTGCCCGAGGGGCTTGGGTGGCAGCCGAGCCCAAGCTGCCAGGGCTGGTGTGTGATCACCCAGCTGCTCCAGGGAACTCCCCAGGGCTCAGCCCAGGCGATGTCACTCAAAGAGCAGGATGTTAGCCTGCAAATTCAGGCTCCTACACACGGGTGTCCATCCATCTGCAAGGTGTCTGAACTCCCATTATAGCAAGCTGAGGTCTTGGGCAGCCAAGCTTACAGTCTAGACCTTGTCTAGAGAGTTGTTCAACTCTTCTGAAGATAAATGCACAGGGTGAGCTGAGGAGGCTCCAGTGACCATAATGGGAACTGTGGGGTACGCGTCATCGAAGACTGAAACCCAAGTGGCTGAGCTGAATGTTTTTGCTGGATGTTTTTGCTCCTTTACAGCATAAAGAGATTTCCGTGCTGCAGGGATGAGGACAGATGAGTGACCTGGATGTTGCAATCCTACTTTTTGTTGCTATTATGTATACAAAAATATACTGGGGACAGCAAGGTTGCAAAATCAGATTGCTCTGCTCCAGAAATACAGACTCATGCTGAGGTTGTCAATACAAAGCTCTGTTGCCAGTACAAATTTGGGACTCCTCAGACTTTATTGCACCTCTGCTAGATCAGTGGTGCACAGAGTTGTCACATTTCCGTCAAGATACTGCATTGAAATCTACCTGGCTGTTGAAGAACAGAAATTACAATCCACAGAGACAGATTATTAGTTAAAATAAAGCCATCATATGCCACATATACAATTCAAATACAGATAAATTAGAATAAATTATGTTTGCTCTCATTTGAAGGTAAATTTATATTGCTGGGCTTATACTTAAAAGAGTAAAACTTTAAATTATTAGACAGAAATAGAAACTGCTGCATAGAAGCCTTTCATTTCCACTATCAGGTTCTACAATTTTTCCCCTTACTATTTCTGTAGCCATTTTCCTCCCTTCAAAAATTTGAAAAGCATGTCAAGTTGTTATCCCGATTGTTCTGACTCACAGATAGGAATGTTTTGTGTGTTTTGCTTTTTCTGCTTATCGTTTGTTTTCATTGATCTTGACTGTGATCTTCTAGTTTGCCCATAGAGATTTACCATTTTTTAACTTCCTCCTCCCCCTTTTTTTTCAGTCACTTTGAAACTACTTTCGTTCCTCAATTGCACTCTTATACCCTGGAGATGAATTTTTTTTTTCTTTCTCTTCTTTACTCTCCACAGTTTTGCCAGCTGTGCACCCTGCTTTTATTGCTTTACTTCTCTGAGTGAAGGACTGGCTTTTAACCTCTTCTTCTGGGTCCTTTTCCTCCTGTAATCTCTCAGGATTTGATTACACAGTTACTTGCAGAGGGAGTAAGTGCTTTTTATTGGAACCAAAGCATATGACCTCTAGCATACCTAATGCAAAACAGAAAATAGTGACTCGTAAATGAACAGATACTTGCCATGATACAAGTAGAGGTGCCTAAAACATGCCAACATTTGAGGCTGAATCGGAGACAGATCTGCCAAACTAAGGAGCCACTGATTATCTCAGCTGGTAAGATGTAGCTAGTCTCTGGTTCTTGTTGCTGGGCTCAAAGTATAAAGAGTTTGTGTATAGAAGAGTCAAAGAAATTCAAAGATGGTTTTGCAGTCTTACACCTCAGATGAAATTGTCTTCTTGTGATTATGAAAATAAGAGCATAAAACCTGGGGACAAAGGAAACAGAAAACTAGTGGAAGAAACTAAGAGAATAGTCATTTTGCCTTGTTAAGGACAATTATTTAGTATTCAGTAAAACTTTTATCATTTTACAGATCCTAATTCCCTTCTCTCTGAAATTATTGACACAGTTTCCACTTCTGCCAGTGGCACAAAACAGACCCATGAATATGGTATGTCTCATTTCTACACTAAGGCAGGATCTCACCTAAGCGATTGGTGGAGGCAACCATTAGCACACACACAAGAAACACTAAAAAAAAAAAAAAAAGAAAAGAAAAAAGAAGAAAAAAACCCCAATACGCTGCCATTGCAAATACCAATCAATTATACTCACAGCATAAGATTGCACAACACTGAAAATTCCAGTCCTGGTTTTGTACCTTGGCAAGAGTGTGCTCAAGAAAGAGAACAGCATTGTGCTCCTTGCAAGGAGAACACGTGTTTACTCCATACTTTTAGAAATACCTACTCACTCTCTCCTTGGATCCAGGACATAATGTTTCATTCCTGTTCACGTTGGTCATTAAGATGAACACTGGCTTCTAAGAGAAAGCAATAGATTTACAGAAATACAACAGGCATGCATTTCTGTTGTTAATGTTTTTGTGTGTTTATGGCTTATGCTTCAGTGTGCAGCTACACATACTTTAATCACTGTTTTAATTAAATCTTAGATTACAGCACTGGTTTACAAAGGGCAAGGAAATTTGTGGATATAGAGGATAGTTTATTTTTGTTTATGTGTATAGTTCAATGCATCACTGCCTGAATTTACAGCTTTCAGTGAAGATCTTTGCTACCTTGCAAATGTAAAAGCTATACTTCATCAATGGTTCACGATGTCATAGTCTTTTGTGCACTACCTGATGTAACATTTCCCAAATTAAAGCTAGATCTGTCTTCAAGCTAAATGGATGCAGTTATGATCTCCCCAACAGATTCAGCAATATATTTGTGAAGGCCTTGGCATATAAATCTTCTATATGCCTTAGCACAATTCTTCATTTTATCTACACAGAGCTCCTGCAATTAGATTTGATTTGGTTGAAACTGTATGTCCTTCCCATAATAGCAGTGCTGATTTTTAAAGGTAATTTTAAACTCACTTTTCACTGAATGTGTAACTGGAATGAACAGAGAAATTCACATCCCATTATTTCTATTTCAAGTTTTCTGTAAAATTAGGAAGGGATATTGGAACAAAACAAAGCATAACATCTGCCATGATCATAAGAGCTACAGACTCCATTAAAAAGAACTGGAAGAAAAACATGCATCAATTCCCATCCCTCAGTGATTTAAATATAATTACAGAATTGTAAATTATTAGTTTACATTTAAGGATGGTGAATATTAATTTTAAAGGATTATAATTAATATCTCATTTGCATAAAATAATGTTTGAGTTATTTTTGTTTTCTCTAAGAATAAAAACATAAATACATGAAATGAGTGTGCATTTGAAGAGACAAATAACTGTGTGTATTTGACTGATGCAATCCTGTTACGCATACTTTATTGACTTATTACATATTTTCTCTAGGGAAATGTTACCTTACCTGGCTTTTGTGAAGAAACGTACACAAGTTATTTATCAAAACTGTGTCTAAAATGTATTAAAGTAGTAAATAGATAAAGTACAAAATAACTGAGTAGAAAAATGCATTCACAGAGGTGAAGAAAATTATTTTTGCTTAGGAATTGAAAGAACAAAATCTCAGCCAATGCTGAAAATATTATAGTTCTTGAACCTGTATTAAAACAGATTCCTGTGGCCACATTTCTGGACAAATTCCACTCTTAATCATTCTCATTGCTGTATTATTTTACAGCAACGAAAAAGACACCTCTGTTTCAGCACATGGTTAATAAAGACCTTGTCCCATCCCTACACAGACTACATGAGACACAGTTTGAATAGGAACTGAGTAATGAAAAAGATTGTGAAAAGAAAGAGTATTATCTCTCACACATTGTGATACTGAACATTGATGTTAATGCCTATAAGCATAGATGGTATCCTGATCTACAAAATGTTGAATGTCTATCCTGTCCTCAGTATCTTCCAAAGGAATCCTGGGCCATGCTACATCTGCATTGTCTTTTAGGGGTTATGTTAGTTGGTTGCCTTGGGAGAAAGTAGGTAGGATATTCTTCTATCCTTGTTATGATTGCTATACTGTGGGATCTTGTTAGATTATATCTCCCACCACCCAGCAGTTTTATTTTCAAAGCTCATTAGCACTAGGACATTATCTCATAAAACTTCTGTTCTCGGACCAACCTATGCAACTAAATCAAAATATATTGCAGTACTAACTTCACAGCTCCTACAATGCAAGAGCTCTCCAAGGCTCTATTAATGAAATTGCTAAAAATGTCAGTGTACCATGGCCAATTAGACAGTCTTATTGAACACTGTAACCAAGTATCAAAGGGAAATCTGACAAAGTGCACAGTCCAGGTCCAGGCACACACACTAGCCAACATTCCCCTTTAAAATCCCATGAGCATCACTGGGTATTTTTCCTCTGCAGTGGCTTCATGGCCAGCAGTCAGCCCTGCAGCATCCTGGGACTCAGTGAAGGAACATTGCAACCTTCTGTTTCACAAATTGTTGTCTTGCAGTTTCTGAAATGAGCAGAGAGCTCAAAAGCATGGCTTAGCTGCCTCAGGGAATCAAGAGGAAATGCAGCAATAACAGCAGAAACATTATAGTACAGGAAGGAGCTAAGATCCACTCTTTTGACTTTTCTTTGAAATCATGATTAAAAATCATGACTTCGTTGCCAGAGGTGGACTTCGCAATTTGAGGTGGACAAAGTAATGAGCATCCAATGTAGTTTACTGGATATACCCTTTAGGTGAGCAATATGGATACACTACATATTTATATTACAGCTTGGCCACATCAGCTACTCCTATCAGTCAACTTTCTGGGAGCACAAGTCCAAGGAATGGTTTGGACCTAAAACTGCTTCATAAAATGCAGTGTTCTGAAAGTAATCCTCTGCGTAACTTTAATGTTGCACTTTTTCTCATTTGTATGCCTTGCTGGATTCCCTCAAATATCCTATCAAGTGCTGACTCTTCTGTTAGCAGACCCAAGAGGAGACCACACCTGTACATTTAGTATAAAGGGGTGTAGCAGTCTGTGGGGATGTGGCATACACAAAAAGAACTTCAGCCCCCTGGACTCCTGGACATGTTCCAAACAGCCTAACATGTGCCCTAGTATCACCACATTCATGCAATACCACAAGTCTGGCAGTGCTGGACCATAGTCGCTTGAGCATACCTGATGCTTTAGCGAAAACTGCTATAGCACTGCAAAAAAAAAAAACCAACAAAAAAATTCACTTTGTGCCTTATGCCTACTTAGACAGATTCTAACAGGTGCTATATCCTATGACCTTCACCTGGACATGGTTCATTTTCTATGTAATCAAACTGTGAGTAGAAAAGTAATTTGTAATGAAGAAATTATGTCTGTTTATAGAAAGCACAGAGAGATTTATTTATACATGGCTGATAGGCAGAAAAGGAAAGGTCTGCTTGGGGCTAGCTAGCAAATGAAGACAGTCCAAGTGACAAATACCAGATTACAAGGCTTTTGTCTGCTCTCATGCTTACTTTGGCCTCTTGCTATTTATCTACCCTTTTAAAAGCCTTCACAGTATTCATTGCAAAAGGGCATTGGAAGCCATCCTTTTGGCATTTTCCCTGACCATCCCTGCCCCAGTGACCATTTTCATCAAGTACAGAATTTAGATGTAGCACGCTGTGATATCAGAGTTTAAATGCACTAAACAGTCTTGTTAGCCTCTGAAGCTATGTCCCTCATGTAATTAAAATGGTCCAGTGACATGAGAGCAAGTGGCACAGCACAGTTTGTACAGACAATGTTATCATGTAACATGTGTTATCAAAGAAGATGGACAATGAAAAACACTCTCGAATGTCCCATGATCAGAAATGTAGCAGCAAGAATACATATTACAAATGATGCTTCACTGAAATGATGGAAATTCATGAAGTAAAAAAATAGATCCCAGGTTAATAAAGCTGCAATGCACATACATATGATCAAATACAGATATAGAGTGAAAATATACATATACATCTATACATATACTACTGGACTTTCTTCCACAACTAAGAAAAGGTGGCTTCATCCATGCTGCTGCATAGAGATAGTCGCTGGCCCACATTATCCCCAAACTGTGTCCAAGCATTGCCTAGTTAGCATGTTGACAATAAAACAGTATGGACTGTCATGTACTGGTGCTTCAGCCTGTGTGCTTTCACTCTGCTTTTTGGTTTCTTTGTAAAGTATTCATCTGAGATGTTGTAATACGATTTGATCAAGGGCCCTACTGTAGGAACTAAATAGGTATACAGATACTGGAGGGACTATGGCCTAAGGCAGGACTTCACATGTGCTGAACTTGACTACAAGCGGAAAACCACATCCCCAGGGAAAACTGGTTACCTATTCACTGCCTCTTTCTAGGCTGTATGTTGTCTTCTGACTCTACAAAAACATGAGGAGCTGCTATTGCCCTTTTCTTTGATTTTCAATCTTGTTATCACGCAACATTGTGAAAATTATAAATCCTGAAGTGGATTACAGATTACAGGAGTCTGTGTTGAACTCATCGCTTTCTTCTTGACGATGGGTCTAATAAGTCTCATGATCTGAGCCAAGAATATTATTGTTACCAAACCATCATATCTTTTCTCTTGGTCACTCATAGCTGCATGTTCTGCAGTGCATGCTCTCACCCTCAGAAAATTGCTCTGAGGTATAAAGCATATGTGCTGTGAGAATAAGCAAGAACTGAAAAAAGTTTGAATGAAAATCATCATGGGAGATAGAAGTATCAGAGCGTCATATGAAATACTATTCTTTCACAAACTTCTGCTTTAGGTAAAGAACACAGAAGATTTTTTTAATTGTAAAGATCTGAAGAATTCAATATATGAGTTATATATATACGAAAGGTTGAAAACTTCTAAGGCTTCCTCCAGCACTAATTATGTGCTGATGAAGCCTTATTTGCAATACAGGAGAAACAAGACACACTTGGGAAAGGTTTTTAAAGCGCCTAAATCACAGAGGAGATATCCTGCTGGAGCTTTTCAACATGGCATTTTTCATTCTGAGAAAGTGAGTAATTTGTTGAAATCAAAGTGTTTTGCCGAAGAGCGTGATTAGGCTGAATTCATCAGAAGCAGCATGGCAGGTTTCCAAAGGAAAGCCTCTTGGTTTCCAGATATGCCAGGGTGTCTGTCTGCTGGGCTGCTACCCAACCTGTTTGTCCAGGTTCTCAGGACTTTCAGTCTCCACAATAGACGGTCAGCAGTTTACCAAACCTTGAACTCCTTGATCAAAAAATCCATCCACTTTTGTTACAGGAATATTTCAGGTTTTTTGGTCTTTGTGATGATAATTTTCAAAGACATTAGCGTTTGAAACAGGAAGGAGCTGGAAGCCACTGTGCAGCTAGAAAGCTGCAGTCTAATCACTATTGATGCAATGTGGTGGTATGAACTGCATGACTGGAGGGCTGCCATCAATGGTTATAAATGGATCAGAAGAGACAGGCAAGGAAGAGGTATTAGATATTACAAAGAAATTCTTTACTGTGAGGGTGGTGAGGCACTGGAATAAGTTGCCCAGAGAAGCTCTGGATGCCACATCATTGGAAGTGTTCAAGGCCAGGTTAGATGGGGCTTCAAGCAACTTGATCTAGTGAAAAATGTCCCTGCCAATAGGACATTGGATGAAATGAGGTCCCTCATTAAGGTCCCTTATTAAGGTCCCTTCCAACGCAAGACATTTTGTGATTCTATATTTCACTATATGTTTTGCTAAATGTACCATAAACACTTTATAGGACTAACTTTTGTTCCACATACATATGTATGCATACCCTACAGCTTTTAACAGTGATATTACAGACTGCTGTGCCAGTGAGCTATCTGGAATAACATATGCAAGTCCAAAACTCCCATCTTGCAACTAATTTCTCTCCTAAGTTCTGGCAGTAATCTCACTGGATTTACAGTATTGTCACAAAACTGTAGCCTTCGGAAAATGTTTGGGTTTTTTAATTTTTTCTTCTTCACTGTAGAGATCACACATTGTAGAGAGCACTAGTGACTAAAAATTACATTCCTTCAGCAACTATGACAGCTGGTTTCACAGAAGATGTTACCTTGGTACTATTATCAAATAGCTAGGTTCTTTTGGTAGATACCACTGAGGATGTATAAAAGTCTGCTCTGCCTCTGTGCTGGAGGCTGTAACACCTCTAACTGAGCTGACAGAGCAGAATATGGGCCATGGATCAACTGTTCTGTTTCAGCATCTTAACTTGTCAATGAACTATGCATGCTCCGGGGCATCAATTTTTAATTTCATATGGCTGAAGCAGAGGCACCTTTGTGTTTTTACCAACCTGTTGATGTTTGGTGGTTAGCTCCAGGAAAGGAGTGGTAACAAACAGTGGGAGGTTGTAAAGGCTTACCTCACCTCTTTACTCTGTGAGTCAAAAGCTTCTCTCAAGTTTCTCAGCTGATGGGGGAAAAAAAACCCCTGCTGACATTGCAAGGTCCAGCACAATGAATGGTCTCAAGACTGACAGTAAAAGAGCCTATTCCAGAGCCATCCCGCAGGAATCCTGCCCAATTCAATGCAAGGTGCCTTAAGGAAAAGATATGGGGCGTATAGCCACAAAGGTGAAACAGTCTGTACTTAACAGCACACTGTGCCTGACACTGTTTAAATAAAATCCTGCCATAAAGCAATTTATTCACAGTTTTGGTAATCCCAATGACTAAGTAGGGAACAGGTATGCAATATGAACACCAGAAAGAATGGAGGTGAGTAGATTCTGTAGAACAAAGTTTCACTTGAAATTGTTAATCAAGCTTCAAGTAGCAAGGTAGGAAGGCAGATGAAGTACTGTGGAAAGAGCATGGTTTTTACAAGGCAGGGATTCACAAACTGGATATGTGGGAACCATCCCCTAACAAAGTCTGATAGCTCCTTTATGCTTGGCAGAAGGAGGTGTTTGGGTAACTTGTGTACATCACTGAGAAGTATCTTTGATACAGAAGGGGATCCTGTTTCTACCACATTGGTCACAACTATATCATTCTCTGTCCTTAGTGTGAAAAAGCCTGTTACTTCCTTTGATATATTTTTGGCACCCTGATGTATCTTGCATTTCTACATTCTATTGCAAACTCCTGTTTGCAAGGGAGAAAGCCAAGGATTTGGTCACTGAGGCTGTTGTTAAACAAATACAATTATAATTGGTTCTTTTATCACACAAATGAAAAGTAGTATTTTAGAATAAGTTCACTAAATCCTTTGTTCTTTATCTGAAACATTGTGAAGGCTGGCAAAGCTGCAGAAATTCAAGCAATAAAATTATCACAATGTTTTAAGAAGAGCACAAGTACAAGCCTCTAGCTTCAAGTCCCACAGTGAGGAAGGATGTAAAAGATAAGGAGAGAAATTTGACTGATATGATAAAAGAGAATTCCTGTCTTGCTTTGACTTGTCAAACTTACGTGAATGAGGAACTTTACATAGTGGTCTCTCAATTTTCCATCGGTAACATCAAAGGACAAAAGACATAAAAAGGTGTCATGCAAGATAAGGAAGTCTGATTTCTGAACTTTCAGCCAAGCTGAGGACCTGTGTGATGACTGTGTCAGACTATTAGGGTCTAAGCAATCCTGAAACTTAGCTAGAAACTTGTTCTCTACAGAGGTCTCTCTTAATCGTGACTGTGAAAGCTTTCAGATATTCTTTCTTTAGGCAACTGCTTTCCCAAGAGCTACATGTCTGCATCTTCCACTGATGTAATGACAGTAGCAGTTTGACAGTTTTCAATGGATGATGGTTCCTGGCTGTAGATTTTCCATTTTTAAAATCTGTGCTCAGATTTCTCCATCATTTTCCAATACTGAACTTACAAGACCAAAACTAAAAGCCAAACAGCAATGTAAATCTTGAATTTCTATTGTGCAATAAAATGATCAAGATGAAGAATGAATGTTTGGCAGTTGGAAAAGAGGAACACAAACAGAGAGGGCCTTTTTGGAAGCAGAATTTGCTCTTCCAATAGTGATGTAAGCTATTTTATTTCCATTTCATTTCAATGGGCATACTTAAGAATACACTAAAGTTCAAATGGTTATTCTAGATCTTTCTTTTATTATCATGCTTACAAAAAACAAATTGTATATTGCAGCTGTTTAAAACTTCCAGCTGTAGGTTTCTGAGTATACATTACTGAGTAGACAACCTGGTATGTGTTACACAAACAGAGCTGTAGACTTTGTCTCAGACTCTAAGAACAAGTGGAGACAGGACATTGAGTAAACCACTTGTATTTCTACTTGTCTATATGACAGAAAATAATTAAAGAAATCTGACTGAGGATCTGCAAGTCATTAGAGGCCTTAAATAACTTGGTAAAAGGTTTGTATTTAGCAGGATGTCCATAGAAGGAACATGTAAGTTCGAGTGCCCTCTCCACTGTTCCTTCTACCCCTAATCATCCTAATAATGTAATTTTCTTGTTTCTGTATGTCCTCCAATCTGCTGTTGTGATTGATGATTCAGATACTCTCAATCCTGAAAGCAAAGTTCTCTTTAAGTATTAGATAAACATCCTGTAGCTAATGTTGGAACTATTATAGAAACAAATTACTTCAGTGTAAGACAGGGGAGTTTTATGAGGAATAAAACAGCTCAAACAGGAGTTAAAGGATCAGACTACAGAATCAGAGTGACATAATGGTCACTTTCAGAAAGCAAAATATGTGAACTGTCACATCAATATACAAAACCTTGAAATCCCACTGCATATACCAGGCAGCTCCATGAGACAGTGTGTCAAAGGAGAAAGTTCCTTGAGGTTCACAAGTCTTTCAGAAACTAAAATAGAGATTTCTCTATGGCTTGGATCAAGCAGCATTTCACCTTCTTGGTAGTGAAATGCCAGGAGGATTGTGTGCTGGCACACAGGTACTCCAGGCCACATCTGGTCCTTATTTAAGGCACTGAAACCATTATAAAGTGATGTAAATAAGTTGAGAGAACTGCAAGAAACAAACATTTTACTCCCAGCCCCACCCCTAACTCAATGTCGCTATCAGGCAACCCTAAACCTTATTTCCGACCCATAAAATAAGATTTGCGTGACGATTAGCACTTCCAGTCCTGTCTCGCGCTCTGCCATCAAACTTTTTCGAGTCTGGGACTCCACATCTCTTCCCTGCTGGGTTCCTTCGCTGCAGCCTTCACCTGCCTTTCCCACCGCTCCATCCCGGCCGCGGGTCCGCCCAGGAGGCCTCTGCGGGGCGGTGCGGGGGGCTGCGCGGGCAGGGCTGGTCGGGCAGAGCTGTGCGGGAGGGCTGGGCAGGAGGGCTGTGCAGGAGGGCTGGCCGGCCAGGGCGCCGCCCCGGCCCCTCCGCGCCACAGGTGGTGGAGGCAGGGCGGTGCGGGGAGCGCGGCCGACAAGGGCCGGCAGAAAGCACCTCCCTCCTTCCCTCCGTCTCTCGCTGCTCCCTGCCCTGCCCGAGCACCGCGGCGAGACGGGAAGAGCCGCCCCGTCCCCCTCCTCTCCCTCCCCACCGCGGCCCCCGCTCCTGGCACCGCGGGGCGGGGCGGCCCCAGCCGCGGGCTGCCCTTTCCGCCCGCCCGCCCTCCACCTGCTCGCCGCTTTGTTTGGGGCCGGCCCGGGCACGGTCCCGCTCGGGGCGCGCGGTCCTTGTGGCCGCCACCTTTGTGTGTCGGCCGGTCCGGGACTGCTCGCCCCTCGCCCCGCTCCTCCTCCTCCTCCTGCTCTCCCCGGCGCTGCTCGCCCCGCCGCCGAGTTGCCACAAGTTGGAGCCGCCCCCCGGCCGCGGGCTCGGCGTGAGACAATACCGCGGGCTGCGGGCAGCAGCAGCAGGAGGGGCGGGCGGAGCAGCCCTCGGCCGCCGCCGCCGATGGGGCCGGGCCGGCCGGCGCTGCGGGGCGGGTAGGGCAGGGCAGGGCAGGGTTGGGGGTGTCTCTGCGCGCCCGCGGCAGAGGCGGTCCGGCGGCGGGCGCTGCATGGAGGACGGGGGGCTGCGGGCCGGGCGGGAGCGGCTGGCCGGCGCCGTGCTGGGGGAGCCGGGGCCCGTGCTGGTGATGGTGGAGCAGCGGGCGGCCGAGGGCTACCGGCTGGTGGAGGTGCAGCTGAGCGGCGGGGCGCCCTGGGGCTTCACCCTGAAGGGCGGCCGGGAGCACGGAGAGCCCCTCATCATCACCAAGGTGAGCGGGGCGCGCAGGGCGGCCCGGCCGGCTCCGCGGTGCCGGTGGCAGCAGGTACGGCGGGGCAGCCGCAGGTACGGCGGGGCAGCCGCAGGTACCCCCGGCCCGGCCCGGTGCGGGGAGCGGGACGGGGCTGGGGGCGGCAGTGTGGGGGCAGTAGGGCTCTGCCCGCGGGCAGCCTGGCGGCCCCGGCCAGCGAGGGCCGGTGGCGGCCGGCGGGGGGACCCGAAACCTGTGCCGGGCTGTCCCCTGCCGCTTCCCCCCCGGGCTCCTGGCGCAGCAGCGCATGGAGGCTGAAACTCCCGGCTCCGAGGCGGAGTGTTCTCCGCTGCTGTTGCACTTGTGAATTCTAAGTAATTAGGGTGGCCTTTTGTATCTCCCTCTTTCTTTAAACAAAAAGCTCTTGTGGACAGTGACCAAATCCACGCTCCGCAGACGGGGGGCGGGGGTCGCTCTCGGATATATATGCACTTTCTGCTTGCAACCTCCTTTTTTTTCCTCTCTTTTAAAGTTCTTGTATACTCACAGCTTTAATCTCAGTGTGTTGGACATGAGTTAGAAAAATACATCGCGTTTTCTAGAAAATGTTTTTCATCTGTGTGTGTATTTTGACTTAAGAATGCCCCCGCCTTCATTAATTGTTGGGTTTTGCTGTTAAGACAGCTTTCATATTGCACAGTGAAAGTACATTAAAATAGATCCATATGTAGTTGTGGAAAAGAAAAATCTACATTAGCAAAGCACATTTTACTCTAGATCTGTATGAAAGATATATATATATACACACACACTTTTGTCTACAAGTCCTCTAGAGACTGCCTTTTCCCCTTTTAAAGGTGCCGGAAAGTGTCACTGGTCAACAAGTCCTGTTTTCTCCACAGTAGAAATTCTTCTAATCTTATTTTTTGATTGGTTTCATTGTGAGTTGCCTAGTTGGTTCCCTTCTCCCAGCCTTGAAACAACTGCGTTATGGACTTCCCAAGTTAAGACTTTTGAAACTATCAGTTTCTAGATCCCTTCCCTACTGCTGTTTTCCAAGAAACAACAGTCAGTGTCAGAATATGTATATGCTGAAAAATGACTGCCAGTCTGTTGGCCTCCTACCAGTACCCCGAATTACAGAATAGCAAACCTGGGAGCGTTTGAGGAAAGGAGAAAAGAGCTACTTTACCATGTATGTACTAGCTATTAAGTGCCAATTCAAATAATTCCACCTTTCTGGTAATGGCTAATAAGTGCTACATCTAAAGACTGATCAGTGATACTTATTCATAATGTTACCTAGGTATTACATAACAGGCTTAAGTATTTGTGGCATGAGGATGTGGCTGTGGTATGTGGAGAGAAGTGTCTAGGACTGGGAACCTTGTAAACTGGGTCTGTTGCAAGGGAATAGTTAGGTGGAACTACACAACATGGAAGAGAAAACTAAGTCCATTGGTACAGACCTAGGAACAAGAGACAACCTGGATCCTTGGGTTTAAATTTCAGAGTGTATTTTCATTTGCCATCGTTGGATATAAATGTATCCAACTGTTTTTGAAACCAAGGGCTGGGACTTGTGTCCCTGGGACTGCAGTTATTTAGCTGCAAAATCTTCCATCCTGATTTGGCCCAGCCATCATGGTGTTTAGTTTTTTTTTCTATACTGCTTGCAGTGGTGGAAAGCTGCTGGGAAGAATAATTTAATATCAGGTGATTAAAACCGCCCCTCCTTGTGGAAGATGTAAAGTTCTCAACTGAAGAGTCTTGGACTTGAGTTATCCCCTTTCTGAGTGGGGATCATTGGGCTGCCATGGATGAGGAAATGCCACTTCACCTGCACTTCTCTCTCTGTGGTGTGTATGCCCTCCTTTCTCAGGTAGGCTGTTGACTGGTCAGTGGGGGATCCAAGAAGACCCCCTGGACTGAGTCCTTCAGAGTACTTGTGGAAAACCTTCTGGTTTTGTGGATTCAAACTGTGCTTAAACATCAGCTGGCTCTGAAGCTCTCTCTCACTGTAGTCCAGGGTGTCTCGGGGGAAGTGAGGGTGGATGATGCCAACTGCCACTTTTTAGGGAGAGGAATGTGACAAGGTGTGAATTGAGTCTCAGATAGCATCTCCTTGGGGGGATTTCTAGAATTCTGCCTGTCTCCTTTCTTACAGTCTCAGAAGCAAAATCAACCTTTGAAGAAAGCTGCCCCTTTACGTAAATGCTGTGGAAGTCTGAATTTCCTGCTTTCCTTAGCATATATGGCACAACTGCCAGAAAAGGAGCATCGTAAAATTCTGTAGTAGAAAAATTTGTGCGCAAGCACTTCGCAGCACTTTCTGCGCAACACGCACTTTGGGTGTTAGTTTCTCTGGTTGTGTGGCTATTTCACTTCTGATAGGAAAGGAATTTTTTTATTACAGATATCATAGGGAGAGTCAGGGGCAAGCAAAAAGAGCTGCAAATACTTTTTGGGAATTTGTTAGCTGGAAATCTAGTCAATTAAAACAAGAGTGGTGTTTGATCCACCAAATTACC
Source organism: Dendrocincla fuliginosa (assembly GCA_035047845.1). NCBI lineage: Eukaryota > Metazoa > Chordata > Aves > Passeriformes > Dendrocolaptidae > Dendrocincla > Dendrocincla fuliginosa. The sequence goes on from JAWWMO010000001.1 coordinate 98,290,413, forward strand.
AATTATCAGAGAGGGGAAGGCATGCTAAAGAGGAGAAAACATGTCCAGCCTTAGGGTGATAAGCGTGTGCTCAGCTGCTGGAATTTTGTCCCTGCTCATTGCAGGGGGGCTGCACTGGATGACCTTTAAAAGTCCCTTCCAATCCAGACGATTCCATGATTGATGTCGTGAGGGAAGTGCTTTGCCCCTGGAGAGGTCATGCACAGTCACGCTGCTGGTGCCCAGCAGTGGGCCCAGCTGTGGCGGCTTCCCTGTTTCATGGTAGCGTTTCTTTCTGCAACTGAAACAAGACTTGGAGAAATATTCCTGAATCAGGTAGGCAAAATATCAAGTTCACCTGCCAGACGCAAGCCTTTTTATTTTACTTTTTTTTCCCCCCTTGCCTTTTCTGTTATTGCTGCAATAGGCACAGAGAAAAATGGTGCATGATACAGCTTGTTCGATCTTTAAACATAGCTGGTCTTCTGAAACTTGCCCCACCCACGTGCAAATGGGGTAGCAAATATTTAAGAAAAAAGTCTTTTAGCATTGTCTCTTTGTTACATGCTATTATTTTTTAGTGTTCCTTTAAGAAAATGCTTTACATTTTTTCTGATCTCTGCATGTGTATGTGATAACATTCCAAAAAAAAAAAAATTGCCCAAAGGCAGCTTGTTCTTGCCTAATTTGACATCTTGAAAGAAAGGACTTGCTTTTTATAGCAACATGTGTATTTCAACAGAAGGTGAAATGAGAACTTTAAGGACTTTAATTAGAAGTCCCACAAGCCTCAGTTTGTGTTTTCCACTTTTTTAAAATAAAAACCCCTGAAGAGGGAGATCCTACTGGAAATAATGAAAATGAAAAGTCAAAGTGCTCAAGTGTGCAATCTTGTGAAAATCTCCCATAGCTGCATTATCTTGATTGCTTTTACTTTGAAAAGGCTCTTATCTGAGATACCCAACTTACAGTGTCAATCATAATATTGATTGTGGGTGGTGGACAGAAAGTCATTTCACTTCCTGTACTAACAATATCCTTAGGAACTCTGAAGTTGTTCTGCAGTCAGCTTTATTTATATTACATTAATAAATATGAAAACATTATAGTTTATGCATTTTAAGAATGGCTGATGTATCATTTAAATAAATTTCTCTGTAG
>JAWWMO010000001.1:98291652-98318939 GCA_035047845.1 Dendrocincla fuliginosa
ATTAATAAATATGAAAACATTATAGTTTATGCATTTTAAGAATGGCTGATGTATCATTTAAATAAATTTCTCTGTAGTATCAGCTTTACAAGAGCCTACAGCTATACCTCATCAAGCAATGATCTCATTGCAGTCTAATCAACGCTGGGCTTGGCTGGTATTTCTGCAAGATTTCCAAGTGAAACCTGGACTGTTGCAAGAAGTTTTGTTGTTGATTTAGTAGATAGAGCTCTTGTCTCCTGAATCAGTGCTGAATTCGTGCCCCAGCTGGAGGTGCTGTCTTTCAAAAAAGGACTATCAGACAGACTCTGAACTTCTAGTTTCTTTATCCCATTGCGCTTTCCTAATGTGCTCCTTTCTGAGGTTAAGTGTGAACTGCAATTAGTTTAACCCAACAATTATTTAAACTGTAGAAAGAAATGCTTCTCTGTTAATTGACTGCAAGACTTCTCAATGGGACTTTTATTAATTTATTATTTCAGTAGTAAGTGAAGTGTTTTCATTAAGAAATCTTTTATTCTTTGGCCTTAAAACATACAACTAGAAGCAGTTACTTGCATCACTATACTGCAACAGTATTGGGGAGGGTGGGGAAGCTTTAATGATGCTGTATACAAATGAAACAAAAAAGATGTCTTCCGACATAAATAACCAATTACCTCACTCAGGTGTTTGAGGTGAGCTGTCGTGCTTGTAGACATTAGCAGTTCTTAAACTTGGCTATAAAGCTCAATGTCCAGAAAATCAGCATTTAGCAGTAACACCTGAAATTACGGACTGCTTCAATATAAATGCAGTGATTTGCGTAAACAGCTGATTTATAAGTTATTAGGAGCCATTGTACTGTGTCCAAGAGAGAATTCTAATCTAGGTGTCCGTATCCTGGCAAATTTCATTCACGTCCTTCAGTTTTGGAAAGATAACATATGGAGTATTCATTATATTTTGTCTTCTATCCATCTGGTCTTGATCATCAAACCCAAGCAAAATAACTGACCTGTATGAGTCAGAATTTGAGCAGGTATCTTAATGAGCAATTTTAAAAGAATGTACCAAGTCATGTTCTGTGTTTCTTTTGAAACCTTTATTCAACTTCTTATCTTTCAAGAAGAGTTTATGGTCTCAGTTGGATTTCATTGTGTTGTTAAATTTGATAGTTGAGAAATATTGGGAAATGTGTATAGATTAGAATGAATGTTTTAGTATTGAATTAGTATAATGTAGCTATTTATCTTTTTTTTCCTTGCCAAACATGTTAACAATTGGTTTGTGGTTTCTTTTTTTTTCAATGCTACAGACACTGTTCTTCTGAGTGGTCTGGTAGTTAGATCCCAAGTCTCTATTATTGGAAGAGAGGAGTCGGTTTATTTTGATGCAGGAAGATCTTACTGCTTTTTACTTTGGTAGGCTGATTAATGAAGGGAATGCTCTCAATTTTAGTGCTTTAATGGCTGTTGAATGACCTCTTTATGATGACTGTTAATGTACTGGCAGAATGGAGCCTACCACCCTCATATGCAGTGTAAATGGTTTGGCTGTGGAAGTCTGAAGGTTAGGAGGTTGGATTTGGGTTTTTTTGTTTGTTTGTTTGTTTTTGTTTTTAGGGGGTTTTGTGGTTTTTTTGGGGGAGGGGGTTGATGTTTGGGTTTTTTTGGCAAGAGCTTTAACAGTTGAAATGCCGTTAATATTGGAAATTGTATTTAACAGCCATCTTGGATATTGCTACATGTGGTCTAAAAACTGTGTAAGGAGTTGAAAGGCTGGATTAGAGGCTTGTGACTGGAGAAGTTTCAAGTCAGTTGAGTTCTGTGCCTAGCAGTCAACAATGTGAATATGGTTTAAGAAATGGTGTGCTTGCAGTACTGAAATTGCAGTCTTCCTTTGTGCATTTCACACTGCATTTCAGTACAAAAATCTTCCAGAGGAGTCAGAATCTTGTGTTTAAAACCAGAACTAAGAAATTTCTGTACAACAAATGAACTCCTAACTTTTGGAAATACTGATTGCTTTCAAATTTTTTGTTCCTATCTCTTCTGCATTTCTTCCTTTCAGCTACTTGGGCAAAAATTCTCAAATTTATCATGATTTTTTAGTTTAAAAGAAAACACAAACAAAAGCATTTGTGTCTGGAGTCTGCCAGCGGAATTGGTGTATTTTGTGGGAATAGTTACTGTAAAAGAAATTAGACAGTGGGATTGACTGTTTGGAATATTCATGAATTTGGTCTATTTAAACTTCTCTGGTTGTTAGTTAATACTTGTGTTAGTTCATACTTTTCACAATGAATTTTGGGTGCTACCATAGGCACTAGCCTAAAAATAAAAGATCTTCAAGAGACTTCTAGTTATTGCTTGCTGTTGTGAGAGGTTTGCCAGTAATGCCACTTATTACCTAGATATCCATCATGCTTATGGTTTTGTGTCCTTTATAAGAGGAGAAAACAGTGTGGGTATGTGTGGTGTTTATGCATGTGCTATGTGTGCTTTATTCGATAGACTGTACATACTTTTTGCAGGTCTTGATTCAGTGTGTGTTCTCCTGTTTAATGAATATTTAAAATAGGGTAATGTGGAAAGAATAAGGTAAATGGGAAGTGAAACATGGTCATGAATAGATTAGAGAAAACAACTGTTTAGTAGTAACCAAGCCAATATTATTTAACATATGTGAGCTTCTTTTTTCTTGAGAGAAGCCATTTTTGTCTAGTCTTTCTATGCATTTGTAATATATACAAAGAACACCTAATATGTATATGGATGTAGTTTTGTGGGTCAGTTTATTACAGAAGTTTGAGACAAGTCCTAGCCATTAAGCAGATTTTTTACTTGTGCATTTAAGAGATTCTGTTTGTGAAGACATGAAGAGTTTCACAGAGAGTTGAACTAAAAACTAATGCAGTTATACTGAGACTTCATCCATTTAATCTGCACAGACTTTCTACTGTCTATTTTGAACCTGTTTGATATAAGGTCAGTTGAAGGCTTTGTACGTATATGTACGTAAAGAAAAATATTGATGCTTCTCTGTAAACATAATTCTGGACTTCTGGTTTTCAGCTTTTTGGAGGATTTTTGGGGAGGTATGTGTGTGCTTGCTTATCTTTAAGACAAGACACAAACTTGGAAGCTTTCTAATCCCACATAGCATAATATTTTCAATTTCTTAAAGGTTATGCGGGAAGTATGTTGTACTCTCCTCATCCCCCAGCCCTTGAAAATATTATGACCTCTCTGTGGTGAATTATTAGGAGTTGTAATTTTTGTACTACTTGTAACTTCACTGATATGGCCATATACAACAAATGTAAGGTTTATGGAATGGGTAGCTGAATGCTCTGTGTTCCAATGCATTCATTCAGTGATAGGAAAAGTCTACAAAGTTTTGAACCAGAACCAGTTTTGAAAATTCAACTTGATGGACTTGTGAATGTGTCCTCCATCTATCCTTTGCCAAGCAGCAGACTTTTGGTGCTGTTCACCCAGGCTTAAGCTGAATGTTCAATTGAAGTCACTACTTTTGGGAAGTACGTTGTGGTGTTTAAATTAGCCAGGACTAAGTGCTCTGAATTGCTTTCTGAAGGTGCATACCATTTGCTGTGAACTGTGTGAGAAGCTGAGGAAACCTGTTGTTCCTCAACACATACTTAGATGCCTACGGCTACTGTAAGATGAAATATTATTGAGCAGATTATTGTCTCTCTATTTGCAGTGTGTGTGACTATACCTAAGACATTAAATTCTTATTTCTCTGATTGTTTCTGAACATGGCTTTTCAGTTTGATTTATTGAGCTAATCAGGGTAGAGTTTTAACCTACCAAGGACCAACAACATTTGTTAGGAGAGAGCTTCCTTCCCCTCCCTGGAAATTAATACAGTATCAGTATTCAATTTCTAATTCAGGGCATTCTTGGTAAGCACAGATCTTTTACTGCAAGATAAGAGAATGGCATCTGCAACATGACAAGTTGTGGAATCTTTTTAGCAGCCTTTGCATGTACCTGATGGTCGCTGTGGTGTGCTGAACTCCCTCAAGGCAGAAGGAGCTGACTGGTAAATGCTGGAAATGCAGCAAATTGCAGATTTGAGAAACTGAATATGTTTTGTCAGGTACACAAATCTTGGGTTGACTCTGAAATTAGAAACAGATGGAGTTGACTGTTTGATGATAGAAAAGAGGTGGTTATTTCAAAGTTCTTCCAAACCCTCATGAAAAGCCAAAATCAACTGAAAGCTTTGAACTGTTTAGTCAAAAGCTTGGTAGTGTTGGCACTGAGGGGAACACCTTGTATTTTGTGTCCCTGTACTTCTCCTGCCTCACCTCACATAGAAAGGAATGCTTTCCCTCTGCCACCAGCCCTGCTTTCTCACCATTTAAATCTCTCCATTTCAAAATTGTTAGGTTCTTTGAAATGTCTAAATAACTCTTAGCCACATCTATCAACCGATAACAAGAGTTAGGAAATACGTTGTTATGTTTCTTAGATACAGGTTTTTATGAATTTATGATTTTACTGTATTTAGTAATGAGATTTTTGAAGGATATATAGTGGCCTGTTACTCAAGGGTGGAACAAAGGGCAAGAAATAGTCTCAGTGACTGAAAGCTGGAAGTAGGTGACATAATGGGGAACTCCACTGCAGTGCTATATCCCTTTGGGTAGCTAGTAACAGTGCACTTTCATCTGTTCTTGCACTCGTTTTTCTAGCTGAATGACTTCTTAGAAGAAACATGGATCATGGTCAAGGGTGTTCTTATTGTGATTGTAGGTGGTCTTATTGGATCCTTGCTTTGCTCCAGGCTCTTTACTGTTCTGTGCATCACGTCTTTGAGATCACTCCTCTACTCACAGTACTCTAGACCTTTGCTGTGCATTTGTGTCATCTACTACAACAGGGTGTTTATTGTTCTGGTAATAGCAGAGGTAGTTATCTCTGAGCAGTTTGGTTGACAAGAGTCTAAGAATGCTTTTGCTGATGTGTGAAGGTGAATTCAATTTGGTTTTGTTGAAATGGTAGCATAACCTAATGAAATAGGCTGGGTTTTTTTAGTGGAAACACATGAACTTCATTCTATGCTGTGCTTTAGTTTTTTGGTTGATTGGTTTGTTGGTTTTGCGTTTTTTTTTATGGAAGAGGATCCTCAGTCCTTCTATTATATTTTCTCTGTAATGGACTTGCAGTCAAGCCTGGGTAGCTGAAGGAGGGAGGGCTCTGTCAATGGGGAGCATGAAAGTGCAGTAAATTTGTTCAGAAGTAATGCACAGGTACCTACTGCTGTACTTGAAGTGGCAGTTTCAGTACTTTTCCTCTTCAGTAAAATATGATTGTTCTCAAAATCCCTTCACAAAGCTATGCAAACAGATTATTTTAGGGTTTTTTCTCTCTTGATATAAAATACACTTTGTTATACACTTGCGTTGAAAGCTTTCAACGTGAACTATTAAACAAAGTTGTGTGTCCCAGTTTTCAAAATACACGTGAACTAGTCATCATCTTGAGGAAACAAACCTCTGATTTGGTTCAGTGAATACTGTAAAAAGTTACTGTTGGGGGGTTACAATGCTTTATTTGGAAGCTGTGTATTTTTCAGTAAAATACTGGAATATTTTAGAATAGTATCATAGAAACATGATCTAATCATAAAGGAAGTGAAATGCTTCCTACACAGTGTCAGTTAGTCATCACTGTGTTAATTTTCTTAAACAAATTACATGCAAAAATGGATTTGTGGGTGTTTAGCTAGCCAGTATCTGATCTAGTGAATTATCCAACTCCTGATGAGTATTTGGATTCTGGATAACAGTAATTACAGTGTTGTAAATTGCTGTATTTCCTCTACAAGTGCATGTTTTGCTGATCCAGAAGAAAGGAGAACATTACATTTTCATCAGATGCATTTGCAGTTGTCTCTTTTTTTTTTTTTTTTTTTACTGGAATAGCAAAACATCCATTTCACAGCCATTCATTTCAAATAAAAGAAAGATGCAAACATACTGTGTTGACATAAAGTAGTGTTTTGTTGGGTGTTTATAGGTAGAAAGAATTTCAAGATAACAGGGAAAACTTGAACCTTTATGTATCTGTTAAATATAATTAATGTTTAGAATAGCTAAGTCGAGAAGAGAACAGTATACTTTAAAAATCATCTTTTATAAACAATTTGTAATCTGTTTCTTACATGGCTATTTTGGTCAAGTGCCTTTATTTCTAAATATAAAAGCTCCTGTAAAATTAAAAATCAGTGTCTTGTCCTGGGGCAGTAAGATGTGATAAAAATACTGGATTCTCTTAAAGGCAACTCTAATGTCATGATGCTATCTCTACTTTCCAAAAAATTGTTAGAATGCAACTTTTAAGCTCTGAGGTAGCTTATATGTGCAAGAAGTAATTTTGTAGTTCTTGTTCTTTTTCCTTTCTCCTGTTTTGTTAAAGGTAAAACCCAACAATTTGCTGCCTTACTTACAAAACAGAAACTACAGTGATGTATTAGTAAAATAACTTTTTTCTTACAGCCTTTACCTTCTGGGAACTTGATGTTTTTCCTGACTGCTAGGGAAGATTATTATCGAGAGCAGGGCTTTGCCTTTCCTGACACCTTGGAGACCTGAGGAGTTTCTGTGATTACTCAATCTCATGTTAGGGAGGGGTGTAAGACAAGTCTTTTGTTGCTCAACTGAATTTCTTCTGTCTGATTAAAGAAATCATCATCTTCACAAATATTGTGGCTGTGACCTGTTATGTCAAAGGTGTAGGTGATTAAAGTATGTGAGCGAAGAGGTGTGTGGCTCTTTGGTGGTGGTTTGGTTCCTTGAAGCCAGTAATGGGTCTGAGTTCACAAAGCTTCAATACAAAACCCTGTCAGAAGCAAGGAACTGGAAGTTTGGTGAATTGAAAATTGGGACCTGTTTTGCCACAGGTTCCTTGTGTACCTGTGTGGAGTTGTGTGGCACCTTTGCCTCAGCTGAGGAGAATTCATGATATTTCACACAAGTCTGTTTCTTATGAAACAGACCTGATGCTGAAATACTGTGGCAACAAAGACTTTATGGTCTTTTAAGTAAAACCCAGAACACAAATATGTTAAAACCCTATGAGTATTTCGACTTGTCTCAGAAGGCTGTAGTTTTGTGATTCTGCTGGGACTAAATGCTTCACAACAGAAAGCAATGCTTTGTGCTTGTGTATTTACAGTGTTCATCGTCTATAATGTACTGAAGTGTGCGATTAGATCTCTGTTTACAAAATTAAACTGACTACCTACTCAAAATGTACAGATACCTTCAGTGCCTCTGAAAAACAGGAGGTATGAATGGAGTGATATAGGCTGTCAGCACTTGAGCAGGAGGCAAAGAAGCCCCATAATGTGGACTCCTTATGTAGAAGGTCAACCAGACATTTGAATCTGTGTGATTTGAAAAACTTATTGGTAATGAAGCTTCATAAGAAAACATATTTTTGTAGCCAGAACACGTCTTTGCAGACCACTTGAATTTCCTTCGATTTCTGATGGCTTACACCCCACTTACAGTTCTGTAATAGGAAGATACTGTCAGTGACTTGAGGACTGATGATGAATTTACTTTTCATCATTGTCTAAGATGATAACGTGGCATACCAGGCTCGTCAGAATCAGGGGAGCATGTGCATGTTTTCTTCTAACTCCAGACAAAATTAAAAATTTACTTTCTTTGTCTGCACATCACTAGCACTCTTTGGAGGTTACTGTCTGCTCCAGTATGTGGTATCAATAGTTGTTACAATGATCCTACATTTCAGCTTAAAGGTGTTGGGCTAGCATGGACTCCACCTTAAATCCAGTGTTGCAAACATCATGTCTTTAGCAACCTGGTTTATTTTGCTGAAAGCTGACTGGGGAAATGTTGCATGAGCAATTTAATTATCCTATTAAAGGGAGTGGAGATGAGCAGCAGGGAGTGGCAACATCGTGGTATACAGTCACATGCTCCACAGTGACTTACAGGCTGTAGTCCAGCTGATTTCAAGTGAAAATTAAATTGAAATATGAAAATAATTTTGAAAATGCTTATCTCCTGTTTCCTGACTTCTGAATTTTTATAAATGAGCAATCTGAATCCAGACATGTACTCTTCATCTTGTGAGTAAAGAAAAATATAATGTGCTGACCCCTTTTCTGAGTGCAAAATGGACATAACTGTTATGTGTCAGAGTAGAAAAGAAAATTATTTTGCTTGTTTTAATTTCTTGTTACCAAAAAATACTTGACCATCTAGGAGAGCATGTTTACTAAATCAACACTAAATTAACTCATGACAGATTATAACTAAGTCTGCATCTATTGTAGGTGGCTTTGTCTAAAACCTTGGAATTTTCTGGTATATTTCATTGGTGCTGACTGCAGTTTTTATTGGCCAAGTTTTCTTTCAATTCTGTGGAAATTTCTCTGAGGACTTTTTGGTTACTTTTTTTTTTTGATACAAATTAAAACTGGTTGTATACCTTTTGATAACATACTGCTAGTGATTCCTGCTTTTTTAAAATGTTTTTTGACATTGCACTGAAAAGTTTTGTTTTAGTTTTCTGATTTGTTTAACTCCACTCTGGATGCCCCATCCTTTGGAGTGTTCAAGCCCAGACTGGGTGGGTCCTTGAGGAACCTGGAAGGTGTCCCTGCCCATGGCAGGGGGGTTGGAATTAGATGATCTTTAAGGTCCCTTCCAACCCAAACCTTTCTATGATTCTATTTGGGCATGAAATTTGGCATGTTATCATGTATGGTTGTAAGGAGTGTGGCCTAGGGTTGTATATATAACACTTAATTACAAAAGTCTTAAATCATTCTACAGTGTGATTTTGTCCCTACATTTTTTATTCTTTATTCTTATAATAGTTTTTATGCCTGCTTTTACTTTTTTTTAAGAGAAGGCAAAAGAAATGTGACATCCTAATGATGTCCATATAATTTTATCAGCTGCAATTTTCCAAACTAATTTTCCAGCGCTAGAAGGAGACTGGAGTACCTTGCCTGCTGGGTTTAGGTTTCTCCTCTGCCAAAGGAATGTTTGAATTCAAGAATTTGGTCTCCAGGTTCTGGAGGGAGTGTGTTGTAGTTGCCTCTTCTTTCTGGTATTTGGGCCCAGATTTTGGTGAATTTCCTTTAACCTGTTCCTTACCCAGAAATCTTTATCCCTTATCATTCTTCTCATTTGAGCAATTCTGGATTCAATTAAATAAGCGACATAAGGATGCACACATGTAGACAACCATGCACACATCCTGGATGCTGTCTGATTTTACTGAAGCAGGGGTCACTAGGATGTTTCAAATTCAGTTGCCAATTTTAGTATTTAACATAAGCATTTATTTTCTTCATTTTATTTCTTCTTTTTTTTTTTTTTTCTTTAAGCTGGGTGAACCATTTCAGTTTAAATTTAAGAAGAGTGTTTGAGGCTGACATGCACAATGGAAAGTTTCTGCCCAAATAATTGAAGTATCTCAGATTCATCAACCCCTGAAAGAAAATATGATCTCATGATGAAAGCATCAAACAACTTTGATTAGTGGAGTGGCTAATACCACCTGTGGTTAATTACTGACATGGGTCTTAGAGTAAGGTGAGGACATAAGATTTTTGTAAAACCATGGCTTAGATACTGCTTTATTAGAAAAGTGTAATATGTAAATAAGAGCAACAAAAAGATGTCTGTACTTACTGTAGCATAAATTTAAATACAAATGAAGAGGAAGTCAAAAGCTTGCAGGAAGAACAGTGATTTTTGTGTTTTTGTAGTCATATTTGAAGTTAATCGGGCTGCTTTTTTAATTCTAAGCCAGAGTACACATAACAAACTGACCTGAAAAAGTATCCTGTGTATTTTGGTACGCAAGAGAGCATGTTGTTTTTTCTCTACCTCTGTGACTCATGTAGCTAAGACATCTCATCCAGCTTTGGTTTTGAAGAGAAGAGCATCTAGCAAGGTTATTGGATGTTTTGTAGTGTTTGACGATAGTTGTCCAGGTGATGACTAAATTGTATCAAAGCACTAAAAAAATGTGTCTGCTTTTGAGATATGCTGAGAGTTGTTTCCCTTTCCGATTAGGCTGTGAGTTGAGGCAGAAGGAGTATGTTGTACTAGTTACGCATTTTAAAAAGCAGAACTGGGTTTAATGTACAGTGACAGAAAAGGAATTTTCCATTCTTGAACACATATTATTCAAAGCTTGCAGTTTTGGAAGGAAATCAGGAACACCTTTTGACCTCCAGCATATTCCCATGTTTTGATTTTGAGGGGGAGTTTTTTCATAAAAAAATGGCAGTTCAAATGCATTTTGTTCTTCTCTGATTTACGTTCACAGACCGGTTTCCTGAACTGACCAAAATTCTGACGATGGATGCTAGTTTCTTCAAGGGTTTCCAAGTTACATAATTAAAATTAAACATTGAGGTTAATAATCTTTTCTTACTGAATGCTGAACCTCAATCTCAAAGCACTGGGGAAAAAAAACCCCAAACCTGTTAAGCTGTATCTCTGTTATTGCACTTTTTGTTGTAATGCAAATGCAGTGCGAGTTTTGCATGTGGGAATGGGGACTTCCTCATAAGGCAAGAAGAGACTAAGATTTTTAATGTGGAGTTAAAGATGCAGTGGCATCACAAAAAAGGGGTAGTGTGGTGTTTTGGCTGTTGCAGGCAAGGATACAATCACCATAAATCAGTGGAGTTTTTAATCTGGTGCACAGCAGTTGACACAAGCTTCCAGGTTATTAAAAGGATGTTGAAAATTGAGTGTGGTGCTGGGAAACAGCACAACAGTTCCTTAAAAACTGACAAAATATATTTTACTCAGGAAATTGAAACAGACCAAAGTTCAATAGATTAGATTCTTTAATCTAATAAATTTGAAGGCCTCTCATATTTGAAATAATAGGGACAGTTTCTAACCTTTAAGCAGCATGTCTTTATGTTTTCTGTTGTTCAGTGGTGTCGATTTTTGGTTTTTTGGGGTTTTCTTTAGATACTTGCTTAAAACATGGGAAACTAGTTATTTGGCACAGGTCAACGTACCTGGAAAAAAGTGAATCAGAAATAATTGGATTGTGAACTGATAGACCCTTTTAGTATTTTTTCCATTCACAGTTTCTGAAGAAACAGAAATGGATTGGGATTTCAAACAAAAACACTGGCACAGTAAATGCTAGGAAATACATAGGATCTGTAGTCTGTCAAGCTGTTAATTAGTCAGAGGGCAACAGAACAGTGAAACTTTTGACTGATACCATTCAGGTTAAGTACAGGAAGAAGTGGGTTTTGTTTTGTATTGCATTGTGTTTGCAGGATACTCAAATGAAAATATGTGGCTGTGTTGGTGGTTAAACACAGCTTTGAATCTCTGTTTTTCCAAGATCATAAGATTGTTTTTATAAGATACGAGGTCAGGTCTTACTCTGAAATAGTACAATATTTTCATTTATTAGCTAAATGCCAGATGATTTTCGAGCTTAAAGGCAATCGTCTTGAAATTTTACCCATATTTTCCTTTTTTTTTTTTTTAAAGTACAATAACTTCTTCAGTAGTTCTGGGAAAAAAATCTGAGATTCCTTAGATATAACTCAAAATTAAATTCTTATACTTAATGTCATCTCTGTTTTTGTATTTTGTATTATTTCCTGCTCTTGACAGTGATTCTTAACCTTATGTTTAGTGTCATAGTAGTGCGTGCAGGTAAACCGTTCTTTCTTTGATCTTCCCTGTGGTGTAGAAAATTCTTAAATCTGCCCATTCTCTTTTCAGAGGGCTCATCTTAGCAGTAAAAATAAACTTAAAATTTTCAGGGTTGAACACAAAATTGTATTTACTTCTTAATTCGATTTACCTAGTTTTCTCATTACTGTACAGTGGTTTTAATTCCTTCTCACAAAGTTTGGTGCACTATCTCTGCCATTTTGTAAGTATATCTGAATCATAACCTGTGTTTAATGAAAACAAAAGATTGAACAACCTGCTCTAGTAGATTGAAAAACCTTTCGTAGTGGAAGGTGTCGAGGCCCATGGCAGGGGGTTGGAACTAGGTGATCTTTAGGGTCCCTTCCAACCCAAACACTTTGTGACTCTGTGATATATTCTGTGATGCTGTGCACATGCTAAAAGTTCTTTGGTGCTATCGTATAACAAGCCTCCGTGACTGTTTCCTCCAAGATACTCCTTTTGCTTGGGGCTACTTTTGGGTGGAGACCTGGGGGTGTGCAGCAGCTCTGGAGGTTATTATACAGGATGACAATAGCAGCAATTTGTGGTTATCTCTGTGGCTGTATCAGTTTTGTGCTCTTAATTCTCACAGGGAAAACTTCCGAAGGAAGTGTGCGTCACACTGATGTACGGTCTCTGTGTTGTAATCTGGCTGGAGTCAGTTTGTGACTCCCTGAGCGTGGGAGATGTATCAAGGCATAGTTTCTGGTTGCTTGGTAGTTTCAGATGGAAAGACCTGCAGGACATAAATGTGGCTAATACATTTGCAAATGTGAGGAGCTCGTAATGTGCGGGTCATGAACCATAATGATGTATTGGACATCCCAATTGATGAGCAAAACATCTTGGTCTTGCCAATCAAAGATTTCCCTCAAGGTCTAGATGTATTTTTTCCTGATTTGCTGCAGTGTCTATATAATGACTGTTGCAGGAACACTTCTGGGTATTCTCAGAGAGCAGCTTCTAATTTGTTTCATGTTTAAAATTTCATACATTTAGGGAGGACCAGTATTTTCAGGTCTAAAAGAACATACCCTGCTGGTTCACAGAGGGGAAAAAAGTAGTTCTAGGGCACTCTGGAAAACTTAAAAGACCAGTAATTTCAGTTGAAGTTATGTTGCCTAGGAAGATTCCTATTCAGTTGATTTGTGTGCATTTATGGAGTTACTGCAAGTAATGAGAAAACTTAGGTGAAGTATTTTTATTAGTCATCAGTTCATGTAACTGGACTAATTTTGTTTGCCCACAGCTTGGCCTTGGTATTCTGAGGTTCTGTAAAAACTGAGTATTTGTCAGCTTTATTTAGGGATAGGAGTTGCAATTTCCCCATTAAGTTTTAAAATTCTCAGCTGAAATTCTTCTATTTAGTAAGTTATTAGCCCTGGTAGAGTTGTCTGGTGATGAGCCTCTGTCAGTATGCATTGACAAAGTGTTGATTCATCTACTGTCCAGTCCAAACCAGAGAGCTTGATAAGTTATCTCTGCTTTCCAGTCAGTAACATTTCCTTTTTTTTTATAAGTATAATAAATAGCAGTACAGATTTCTATAAATTCATTGCATTTTGCAAAAGCTTCTGGTTGACTTTGGCACGTAAGTATGCTCAAAAGAATCTTACTGTTCCACATACAATGTTGCCATGAATATTGCAGGGTCAATGGTACCACATAGTTTAAGGATTTGTATGAAATAGCTATATTGCCTTTATTTCTTTTCCTTTATCATTCAATGTGCTTGTTCTTGTCCCCAGAGTTAGACTTCTGAGGTTTTTTTGTAGCTCTTTTGTTTGAGATTGCCATCCTGTGAGTATCTGTTCTATGCATTCAGTCTTCCAGTGCTGTTTTCTCCTGAAAACAATGTCTCCTGCTCCTGATTATCACAGTGTTGCTTAGAGACATTATGACCTTGCACCTCTTTCTGAAGATGTCTTACCTGTGGTTGCTGACATTATCTTTTACTTTCAAATCAGAAAAGAAATTATTTTTTGTTCTTCTTGACTTGCTAACATTATGCATTTTATAGTAGCTGCTGAACAACCAGCTTAATGTTCTCTTGGTGTTGTAGATTGATTTCCTCCTTCCTCCCCCTCACCTCTCTCCTTAGCATCATGAGACAGGAATATTGTCTAGGTGGGCATGTCTGCTGTATCTAGGAACTTGTGCACAGCTGGAGTGAGCAGGGGCAAAGTCTACCAGACCTAGTTTCCTGTTTGAGGAAGTAGCTGAGAGCTAGGAACTGAGGTATGTTTCTAAGAAGCCGAAGTACTATAGTGTAATTGAAAAATTACTATTATTTCCCCTCTTTCCTTTACCTTTGATATGGTGTTTTTCTTAATAGACAGCAAGGTAGAGATGTCTGAATTATTTGTGTTTGAGTCAGTTAGTGAATTTTTGACAGGACTGATTTATTCTTAAGCTCACTATATTTTTAAACTTTTGCCTTTCCCAGTATCTACTAGCAATGCTTCATACATCCCTTTAAGAAAATGGTCCTATTTTACACAGCTGTATAATAGACTTGATTGTATTTCTGAAAAGTAGCTGGCCATCTCCATGTTGTGGATTCATGATATTATAGACTAATATTTCTTCTTGCCACGTCTTTTCTAAGCTCAAGTCTGTCCTGATTAAATTCTCCTCATCCTCAGATGATGGGTCAGTATCTCTGACCAGCCTGTTCTTCTCTCTTATTTTTTATATTCTGATGGATTCTTGTTTGGGTGGGAGTACATGAAACTTTCAGTTTATGATAACATAGGGAATTGAACGACACAGTACTGTCATGTGTGAGTGAAAAGAGCAAGCCATTCCTTTTTTAATAATTCCGGATGTTTTATTTACTTGCCTGCTGTTTTCAGGGCAGGGCCTAACATGATGCAAGTGATGATTTCTGGCATGCCCAGAGCTTGCCTATGGGCTGTGTTTGTTGCCTGTGGATGTGTGAGAGAGCTTTGTGTGTGTGTTCCCTTATCTACAGTAACTTTAAGCATTGCAGTCTCCATTGTGTGGCTCTTTGCAGCCAGTGCAGCTTTGACTAATCTAGGTAAACATTGATTGTTCATCCTCTTGCAGATCATTAAAAAAAATGGAAAAAATCTACTAAAATCAACATGAACCAAATTCCCAATCAAACCCCACAAAACTAAAAAAACTGAACAGCACAGTCCAGGCTGTAGGTGCCAGTGAGATGCTTTTGGTATCCTTTCAATATTTTGAAATGAACTTTTATATTTGTGTATTTAGTTCAAAACTTTTTTTCTCCTGGGCTTCTAGAGAGGAATTATTTTTTAATCCCATGAGAGTATAATTTCATTAAAAAGTGTTGGTAAGAAACACTTCCAAAAAAAGGAGGAAAACCTTTCTGGGGGAAAAAATAATACATTGTTTGAGTAGTTCTTTATGTTGAGTTTCAAAGAATTTAACTAAAGTACAAGACAAGCCTGCAGAAATCATGCTCTCCTGTTGCGTGCTGTATTTTACTAATGCCATCTCTTCTGTAGTGTGCAAGTTGGTAGAAATTATAGTACTCATATACTTACCTTCATTTTCTCAGGACTTTTGTGGGACTACCGTAGAGATTGTTGTATATATTGCCTTTATTTTGTGAGGTAGCAAGGTTGTTTTAAATGTGGCATTATAATATACAGTATGAATTGCTTTAAAGCATAGCCTGGCCTTGATTTGTTGAAGGTTGTGGTAGTGGTTTTCCCTTTTGTACGAGATTACTCTTGTATATGGGAATTTCTTTTTCTTGAAAATTTTACAGAATGCTCCATTTAACTCTTACTGGCAATGCAACATCTTGCTGAGTATGTTTATTGCACACAGATTGTTACTCAGTACCTGCAGTTTGTGAATGCAGATCTAAATTATTTATTTTGGCATCCCAGATCAAATACTGAAGCTCCTTTCTTGATCTCCAAAAGTTTCTAGTTCAGTTCTTGATCGTGGGTTAGAATAGCTGCATTGTGATTTTAAGTGAGCAGGAAAGGCTGTATACAAAATGAAGCTGTATGGGTCTATTGTTCTTTAGAGAATGACTTGAAATAAAACCTGATTTGCAATGTGAGTGATGTCCTTGTACTCACAGACACCTGGCCAAAAGCAGATTTTACAAGCAGCTGTATTTTTCATGCCATAAGTGCTCCTATACCTTGTTTATAAGATGTAAACCTCTTTCCTTTTTATGATCAGGGATATTTTACCAGCAAAATCTGAGTGTTCTTTACCTTGTGGTTTAGAGGGGGTTTTTTTGTGTGTGTGGTCTTGGCTAACAACAGACCATAGTTTGTTATTTTTTTTTTTGTAAATTAAATACTCTTTAAGTTATTGCTTGATTAGGTAATTGACTCTGTCCTCTTTCTAGGAGAAAGGTGCCTCTCACTAAGACAGGGCTATTTGTTGGACTTCTGTCTAGCCACTGCAGTCCTGCATTTGTAGGACAGTCCGGTCCTAAAAGCTTTTCTCAGGTCATATTCTGACTCTTGAGGCTTGACATTTGAGGTTCACTGGGCCCAAACCCACTTGCATGTATTGATTATGCCTTCTGTGTTTTGCAGTATGTTCTTTTTCTCTTCGTGGTATAGAATTGCCTAACTGCATTTGTTTTCTTTCATTTCTCTAAGTGTTTGGGCAACATAATTCACTTATCTAGCATTGTCGGGGTACCAACATTAATTTGCTTTTCTCAGGCGCAAGGAAGTAGCACAGCTTTTGTTCTGTGTTAAAGCTGTAGTTACAGTGTTGCTTCCCTTTTTTCAAGAAATGTTCTGAGCTGTGAGTGAGATTTTTGAAATGAAAGGTCTTTGGATAATTGAGGGGGTTTTTGAGGTAACTTTGGCAAAATTGAGATTATTGGAAAATAAGGGCATGTAAGGTTATGTTGTGAACCCGTGGGCCTGGATCTTGTTTCAGGATTTGTTCAAAAAACTCACTTCTCCCTTTGAATCTCATTTTGGCAAAAGAAACTTCTGGGTAAGATCCTTTGTAATCTCTTTTTTCTGTTATTTTGTCACACCCTTGTTCACTTACATGAACTCAACTATGCTTTACTTAAGAGAAAATATCATTGCTCCCAACATAGTGCGTGGGCTGGCTGGTTGGAAGATCCAGCAGGCTCCCTTCTTAGCTGAGCTGTGGCCTTGATTTAAATGGGCTTATTAACCATAAGGTACCATATTGCTCATGTTTGTGTGCAAGGAAGCTGCATAGGGTTTAACCTGAGTTGTTTACAGTTTTCTCTTTCTGTCCCTTGGTTTGTTGTAGTTGTATACAAGAAGGAAATAGTAATGTTATAAAATTTGAAATAAAATGTAGATAAATAGGCAAGATGACTGCTTTGTGAACTCCTTGGTTTGTGGTCAGCATTTCTAGATCTTTTTAAAGTACAAAGTTGTATTTTTTTTATTAAGTAACTGAGAAGAGGTTTGTGATTTGTGCTTGCAGTTGTTCTGGAGAGTCTTTAATTGATGAAGGATCTGTACTTTTTAACCCTTTCCTGCAGAGAGACCTGGCAATCTCAGTGTTCCAGTACTTTTGAAGAAAAAATAGAGCAGCAGTCTGTTATTATTATGGTTGAAGTAAATTGGGCCATCTTAAGGGTGTCATTACAAACCCACTATCTTTTGGTATTTGACTTTTTTTCCCATCTATTTGAATGACACAAGAAACTTTTCAAGAATTCCATAGTTTTGGGGGCTCACTATTCTGTAACTGAAACAATCAGTGAAAATTTTGTAGTAGCAAAATTTGCATATCCGTCTGTTCAGTAAAAGACAGAAGTTTGTCCTCCAGCCTTATCATTCTACCATTTTGTACCATCTGTAGCTAATTAAAAAAACAAGGTAAGAAAATACTGGTTTTTGCTCTATCTAAATAAATGGAAGTGAGCGTAATAACAGCCAAAGGAAACATTCCTCTGTGATTGCAGAAAGGTTTGTCCAAAATAATAGGCCCTGTATTTTGTAAATGTTTGGTTTCCCTCTGATGTTTAACATCTTAGGCCCTTTAATGTATTTGGGTGCGTACCAGGCTAAGTGTAAAATTTCAAAATCCATTGGTGAAAGCCTTGTAAGATGGGACCACCTGCTGTGTTTGCTCTGCTGTTTCAATTACTCTGTTATGCAATTTCTTCTGTTGCAAGTTGAGGAAGATGGAGGAGGTTGCTTGGTTAAAATATTACTTGGCTAGTCACCACTTTCCTGGTTTGGGAACAAAAAGTTTTATACAGATGACTTCTAAGTCTTTGGGATTCACAGAATCTAAAATCCAGTTCTTTATGTGGACCCAATCAACTGGGATTGAATTCACAGAAAACCAAACAAAGGCTGAAGTCCTGCTTCCCATGAAGTGATGAGACTGTGAGACTGATGTTTTGTGCGTACTTTATTCTCAGGTTTTAACACTGAAGTAGCTGTTGAGGCATTGTGTGAAGCTACCTCTGTCACTCTAGTCTTAGCTGGTTAATGAAAACTGTTAAGAACGATAAATTCTTCAGGCTTTGTAAGCGTCTTCATGTAAGTGTGCTTACAAAAATAATGGGTGCTTTGTTATTGGACTTTAAGTAAACCATGCAGAACTGTATGGTAAATAGTAATAATTCTGGCCAAAAAGCATCTGAGTCAGCACAGAAGATGATCTAAAGCATTCCTTGGTGTTGAGCAAGAAACAAGGGCTTTTTTTTGTACTAAGAAGACAGTAGTGGTCAGCATACCTCTAGTTTTACAAACAGTTGTCTGCACCTGGGGAAGAAAATCAGGTTTGTGAACATAATCCAAGTGTTGGCCTTGTCTCTGTACTTCGCAATGTGTCTGTGACTGTCGAGTAAACCAAAAGCATAGTCAAACAAAAATGTCCAGAGTTCACAAGCAAAATTAGTTTTTGTCCTCTCTTCAGTCTTTTTTGTATGAGAAGGCCTCTCAAACCTTTGTGAGCACTGGTACAGAATGATTCTTTAATGTTTGAGCCGTTTCAAAAGCTTAGTTCTAGCCTGGAGGAACTGTTCTTCAGGGTGAGGTGGTGCTGATGTGGGAGACCTAGAAATCATCCTACAGAAACTTCTGTGTGCCCTCTTACTCCCTGCTAATGCTGAGCAAATACTGTAAAGTGATTAAACTTGCCCCTTACAAGATGTAATGAGGAAATCATGCTTTAATACAACTTAAAGTATTAAGATAAATCACTGGCAATTTAATGACATTTTAGAGGCAACTCAAATGCATTCTACCACCTGGGTCTCTCACACAGATTTTTGGACTATGCTGCACTGAGACTTACTTGCTAATGTAAACAGGTACAGTAATGGAAAAGCAGTGAGTAAGGGGAGTGTAAAACCTCTATGTAAGAAGCCCTGTGAATGTTGACTGTTAAGAATATCTTTAGATTTAAAGATCTTATTTTGTCCAGCTCTGAGCTGGGTTCATATAGGGATTGTTTTGAGTAAATCCATCTTGAATCAAGAAAATTGAAGGATCTAAATGTGACATTTCAGTTTCCACAGAAAGTGTCTATAGCTGTTATTTTTTCACACTGAAAATAATGCTGCCTAGTTAGACTGGATTTCATTGCAAGATTATTGTGAAAATACTCTGGTGGCTAATGATATGGGTCAGTGCTAGGGTGGGTGATTTAGAAGCCATTAGGCTGTGCATCCTTTGTTGCCTTTCCATAATTTTCATCACTGCTTATATTAACAAATGTATCTGAAAATGGGTAACAAAAAGTTTGAGGTGGTGTTGTCCGGGTTTCCTTGGCAGGAGTGGAGGTAGTATTCTTTCACAGATATAATTTTAGTTCTGCTCTGTGTTTTTTTTTTTTTTCCCTGTCTGTTCTGTGTGAGCCGTTTTACTCTTCAGCTCTTAATTGTAGTCAGTCCGTGTCCTTTCTACCCCAGCCCCCAACTCCAACACTGAAACAGCTCAAGGTCAAGAATTTGGCTGTTAAAGGAAACTGTTTTGTTTTGCATTAAGATTAATGGAGCTTTAAACTAACTAGGAGAGAAGAATTGTTCTGCTGAAATTGTTTAACACATCTACCCTTTTCAACAGGTTTTTGTTCTCAGTAGTGCTGTAAATAAGTTTTTAACAGATTGCACAAGCACTAAGATATTCAGTGCAAGTGCATAATTCCACTTTTAAATGAAAGGTGGGATTGGATATGTATAAAAGTGGCAATCACAGTTAACATTTAAGCAAACTGTTGTTGGTAGTATTGCTCTGTAGGAGATCATTCAGTTAGAAATAACCTGAAGTTATACTCTTGTGCCTTTGTCTATGTGTATGCTCTATGTTTGATTGCACTATCAATAAGATACACTGACTGTGGTTCACTTTTTCAAACCATTTGGTAGAAACATGGAGAGAATGCAATGAAGGGCCTCCGAGCCTTTCTTATTGTCTCTTCAAAAGACATAATGGTTCCCACCTTTTTCTCTAAGCATCTTCAAGAATCCTTTTGGGAGCAATATGGCAGCTGCTTAAGTAATTTTGGAACAGAAAAATCTCAAAGTAGAAATCAAGCAGAGGTGTTTTGTCAGCGGCATATTTTTCATATGTGTTAACATATGATGCTTTTTCTTCCCCGTCGCCCTGGAGACACACCTTGCTGTGCATTCTGTCTGGCTTGTACAAGCATTGAGAAGCATGACCAGCAGCATGGCTCGTGCCCTCTCTGTTTAATTCCATGTATAGTGTACGGTACTGAAAGTAAAATACAGTATCGTCAGTCCTTTCTGGCTCAGCCCAGTGTACCTTTGGCTGACTACAAGAGGCAATAGATAACTTGCTAGTCTTTCTCATGAGTAGGAGAAGTTCACTGCACGTGTGCTGACCACAGAAGCTTACACTGTTATTTTTCACTGAGACGATATGCAGTCCAGAGATGAAATGGTAATGTTTCAGCCATATAGTTCCAAATTCTTGAGGCCTTTTTTAGCCAGCTCACTCGCATTTATTACTGGCTAAAGTATTAATATCCTCTACTGTGCAGTACTTTAGAAGTGTAGTTACCTGTTTTCATTTTCTCCCTGTAAGACAGGTATATATCTTAGGGATATAAGACAAAGACCAGCATTCGGGGTTTCTCCTGCAGCTGAAGTTTTCTAAAGAAAATAAATCAGATCTGAATTTCTACAGGAATGTTTGCCTTGCATTCCACACACTGAGTCAATTTATCTCAGGGGCTCTCTTTTTCCTCCTTCCCACCCTGTTTAAAGGCTTGGTGACTGGAAAAAAAAAAAGTAAGGGTGTATGGTAGATTGTAGAAAGAGATTTTGTAGCCACTGGTGCCAGGAATCATTAAGGAATGCTTAAGTAGTGCCTCTTGTGACAGCATCCAGTCTATTGGAAAAGCATCATGTGCCATCTGGCTTTGATTTTGACTTAATTAAATGCATGCAGCCATTTTTAACAACATAGTCTAAGATTCAGCTGTCTTGACGTTTTGTAAAGAGCTAGAATTTGGATTTTGTTGAGGAAGCTGCAATAGTCACCTGATTTATGTTGTTCAGTTCCCTTTAAGTGTGGTCTGTGCAGTTTGCTGATATTTGAGTGAAAATTCTGCTTAAATAAACTTTGAAGACTTGCTGACTTTTGGAAGCCTAATTCAGTAGGGGTTTTCCACTGGAGGTTCTGGGATTTTTCTTAGAACTGCAGTTACCGTGGAATTTTTTAATAGTGAAAGGAGATTCTTAAGTTCAGCCAAGTCATTTGTCTGGGAAAAAGGCAAGCTTTTTTATAAAAGTTTGGTTACTCCACCCAAAGACTCTGTATCAATGGGACTTAAGCTTTGAGTGGGGAGGCAGGAAGGGGAAAGATGAGGGGAAGGAGGAGAATGCTTTCCTTACTGTTAGCCAGAGTCATTTTTAATGCAGAGAATAGCAAGGAACTACTTTTCACAGGCTAGCAAACCATCTTACACGCATGAGAGGCTATCCTTTTAGTTTTCTGTTGTTTCATCTGGCATCTTGAACAGCAGCTTACCTGTGTGGATGTAGGATGCTGAAAAAAATCTCTGCAAACATTTACCTATGCATTTGTAACCAAACCCATGCACTTCTGTTGTTCTGAGTGCTAGGTATCTTGATTTTTGAGGTTTTATCACTTTGATCTTTAAAAAAAGCCCAAATGTACGGAAATAGTATTTTTATTCAGCATCTAGGTGAGATGAACAAAGACTTATTCAAATTGCCCTTTTCACTCTTGTATCGAGTTTTGTCAAGCTAACTAATGCTAATAGTGTTAATTTAAAATAAGTCTTCTACCATATTTCCAATACTTCCAACAGTCAATTTTCATCTTTTTAATCCATCTAGAAGGATTTCCCCATTTGTTCCCCCCCTTTTTTTTTTTGGTCACTGGAAATTTTATGTTCTTGGAAGGCCCTTGCAGAAGAGGGAGTAGTTTTATAGTTACATGTGCAGGATTATCTGGCCCTTTTCTAGTTCTATATTGCAAGAAATGTTTTTGCTTTTTAATCTTTCTTGGTCTCTTCTTTTTAGCAAGTTATCCTTGGCCTGTTGCCACAGATTGTATGAATGGAATTCTACAGCTCTCATTACGAACATCAGTTTGCTTAGAGCTCTTTAGCTGATTCAGTAAGTACAATATCCAGATCCCTCCTGCTGTGTCTTAACAGCTGTGCTGCAGGCTTGGGTTAGACACTCACTCCCTCTGCCCTGCCCCCTGCCACCTCCCCCCGCTAAAAAAAACCCTAACCTATAATATAATAGGCACTCTGGCCTGCTTGCTGAAGAAAGAAGCTTTAGGAGCTGCTTTCACATCTTCATTTCCCTTTACCCGTTCATGTTTGAAATCAGGATTTATAAAAAAACCTACCATTTTGCTGTTACCTTGGTGATAGGTCTGCTATCTGTAGAAGAAAAATACCATGTAGAGATAGCTGTCAAACCTCCTCGTGCAATGCTGCTACACATGTGTTAAACCTGGCCTTAAGAGCCCTGTTCCCAAGGGTGAGGGACTGTTGTACTTCTGCTTTTATACATGTTGAATTCTTGGCCTCTGCTTTCAGGCTGCTGAACAAGGTTGCACATAACATTTCCTGCAAAGGAGACACTTATTAGCGATAACCAAGAACATCTTCCTTCTAATGTTAATCTGATTACTGTAGGACTAATTGACTCAAAGCAGTTGAGAATCAAGGAGCTTTAATATCCTATTGTCCACCTGTACATGTAAGCATCCAGATAAGAAGAGACTGCATATTTTGAAAAGCTTGAATTGTTTGGAATTAATTTCTTAAAATCACATACTAGAACGCATTGCATGTGCATTAGTATTATTTACTGCAAAGTTAAGTACTTGAATTGAGAAGCCCCCTAAACTTTCTTGGTGTTGATTTTAATTGAGTATCAGAAAGTATGTGTCTCTTTCCGTTCTGGGAATGCATTTAGATTGTTTTGCTTGTGTGTATCCCAAGTTATTTTAGTGGGAAGGGTGCACAATCTCTCTGGATTTGAGAGTGGCACTATTGTAGTGGTAGACATGCTTTTATATAATTTTATGAAAGTGTACATCTGCATTACTCTGGTTTTGGAGACGTTTTGGAGATGTTGTAGTGTATCCAAGAAACATTGACAGATTTACTTACAATAAAATAGGTGAGCAATGCAGTGAAAGCTGGGATGTTGGAAATAAATCTCCTTCAGGAAAGCTATCTGATTGTTCTGCCTGTTTCCTTTCTGCCCACATATTTGTTTGAAGGACGCTATAGGACAGAAACTCAAGCCAAAATTAGGCTGGGATAAGAGGAAAGGAAATGATTCAAGCCAGCAACTCTTACTCAGTTGTACTGAAATTGACTACAAGTTCCTTTGGCACCTCCTGTGAAGTGAGGTTATGGGGCATCACTTGAAGAGCCCGAAGAGGCTGCAAACTAGAGAAATGCCTGAAAATGTAGCCAGGTTATGCCATGAGTCCCTGGTCTGAGAGCAGGATTATGTACATCCGTGCTTGGGAGCCCTTTCACATCTGATGGGGTAGCAGAGGAAGCTTTCAAGTTGACTGTCCAGAAGGTCTGAGAATTCAACTTGTTGATTAGTGGCTCAGCTGTAGAAGGGTGTAAAACAGCTGAAACTGCCACTACTTTGAGGGAGAGTCCCTCTCTACATTTCTATTTGTACATTGCACTTGTATGAAAGGTAGGGAGCGTATTTTCTGTTTCTGAACTGATTTGTGCTTCTCAACCTGCAGCTTTAATTTCAGTTTCACTCTTATTCTGAGGTTTAGCAAAAATGTTTGTTTGCTTTGTACTTAGCTTGCAGAAGATACATCCTATAGAGGACTAAATGAATGATTAGTGTTCTGATGAATCATGGTGCACTTTCTTGTGTACTTCAGTTCTAAGTTCTGTGGATGGCAAAGGTCTACTCAAACTATATTTTTGTACTGCAGGTCTTGATGCTTGACTGAGGCTCTTAAGAGACCATGGTGCAAGCTTTTTGTTGTTTGTACAATTCACTGTGGGTCTGCATTTCTTACTCTTTGGGGGAACAGGCTTTTGAACAGTAGATACTTCTACTGTTTCAGTTTGCTACACTTCAGGTGTTTACAAGTGCATTTATGTACATGCATATAGTTTGAAATGGGGGCCCCTGAGGAGCAGATTACCTTTACATGAATATATTCATCATTCCTTTGTATTTCTAACTGTGAAATAAACAATTGCTTAGAGAAGGGAGTTCTTGCCAAATAAAGAACAGAAAAACATGAGGTCTCAAAGTCCAAGAGCCCAACCCCTGCAAAAACTAAGGAAGAAAAGAGCTATGCAGCTGACTTTTCTAGGATTATTGATTTGCTTTTATCCAATGTAATTTGCCATATGAAAATTCAAAAGGCTTTATACTGACAACAGTTTAAATTTTATTCAGAGCATCAGTATTTTGTATCTTGTATTACAATAACTGTACATCACACTAAGGAAAAAGTTAACCTTTTTTGTATAGCACAGTTTATCTGGTTGTGATTTTTGAAAGTGCTGATTGGAAGACACAGGGCACTTACTGAAAACTGGAAGTTAAACTTAGTGGAGGTTGAAAACAGGAAAGAAAAAACCTTTTCCTCTCTCTTCACTACCTTTTCCCTTGACTTCTGGAAAAGAGAGGGGTCAACACTTTAATGGACAACAAGGAAAGTTTTTTGAATAAGTTCTCAAATACTCTTTATTTTCAAAGAATGCTTGCTTTGATGTTTATTTTTCAAGTTGAATATTTTGTACAGCTTCAGTTTTATACTTTCACAGTTGTTGAGAATTTTAAGGACAGTAAAAAAATAGATTTGAAATCATGAGGGTTTTAACAAACTTCTAATAAGAAGAATATCTCTGTGAGTAGAGTGAGGTTAAAGCAAGCAAGTCTCATTTCTTAGTAAAAGGTTGGAGATTTAGACTTAAGAGAAGAATGAGGCTTCTGTCCAATGTGGCTAGGCCTTGAATTTCCTGGATTTTTTTGATTGAAACCTGTCCTGTGACATATAGTCAGGATGTGAACTCAGATTTGTTCCATGGGCAAAACGGGAGGTGGAGTGAGCCATGTACCTCCAAAAGGTAGGTTGTCTTGAGCAGACAAGTCCCAAAGGGTTAAGGTGTTCCTTACAGCACGGGTACCACTCCAGCCCTTGCTGTAATACAGGGAACTACAGTGTACAAAATACTTTGTATCTGCAAGGCAATGAGCACTGTGGAAAATACAATCGCCCCTGAAGCCGCAGAGTCATGTGCATGTTTTGTGGGTAGGGATCTGGGCTGCCATAAACTCCTTTGGTTATGTTGCTCAGATCAGAAAGCAAAATATTGTACAGTGACAATAGTTGAGTGTGCATATAGTATATAGATCCCTTTTGAAATATGGGAGGGCTGTGACCTTGCATTCCAGAGGAGATTAAGTAGAAGGCATCAGTAAAAGCCATCTGTAATCAAATTCTCTGCACAGTTTTTCTTTTCGTGCTTTTGATCTGAGATGAAGCCAGTGAGTGATGTGAAAGTTGCCTTAGCAGAGCATGAAACTTCTGAACTTCATGCATTTTGGCACATGTTCAAATGGCTCTGTGTGGGGTCAGTTGTACTTTAACCTTGAGCTTTAGGCATGCTTCTAGAGAGTCCAAGCACTTTTATTTGTCCTCTTTTTAACTTAGTTAATATATTCAGTCTTAAAAGTGAAAATATTTAACAGAATGACTTTTTTTTTTTTTTTTCAATTTTTACATAAGTCATGTTAAGTGTCACGATCCAGGTAACTTTTTTTTTTTAACCACTTCCAAATTCAGCTAATATGTTAAACCATTTAACTTTGGAGCTGGCCAGAATTAGCCAAGATGTTTCTTATCTAGGCTAGTCATTCTCCAAGCATTCCCTTAAAACTCTTTGAGTCCAGAGAAGTGAACTAGTAAAGTCTTGCTGTGTCTCAGCTCTGCCTGCCCTGCATCTTGGCAAGCTATGAATTTAATAGAAATGTACTCTAGCATTAAATATTTTGGCAGTGATCCTATTTTGGTGTTGCTCAATGCAATAAAGAGTGAGCAAATATATTGCAGTATTACTTTTATGCCAGTTAAAGCAATAAGTATGTATTATTTGTCATTATTCCATACTACAGGACATAGCTGAATATGATTATCTGTAGCAGTGTTGTTTGTTTATCTGTGCAACTTCTAAAAGTTGAAAAAAAAGCTTTTATGGTTGGTGTCGTGTGGCAGTTTCCCTGAGTCTAAAAGAAAACTTGTTAAATGTCAACATGTTTAGACATTGCCCTAAAATAATTCCTCAATATTCTCAAATGTTGCCAGTGTGTCCGTTTAACAGAGAGGTGTTCTGTCTCTTCAGTCACAGAACAGCTGCTGAAGAGAACACCTCGCTTGGTTATTTTGCTTTCTTTCATTTTTCCCAGTTGATTAATTGATTTTTTTTCTTTTTTTTTTTTTTGCTTGGCACACTACTTAATTGAAATTGGCATACAGTCAGATTCATACTTTGCTACATGTTTTCTTATGCCACAAAAAAGTTAGCTTTTTTTTGTTCCTGTGAAGCTCCTTAAAATGCTCTTTTGCCCTTCCGAGCCACTGACCGAGCAGGCAGGCAGATTGTGAGGGCTGGATTCTGTATTTCGTCTCATCTATCAGTTTGTTTAGCCTCTGGGATGTGATCATTGGCAAACAATGCACAGCCTAGTACAAACTATTGTAAATTTATCAACCACATGCCAACAGAGAGAATTCCTTACTCAAATTTTATACCTTGTAACTTTTGCCCCCAAGACAGGCTGCATATTTGATAAGCAAATCTGTAAATATTTCAACGCTGTTGGCATTGCAGTACCGTAAATATTTCAATGCAACTTCTACTTGGGATACTTAAATAAAGGTAGTATTCAGTACACTCCAGAGGAACACTCCAGTATAAAAACCTTACGCCTGAAAGCAAAGGGAATTTGTTGTAGGCTTTATTGTAGGGTGAAAGGGCAAGACTGTTACCTTACATGTTCTTTAGTTTTTCTGCACTGTAACTTGCTGATATTGGAGCCCGGGTGTTTCGCAGCTGGAATGGCTGGGGTGGGACA
>JAWWMO010000001.1:98319039-98332354 GCA_035047845.1 Dendrocincla fuliginosa
CCAGCAAACCTCCCTGTGGCCTCTCACCAGGGCCAGGTTGGCTTGGGTTTCTGGACTATTGCCAGGAGATTGCTTTGAGTGGTTGTACACCCTCTCATGGAATTACCCTTCGGTTTTCTGCCTTTGGTAATAGGGCAGCATAAAAGCAGCTGTGTCACAAATTGATTTCGATGAGGGAATATTTTTATTCAGCATTGTGTTCTTTTTCTCGTATTTCTCTTTTTCTTTCCCTTGTGAAATTGAAAAGATAACTTACTTTTGGAAAAGCTGGTACAGTGTTGCAGGTTAAGGATGCTGGTGCTCTGTGAAAGGAAATCTGTTGCCGTTTTGGAGTTAACTTGTTCCACTGTGTTCTTATGACATGTTGCAAAATGGAGTTACTTTAAAGGTGCTTTTTAAATGTATCATTTACTGTATTGAAAATATCTGTAATATTGAAATTGATTGAAATGGGACTTTTCTTATTAGTTTTGCACAGGATTTGAGTATGTGCTGATAAATCTTATGTAAGACCCTTTTATCCGTAAATGAGCTGCACTTTTTTTACTTGTCATTTCATGGTGGAAGACTCAATTTTCTAAATGAATGGGGTTTTTTTCTGGCTCTATGCTGCTTACATTTTAAATCCTCTTGACAACCAGAGCAACTGTTGTGCTCCTTGTGCATATGTATAATTAAGAGGCTGATTATATTGCCTCCTAATTTAGATTATCATCCTGAAGAAAAAAAGTTCCTTTTGCAAAGGGAATAGTGAAAGGCAGAAGGGCAACGTAATACCAGCATAGAGGAATAGCATTACCAATTAATAACACTGTCAGGAGAAGGAGTCTTGTGTTACTTATCATGGCCATTTTTTATGTTGCACAGTCTGTAAAACTCAGCTAATTTTTCCTTTCTTGCACTTGACAGGCTCTGTGAGAATCCTGAAAATGCACATTTGGTTTAGTGTGAAGTAGACACTGTTTTTGTTGAGTTTTGAACTCTGTTTCCTCTTTGTAGGAAACTTTTTAAAATTACATTTTCACAGCTTTAAACCATTTTAGTGAGTAAATCATAGCATAATGAAATACACTAATTTACCAGCCTGTTCCCTGTTTTGTGCTAAGCTCTTGGAAAATTGATACCAAGATAGCCAGCTGTAGTTGTGATATCAGATGGTATTACTGGCTCTGTGGCAGCAGGCTGTCTGGTCCTGTATCATTTAAAAGATCACTGTAGAGAACTTCACATGTGTGATAGAGTTTATGCTCCCTGTATTCCTCTGGGGATTTCCTTACAGTTAAGTAATGAATGAGGAAAACTAGTAGCCTTTAACACAATCCGTACTATACTGGCTATGCCAGCAGGACTGAGAGCATGAACTCCTGAAGCAGAAGAAATACTTTGCAGACTTCCTGTTTTAATTCTAGTAAATTGCTGAAAACATAGCTTATATATTGGCCCCCAAAAGTGTTTCATTCACTTTTGCTAATAACAAAAAACTCCATCTACAAGATCTGTTCATTGCATTTTGGGCCTCGCTGATAAATAGGAAATACGACAGTTCCAATATGAAAGGCAGTACAACAGTATTCCAGAAATAGGGTGTGGATATTTCTCTGGATCATGGCCTTTAAACATCCTGTACCAAAATATTCCTGTTTTAGAACTTGTGAAACTGAAGAATTCAAAAGGCTACGAAATAGTGCTTTCAGAAAGTTAATTCAAATTTTGAAATAGTCTTGAAACACAAATAGTAACTATAGTAGATAACTGATAAAGGAGGGAGGAGAAAGGGTTTTCTATTTGTAATGAGAAAGCTATGAACAGAAGACAAAAACTTGTGGTTTGGATAGCCACAAGGAAAATGCAGTCAAGTTTTATCTGTAAACTTAAACTGGATGATGCCCAGACAAGGAAAAACCTATGACTGATAACAGTTATGGGTCTGTCATAGCTCTAAAATCCTGTATGCAGACAACCAGTCTCTCCAAGTAACTAACTAATATTTCAAAGTAAGAAAATTCCTGCATATTCTGTACCGAAACATAAGCCAGCTGTTTAGAAAATAAAGGAAGGAAGAGGTACTGTACTACTGTGTTGTAGATAAACCATGCTTGCTTTAACTGGTAATGTCCATGCACTTGAGAGATCTTCATGAAGTGTTTTTACTTTGAGTTATTTCACACAGCTCAGAAAATATGTGAACACAGCAGGAGTCCCTGCAGCTTTTCCTCAAATAATGAAATGGTAATTTTAGGTCTTTTATTGCAGAGTTATCTAACTTTCTGCACTTCAGTCTTACTCAAGCTCTGGAAACTCTGTAATGTAAAAAGCTGTGGTTCTTCCCTCTCTTGAGCGCCTCAAGAGGTATCACCCTCAGCCCCCACTGGCACAATAATGGCTGTTAATATCTTGCTGTGTGGTTCAGACCAGACTGACGAAAACAGACTTCTGATCTTTGTCTTCCTCTATCTCAGGAAGGACAAATCTGTTGTTTTCCACAGCTTGATAGAAATTAAGAGTATTGCTCAGCTTAGTGAGAGGAAGCTGTGGGTTTTGGGATGTATTCCCAAAAAGGACATCTGCACCTCTCTAGGACAAGAAAAATCCAAGACCACCACCGCAACTTCCCTCCAAATTTATGTAGCTGTTTTGTCTTTCTGGTGTACATGTGTAGTGCTTTTCTTTCACCAAGGTGTATGTGAAGGTACAGACCCTTATTTCTGAAACACTAGATGAACCAGAAACAGCCATCCGAACTCACTGTTCTCATAGTCCATAGCTGTTCTTGAGGTAGGAAAACAAACAACAACACAGGAAGTATAGGAATAGCTGTCTAATAAAAAACCCTGGTGGATTTGTACTGACCTGCTTAGCAAAAGGCCTGAAATTCGTTCTTAATTTCAACAGTCCTTAAGTCTGATATTTAGTAATAATGTGCTCCCTTAATATTAAAAGCAAACAAACAAAAGTTCCAAGTCTACTTTTAGGTATACAGTTTCTTTTAAAGGATAATTATACTTTTATTAGTATTTACTTTTACTTACTAAAGTTCATCTTCAGGAGCTAAGACTAGAAACATAAAAAATTCATTAACTGGCCTTCAGGTCCATAGCTGGATAAACAAAAACTCTAGGAGTTTATGAATTGGTCATTGCAGTGTCTGATGTTTAGCTTCTGGAGTCCATATGCAGTTTATAGTAATTAAGTGCTTGAAATAGGTAATCCAGAAACCTCCTTGCTAAGCAAGGAGCTGCTTAAAGAAGTAACACGGACATCTGTACAGAGAAACAGTGCAAATCCCAGATTCATGCAAAGAGGAGAGGCAGGACTGCAGTAGGAAGCAAATTTACAAACCGCAAACTTAGGGTAAACTATTTCTTCCTTACTCACCCCTTTCTTTTTTCCTTCCTTTTTCTGAGTTGGACGTTGCTTATTACTCTACTTTTAAAGTGAGGCTAAACCAGGCAATACGAGAAGTGGTGCTTGCTCATCTTTATGTTCTATCCAAATGTTGGAATGCATGTCCAAAAAACAGGAGATGTTTCTTGTACTACTTGGGAATGATTTGACCTGATATCCATGGCTAGGAGACTGCCCTAACTGCCAGGTGGTATGTTGGGATGTGCAGTGCCTCTCAACCACTTGTGTGGAAGCAATCCCAGACTGGTAGGACTGAGGTGAGAGTACAAAGGGAATGTGATTTTTTTTTTTTATTTTATTTTTAAACACAACCAGACGGACATTCTCTTTTTTCCTTTCTCTTTTGCAGCCAATGATTTGGATGCTTTTTGAAGGAGAGGTGAATGGGCAGTCTTGGGTACAGATTTCAACTTTCCAGTGTTCATGTTTATAATGAAAAGCGTAAACTGTGTGTTAACACTTGTGGGAGCAGAGAGAGAAACCTGCAATCACTCTGCTCTGTGAATATGCTGCATCTGTCAGATGTTTGGCTCAAAAATATCTTTTCCAAAGCTTCTTCCTGATAAGTTGAGATTAAAATACTGTTCCATGTCCTTACCTCTTGAAGGCTGGGAGATATTCCCATCACCATCAACCTATTCAGGTGCAGCCCAGTCCTCAGCCATAACTACTGAGATACAGAATCATTCAGCAATGTACCACTCTCCCCATTTTTTTATCCTGCATCTTAAAGTACATCCACTTATTTGTTGAGCAACTACGAATGAAGAATCCCAGGAAGGATTTATTGATGGGTAAAAATGCATTAATTTCACCAAACTTTCAGGCTGTTTTGTAAAACAACCTATTATTTCTACAGTAAAAGAAGGCAAAAAAAGCTGCTTTGGAAAGATTGCATAGCCTAATGCACAGCCTGAAGTAAGCTTGAGCAATCAATTTTTAGCTTCAGCAGGGAAATGGTAGAAGACCAGCTGGCCGATGGATTTACCTGGAAATGCAAGACATTCCCTAAGTTTCTGTGAGCAGAGTGGTTCTGCCCTGCAGTCAGCTGTAAAGTCTGAGGCTGCACGGTTAGTGATCTGGAATGAAGGCAGGCATGAAGCAAAGATGCAGGCATCTTCAGGAACCAAAGTAGTAATAGAATTACATGTCTCCAAATGTAGTTTTTATTTAAAACAAAATTAAAAATTATAACCGTAATGATTGAGTTTATGATGCAACTCATGTAATGCTGATCACAGTCTTAGATGCATAACAGAATCATCACTAGATACTGCAGTTTCTTAAATCACAAAATGTCAAATTATACTACAGAAGGCCTCTGTCCCCAAAACAAATGATACAGAAACATGTTGTTCATTTAATTTGGAAAGCAGAAGGCTTTCCAGTTGCTGTTTTAGTCAAACCTTCAGCTTTCTTTTACTATAATAAATAAAATCTTAATAAAAGGTTACCCTGCAATTTACTGAATTTGGAGATAATTTAGATACAGTGCAAGCAAAATTTTTCAGTATGCAGCTGTTTTTGTATACTATATAATACGGTACATGATTTAAGTATTTGGGTATTGTTTGGAAGAGTGGATTGTTTCTCAGCTGTTTTTAGTGATTTCTTGAACTCAACATGTAATTAAGTCCTGTAATACTTTGCGATCTAATGATATTTGCAGGATGTTTTAAGTTTTGCTTTGAAATTTCAGCCTCTAAGTCAGTGTGCACAAAAATGCTCCTCTTTTGTGATTCAGCCTCAGCCTACATGCATAGCTCTTGTCTAGGGATCCCTTTACTCTTCACCATTTGAAGAATCAGGTCGCTGCTAAGAATAAGCTTTTAGGGAAAGACAGAATGTGGTGAGAGGCTTGAGAAAGAAAGGCAAGTTTTGAATGTAAATACTGCCAACAGTGGGTGGGCTCTCCAGAAGACCATGTTGTTTCTCTGAAGGTGGTTCTAAGACTATGCCTGTGGGAAATTATCAGGACTATCAAACAGTGGGTTAAAGTACTGCTTTGCTCCCAGCTCTTGCATCCTTCGTTGTTAGGCTTTTAAGATGTGTCTTCTCTCAAAGGAAAACAGTTGTTTCATGGCATTTATAAATAACACAGACAGTATCTTGTGGGTTCCACAAAATACTCGTTTCCTTAACCATGTTAGAGATGAAATTCAGTACAGGCAGTCTTTAATGGTCTGTCAGTTATCAAGATGTGCAAGTTCAGATCTCCTGTGCAATGTAGTATTTGGAACAGCCAACCTCCTGCCAACACTGACATCCTAAACTGGTGAGCTCAGACATGAATTTTTCATCAGTGTGGTTGCATGCTGCTGCAATACATGCTCCTGAGAAGTGTCCGTGTTTGCCGGCATAGGCAGCACTGAGACACAGTAAGCCGTGTATATGATGACATGCCCACGTGCACATACAGTGGTCCCATCACCACTGTCAGAAAACAGAAGTGTAATTACAAATTTTTTCTTGTGTTGCAAGAATTGCGGTACAAACGTTCTTTCCCAAAATTCCACTCATACTGGAGCTACACAGTGAAGTTGTGAATTGTGCTGCATGAACAGGATGTGTCTTTTAATAAGTGCATCTGTACAGATGGCAGATACTTTTGCCAAACAGAAATCCAGATGTTTGTCAAACTGAGTAGTTTTGTCAAAATTAAAAGCATCTTTTTAATCAGAAAAAGCAGCTAATTGTGTGTGTAATGTTTTGATATGTCTTTAAAACTATCTTTTTTAAGTCTTTGGAGTAATCTGCCTGCTCCTAGAGCTAATGAGGTCAGTAACATGTGTAATGCAATAAGGCTTTTGTAAAAGAGCTGTGAATGAAAGCCAATTTGGGGAATGTCCTCTTAGAGTAGTAAGCATACTGTAGCTTCAGAATATAAGAATTCTCTTGTGTACAACACAACTTAATGCTAAATCCATACAGCTTTTTGAAGCTCCTGTCTGTGTGAATTTACATTATTTTAATATGTGGTGACTTCAGTGCATTATTTGATAATTCACAATACAATCCTGTAATTTCTTAAGAAAAAATAGCCTTTGTCAGTGACCCAGTATAATTATCTTATTGATTAATTGTCTCTTATTAATCCTAAGAGATGTAAACCTCTAAAATAGAGAAAAGGTTGCAAGATAATCACAGAGATGCCAAAAATGCTTGCATATCTAATTCCTATGGTAAATTTTTCATGAGGAAAGACTTTCTTCTAATATTCTGTGATGATATCAAGTAATGGTGTTGTAAGGAATGGTATATAGAATAAACTACGCAAAATGAAGAACCTGAAATTATGAACAACTAGATCGGTTTGGAAAAAAGGAAGATGTCTGTTTTTAAGAAAGTTTTGGCATTGTGGGGTTTTTTTGTGGTGTTTGGTTTTGTGCTGTGGATTTTTTTCCCCACTTTTGTTGGTTTTCTGGTTTGTTTTCGTGGGTTTTTATGTTAATCTGAAATATTTGTCGACAGAGTACTGATGGTTAGGGAAAAAAGGGCAGGGATACCATAATGTGATTGGTGCCAGAGATGTAAATTGCTATAGATTAGTTCCTCTCCACAGAACTGAATTTTGCTTTTTTCAGTTTCCTGGCTAAGAACAGACTTAAGCTTAACTCTAGGTGCATGAATGTTTCATGCCCTGCTCAGCTGAGTGTGTGCCCTGGGAAGGCAGATGGGGTACTATTTCATCTTGTCAATAAAAACACCGGTGGTTTCTTTATTAACATGCTTGTTTATTACTGGAGCATCATGAGAGGTTTATGTTGTATTAGCAGTCTGTCTCTGATGTCTGACCATACTAGGCAGCTCAGATACTGCAAGTTGACAAAGTGGACCAGACTGAGTTGAAACTGCCATGAATCCTTTGCAACTTGCTTTGTGAACTTTGTTTGGTAATTTTAGAAGCAATTGCATTGCAGTTCCTGCCCTAGAAAAAAGTATATTCAATGCTATATTTAATGCTTTCTTCTTCATCTTTTCTTGTTTTAGTTCTGGGTGAAAGTGGAGTGGGGGAAACTCTCTTCCTTTACTGAGACACTAATAAACAAGAACAGAGGAGAAACTAAGGGCAAGGTTACCCAGACTTTTTTTGTTTTTATAATAATATGCCTTTTTGTTTTCTTGAGGGTCATTCCACTTGCTTCTGAGTTTTTATTGCTTTAAGAATGAAGAATTTAAATTGTATACAGGGTGCACAGCAGAAACATGGGTTTCATAGACTGGGAACAGATATCTGCATCTATTCAGTTGGAAGTATTACATGGTTATTGTAAATGGAGTTGTATAGATTATGTAAAGATAAGACAGCTTTTAAAGGCTTTGTTGCCTCTTATAACATTGGGGTGGGGGAAGAAGGAATAGACATGTCTTTTTGTTTCAACTTGGCTTTAAATATTTGAATTGTTGAGGAAGATGGTGTCAAAGGAAGGCTTCAGTCTGTAATTTGGGTGCTCTGTGAACCTGAATATTAATTCTCAACAGAGAGCAAAATCTAGTGTAAAGAACAAACTCCGTTGTTAAAAGTTTTAAACCCTCAAATTTTAGGAGGAGCCTGACCCTTCTTTTGAAGTATTTTGTTTTCTTTACAGAGGAATAAGTGAGGGAATCAACAAATAAGACATGTTTTAAAAGTCAGCACCTTGGTGAGGCTTCATTTTTTCTTTAAACTTGACTAATACTGCAAAGGGGGAAAATCTTATTGAAAAATTTGCTATCAGTTGTTATGAGAGCAGTTAATTCTCATTAGTATTTGTCTGCTACATTTTTTGTTTAGACATGTAATGTTAATGTTCAATCCACTGTGTAGCAGTGGATTCCCAAATACTTCTGCAGTAACTATTAAAATTTACTTTTGTTATAAAATCAGATTTTCAGGAGTTGATAAGAATATTCTTCTAAGAATTATCAGGGAATATTATACTTTCTCACTGTCTGCTAGATGAACATTTGTGGTATGACAAAAATGGAAGGCCCCAAACAGCAGGCCTGGCTATAACCAAATAATGGTACGAGTTCAGTCAAGATAAGCATTCTGTGAAAAATGGGCTGTTCGAGAGGAAGTATCTAAAATGGAAACCTAATGCTCTTTGTAAAATTCCTGTGGCTTTCGGCAGACTCATCACAGGCAATAAGGCATTTTTTTCTGTTGCTGGTCTTAAGCAGTGCTACCTGTGACTAAGAGGAGCTTTTCTTTTGAAAACCTCAGCAATCTTTAGACATAGACATAGATGCAACTTAAATTTTTTGTAGAAGGTCCCATTTAGACTGACTATATGATGGACTGAATGAAAAAGAAGAAATCTATTTTCAGTAAATATTCATTTGCCATCTACTACATTTTTCCATGTCTTTGAGGCATGTCAAAGTTCTTTACAAACAAACTGTAAGTCGATGAAACTGGTCTTTTGTTTCGTAATTAAAGCACAGCCGTACCCACATGACCATACAGACACATTCATTT
The DNA here is from genome assembly GCA_035047845.1 of Dendrocincla fuliginosa. Lineage (NCBI taxonomy): Eukaryota > Metazoa > Chordata > Aves > Passeriformes > Dendrocolaptidae > Dendrocincla > Dendrocincla fuliginosa. The sequence goes on from JAWWMO010000001.1 coordinate 98,327,906, forward strand.
TTTTTTTTCCTTTGATTTGTCAGTAACTCTTACCCTTTCCCTAATTATGCAGTGGTTTTACAGACTGTTGGATTGCATTCAGTATGCTATTGTCAAGGGCACATTGGCAAGCTGTGACATTATTTTTCTGGGATGGACAGGAAGGCAGGAAGATAAACCAGTGCTGTTGAAAGCGTATGATAGTTGCAAAGTAAAAAGCCTTGAACCTTATGATCGTAAAGATTACTTTGTCAGGTCGTATTTTTCCTCTTGTAAGTCTGTTCATGTTATCAGTTGGAGTAGATAAAATACAAGTTGTTTCTAGGCATAGCCTCTTTTTTATCCATCCTTATCATTGTTCGTAACAGCTGAAAGTACAAAAATGTAGACCTATAAAAATGCTTAATGGTAACTGCACAGATTGCATACGCAAACAGCCTATATACATAATTATCCATAAGTAAACTTGGGCAAGTAAATATGGATAATCCAACCCTATCAGATTTCTCTGGTAGGAGGCTTCTTAGAATAAGTAAACTGGATATAGTGAAAAAATTCTCTTTTGGCCTTCTGGGCATTTATTTTCATAGCACAATTATGTGCTCCATACTTATACAGATTATTTTGTCATTTTGGAAAAAAAAAAGATAGGAAGATATGTTCAAGAACAGTATAAGACACCCGTGACTTCAAATGTGTAACTCTGGGTTTGGATGCCTTTAGCTTCTGTAAAATGCAAAACTGAACTTACGGCTAAAAGGAAACAGGAGTTATTTCTCAGTAATTTTTGAATAATTATTGTACAGCTTGTGTGAATTAATGCTGTACTAAACAGCAGAAGGGAGGTGTCTAGATGTTGATGAAGTACTTGGAAAAAAAAAATCAAAACTTAAGCTATGCTTTGCAAATGTTATGTTGGTGTGAGGGAGGGATGGGACTGGAATTCTTCAGGTTCAGGATCAGCACCACTAGCAGGCTTCTGCCACCGCCCCTGCTTCCAGTATCTCTCTTTCCCGCTCTTGTCTTGGCCTTATTCTTACTCTGAGTAAGCTGGGTGTTTTGGCTTTGCTCTGGCCTGGGTTCCAGCTTAGGGTTATCAGGACTGTAAGAGTGAGGAAGCTTCCCTGATGGACTTGTGCTTTCCTGGAGGGGCTCTTGCATAGAAAGATCTCCAAAGACTACAGTGCGTGCCTAATTACGTTGTGGAGATGAAATACATATGTAGGCATGCTGCTGTGGGTTATGCACAAATATTATTTAGAAACTGTAAAATGTGTCTAGCAAACCTTAGGTTCTAAGGGCAAAAACACCTAGCCAAGTTCTTGAGACTCAGCAGTCCCACTTTTTTTATATACATTAGCTGTATGCTTTCAAAGCATTAAGGTTTTGGGGATTTTGCTTAGGGGTATTTATTTCTAATAGAAATGTTCAGTAGTGATAAAGAGTTTCCAACTTCTGTTGCTGAAACAATGGAATCACTTTGAAAAACCTGTAAAAATAAACATCTGTTGTTCAGTTTTTTTAAACCTACAAATCTACGTGAAGTCTCTCTTCCTGATACTTTTCATCTGGAAATTGTTATCATTAGTTTCTTGGGGAAAAATTTCATTAAATTTCAAATACTTTTAACTGGTCTCCAATGTGCAGAGCTCATAACAATGCTGTGATTTAAAAAAACAGATATAATAGTATCCTCTTTAGAAATAGTAACTGATGATTTATAATTGGAAATATATATATTGGATAATATAATTGGAATATTTATAATTGGAAATATTTTCTCACAGGCCTATGGTAGGTATTGTTTTGAGTGTAGGTTGAAATAAAGTATTCATCAGCTTATGTATGAATTTTTAAAAAGGCAAATGGTGGATTTTTTACCATACTTCTTAAACACTTCTGATCTGAGGACCTCTGAAGGTAGGTTTCAGCCTGGAGTCAATTTTTGCAGCTGTAATAAATCCCCCTCAAAAATTGCCTGTTGGAGTGGAAGTGATAGCAAACTCTTAATCAAAATAGTGGTGTGAACACCATTAAAAGTTGAATAAATACTTAGAATTGTACCAATGGCTAGCTTTTCAAAATATGATGCTTTCTTTAAAACAAAAACAACAAAGAAAGAAAAAGATTGCTGGGCAAATATGTTTAAATGCACCAAATAAAGAGCAATTAGAAAAGTCTGTGATAGATTGTGTCCTATTACTGAACTCTACCCTTTAAAAAAATGTTTCCATTTGGATTTTTAAGATTCACTTGTTGACAGAAGGCAGGGCTCCTGCCAGCTCGAGATCTGTGCAACACAATGGGGGACACTTCAAAAGAGCAGCTGGACGAGGGGGATTTGTCAGCCTGTTTAGTGGTTCTCTGACAGTGACCATGAGCATTACCCTTGGGTAGGGAAGAAAGAAACTGCTCTCAGGGAAATACACTGCCCTGGACTAAACATTTCTAAAATTTAATGCTGTTTGCTGTAATGCTTAAAGATAATCTTGGCAAGAACAAGTATGGGCAATGGCTAGTGGAGTGTGAAATTATGATACAGGCAAAAGGGAAGTTCTGGCTTCTGTGCTAAGTTAGAGTGTCACCAAATGCAGCAGACGCCCACCTGCCTGATTCAACTGCAGCAACTGCCAAGTTAATGGTATTGGATAGTATTGCATGGGCCCATATTTTGTTGGGTAGCACATCATTATGCCCTCTTTGCTTTATATTGTGTTCCTTAAAATTCATGTTGGGTGCTTAGTGCTGGTTTTCTAACCTGCAGTCTCTGGGGAGAGGTGGTCTGGGTTCATGGGTACCCTCCTGTAACCTGAAGATTTGTGTGGAATTCCTTGCTTTGTTTCAGACATCCTGCATTGGTTTGGGCCTTGTTTCCACATATGCTTCTGAGCCCCTCTGTAAAAAGGGGCTGGAGTTTGTTGCCTGCCAGGTGTTCTTCCAAAAGTCTCTTTCAATGTCCAAGTACTAAATCAGAGTGGGAGAGAAAAGATGTGTCGGAATGTAAAATCAAATGCATTAGCCTTGCCCAGCTTCTAGTGTATGCATGCCTCTGTGTGATGCCTTCCATATACACACCCATTGTCTTTGGACCGGTTTGGTCCTGTTGGAGTTTGCACCTCTGTTTTATCCTGCCTCTGTTTGAGCCATGAATCTTGCTGGTGAATGCAGCCCTTGCCACTCAAGACTGCATTTGCAGGATGTATAGCTGGAGTTAAGTCAGTTTTTACTTTTCTATTGATTCCTCAAAGTTACACAAATGCCAGACTTGAACTGCAGAGATTTTTATCCTTTATTTAACTCTGTGCAAATCAAAAGAATTAACACTTCCTACATTTTATTTGTTCTGAACATCTCATACAAAGATTGTTGGATTTTTGAAAAAAAAACCCTGTATTAGACACTCATAAGACAAACAACCACAGAATCGTTTCTTGGCTGTACAAAAAGTGAATTATGATGAAATAGTTTATCACAGCTGATAGCAGAGTGCTGATAAATGGCGCTGTTTTTTCCTGTGTTTGTCTCTGGGTTTGGGTTTCCATCCCGTCTCCCACCCTGTCCAAAGAGAACACGGACAAGAAACTGTCGTCTTTGTAAACAAAACTGGCTTTCTCGTGTGACACAGCATTTCCCCAACCTGTCTCCTGCTTGTTTATACAGGTGCCTATAGAGGAATGTGGGTATTTTAAGTAAAGCATCAGACCTGATAAACACAGAAGTGAAGGGGTCACATTCTAGAATTGGTTCTCCTCATCAACACCACCTTAATTCAAAGCTGCGAATACAGGCCGTTAATTTTCTCCCTTGTGTTTTTTGCCAACAGCAGCAGTACAGACTTGCGTCCATTGATTGTGTTTGTGTATCTAGCTGTTAGACTTTTTCTCCAGGGCTCAGCTCTTCCCCCATTTCAAGGCCCTATCCTTTTTACGGGAAGAATTTCACATACCAGATTTACATGTATGTTGTTTTTTTAAAATGCTATTATCTACATCTTGAATCAGTGTTTCTTCATGTTTTGTGGATATGATATTCTATAAGCAAAAATAAATTTGGGAAGATGTGCCCATCAGTGTAGATACTGTTACAATGGCAAAGTCTGCAGTCACAATCCTTCCCTGGTGCATAGATCCCAAAGTTTGTTTTTGCTCTTGGCTATAGGGAGGTCATCAGGGACAGCAGAGTGAGAGTTGGAGGCTCTCTAAGCAGATGCTTTTGGTCAACAAACATCCTTTTCATCTCCTTTTGAAAACACTTTTTTTGGTAGCATACCAACATAACTGCTAGGATAGGAAGTCATCATGTTTACTTTTGTTAATTTAGCATATTAATATTTTTTTAGTATATAACAAAAGCATGGTTTGAGGGCATTTCTAGAACTCTTGCTCATCCAGGATAGGCAGTGTAACTATATGTTTTTTGAAGGCTTGTCTCTTATTTATAAGAAAATAAGGTGTTGATTGTTTCTCTTCC
>JAWWMO010000001.1:98341920-98375194 GCA_035047845.1 Dendrocincla fuliginosa
TATGCATGTTTCTTGGAACCAGCGTGGGTGTGAAACAGTGTGTGCCTCTGCAGATCTTTGGGAGTGGGTAATTGTAACAGATGCAGCAGCCTTCAAGTTCAAGGCAGGAATGTCTGTGTGGCTGCAGTTGGTGAAAGGGCCAGCTGTTTTAAATTCCCATTTTGCAAATTCACTTGAGAAGTGGGTTAGTACACTGCTGTGGACCCAATCTCTTCCTCTAAGCAGGATGGCCAGTTTTAAATGTGTGCCAGGAAGGATGTTCTGCCAGCCCGCACTCCCAGCCGGCTCTGATGATGAAGACAGGAGCAAGTGTGTCAGGAAGTGTGACAGGGTGTGACCAGGGTAGGACATCCCTTTTTCTCCTTTGCTGCTGCCAGTGAGCTGCCATGGCTCACAGCAGGGTGGCAGGAACCACATAAGCACAACCATGACATGTCATGTGAACTGCACGGCACCTACAGGCCCAGTTCAGCAGAACCTTGGTGTGGTTGTCCTATGCTTTAAGGAGTGTCTAGCAATCCCAGCAGGACCTTTCTGTGAGGAAGTGTTTAATGGAGCATCTGCCAAATAAGCCACTATGTACATACATGCTTAGTGGGGATGCAAAGCCAGCCAGCCAGTGGAGGTCCCCTCCTGGTCAGGATGCCCACCAGCTTCTCCACGGACAAACCCAGGGCTGGCCAGGCCTCCACTGTGCTCCTCATCCTTCAGCTGTGTGATCCTGCGCTACTGATGGAAGGGATGGACATGGCAAAAGGAGAACAACACACTTTCCTCTTACGTTTTCAGAAAATTATACCTTAATAAAGCCCTGATGAGGCCCCTTTCCCCTGGTTGCCTTGTTGGCACAGTCACTTAATCCGACACGTTAACAGTGTGAATCCACATTTCCTTTGTTGTAACCCTAGAAATACCTCTCAGGTGTTTGGGTGTTTCCCATGCCAGCTGTCCTGTTGGTAGGATGTACATCTAAAAAGCACTTCTGTTTCTTAATTTTCTGCCCACCTCACCTGTTTCCTAGTTGCATTACAAGGATTTGGTTCGTGCTTACTGTAAGTGGCATGCTAATGGACGCTTGAGGTGAACATAAGCTTTATTTCCTCCAGTTGTTGGTGTATTGTCCTTGGTTTCAAAGAGCACATTGTCATGTGGTTTTGGATGTTTGTCTTCTACAGCTGTCAGGACTCTCTCAAATACATATGTTGTGTCTGACATGTTTTCCTCTTGTGGCAACTTCTGTAATTTATTTTTTTGCAAATCTAAAAAATCTGCCTTGTAAAGCTTGAATAACAGAAAGCCAAAATCACAGCAGATGTCACAATATTTTACCAAGTCACCTCTGTTTGGGCTACTAGGAAGGATGCAGACGTTTCCTTGTAGGCAAAAGAAATCCTCTATAATTTGAATGTGCTTATTCAGAAGGTTACTTGTGGCGGTGCTATTCAATTTTGTAAAGTAATTACCAAAATTGGGCAGTGTTGCTTTTTTAGGGAATGGAATATCCATCAGGTGGTAACAACCTGTGAGTCATGACTGGGGTTTTAGATTGAGTTTTTTTCCTTCAATCCTGCATGCACTTGTCAAAATGGTTAATTTTGAGCATGAGGAGTCTCGTCCAATTTAGTAAGAGCACTCACATGACTGAAGATAAAAAAGTATACAAGTGCTTACAGGATTTAACCATAGCTTTTTACCAGGTAGTACATTGGATCTGTTCTTAAAACTGCTTTCCACTTGTGAATTTCATTGTAGGTGTTGGAAAATACAATATGTACTTCTTGGGTGAGAGTGGGAAACAAGTGAGCATACTAAAATTTGGGGTCTGAAGACTTACCCATTTCACATAGTACTTTCACATGCACGCACAGACTGTTTTTAATGTTTGATAATACTGTAGATATCTGCGAATTTCTGACTGAAACAGAATTGCAAACCCATCCATTGAAGACCAAATGAATAGTCTTTTTATATCAGAAATCTTCTTTGCATTTGAAGGAATGCTTCTGTATATATTATATACATTTTGAAATAATTGTTAGGGACTGCTTTTAAGCACTTAAGACTGTTGGGTTTTTCAAGCAGTAGTCAAGGAGTTTGACACTCACATGTGCAGTTTCAAGAGACAATAATGCTCCTGTTTCAGTGTGTTGCAGCTTTCTCCTTGTGTTACTTTTATTTTGGGTTACATGTTTTTTCACCTCCTGAAGATTAAATGACTCATTAGATTGAGAATTTGGCACTACTTAGATGTTTCAGCATCAAGTATCTACCATACTGAGTATAGAGATTTTATGCTCTACTTGCTTGAGTAACTACATGTAGCCCCTTCCAATTTGAAAAGATTATAAAAGTTTTAAAATCATTTTTGAATTCAGCCCTTAACTCCAGAAATATGACCACTTCAAAGAAGGGCAGGAATATGTGTGTTGCAGCTTTAGTTACTGAATAACTGAAGAAATTTGCATCTTATCTGTTGCACAAGAAACCCATGGTATTTTATGGTCATTGCTACCGAATCTGCATAATACTGGATCACCTGGCAAAACAAAGTCCGGCACAGAGACACAGCTACCACACTGCTGAGTTATACAGCCCTTATGCTTTTAGTCCAGCATCATGCTGAGTGCAGAGGAAGGACAGAATGACAAAAGCCGAAGTTTGGGGAAATTTCTGCTGGGTTGCAATTGAAATTAGAGTCAGTTCTTTGATCTGGCTTACACAGCAGCCTTGCCGGCAGGTGGGCAGCTGAACCAGGGGTGGCATCTGATGGGGAAGAAAGGACTCTGGGGGATGGTAATGTCTTCAAAATCCAGCCTGGCATAGGACATGTCAGAGCCAAATAGCATTCTCAAATAAAACTTGAAGCATCTCAGCTGTTCTTTGTGGAGGCTTAGTAATTTGCATCATGTGGCTATAGTGATTTAACCAGGAATGAGATGAATTAAGGCTGGGCTGTCTCCTGAAATGCCCTGGGACTGGAGGAGTTCTCTTTCCCTGCTCCTGTTTTTGGGTCATCTTGGACGTGGTTAGGTAAATCACAGCTGAAATTGGTGTGGGAAAACACCACACCTGTGTAGAAAAACTGGTATTCAGAATGTGGTTTCTGAGGAAGCTCAGTTCATTTGGGACAGCCATTGAACGGTGAGCTTGTTGCTCATTGTGGTAGGCTGGGAGGCAAAACATACCTTTTGTTTCTGGCCACAAGCAACAGAAGGGTTTCCATTGCCGTGTGCCCCAAGGATACGACAGGTTCCTTCTTGATGAAGGCAGAGTGTTGGGCCACATAAGCATCTGTGTGCTGCTCTGCTTGCTGACTCCATCCTGGGCAAAGGTTGTGGTGGTGGTGAGTGTGTCTGAAAGCTGCTCTGTTTCCTGTTCCTCCCTCCTGGTACTTCACCTCACTCATGGTAAGACAGCCTAAAATCTGTGTGTTTTGACTCCTGCTGTTGATGTTACCATTAGCCCTGTCAGAGGCTGTATTTTTCTTCAGTGTTACAGATGAGCAAAGCCTTTATTTACCTGAAAGGTTAATTTCTTTAGCACTTTTCATGGCATGATAATTTCCAAGATATTTGAAAGTAAACCCTGCTAGAACCACAATTTATAACTGTTTTTCAGTGTGTGAAGCATTTTAGATGTCTCCTAATGACATAAAAAATGTTTTATCTTTTAGAGGAATGCCAATACATCATGCCAAAAACTGAGGTAAAAGGGTGACGTCAGGAGTTTAATGCTAGCAAAAGGTATCGGAACGTGCACAAAATAAGGATGAGGGAAAAATATTTGTGTAGCTTATACCGTAAATCCCAAGAGCAGCACTTTTATCTCAGACATCCAGATGTGTCTGTTTAGTTCCTCAAGGCAGAGCAAGGAAAAACAGTTCCAAAATATGAAAGCTTTATCAGGATAGTCTATTGTGAATTTAGCAGACAGGAAGATTGATGATGCTATACCCAATACAGCTTAATACCTCTTTGTTGACAGTGCATATCTTATTTATAAATGAAATTGCTGTTTTATCCTGGTCTCACCTGTACGGTTGGACAGAGGTACAAGGAAAACCACAGCAAACTGTGATAGTAAAATTCGGATTTGTTCAAGTTAATGACTAAAGTCTTTAAGGACACTTAGTCTTGATCATTTATTTACATGTATTTGTTTTCATGGACAGAAGCAGAGCATATTGCAGGTCTCTTTAGTTTCTTTTTTATATAAAATGCAACTTACTAGGACATGGGATAGGGAAGGATCTACTATGCTATTCTGTGACAAGTTAATATTCCTTCCGGCATGGCTTCTTTTAAAAGAGGCACTGCGGACTATAGTGTGACATTGTTTTGTGCTCCATTTTCCAGGCACAGTATGGCTGGAAAATGGGAGGTCAGACCAACTGGTTACCCCATGCATGGGAGGAGAGAGCAAAGAGCAATGCTGTAGGCTTCATAGGTCTTGCAGTGGTTGACAGCAAGGCAAAAGGTGATTGTGTAGACCTTTGTGTGAATTTTGGCATGTGAGAATGGGTATTTAAGGTAGGATATGCTGCTTTGCTAAAATTTTGGGGATTTGTACAGATACCTGTATCATAGAATTCTGTCAGTAACTTGTCGGTCAAAATACAGATTCAATTTGCCATTCTAGGAATATCTGAATATTATTAGGTTGCTTTTATTACTTTTTTCTATCTTTTAGAGCCTTTCCCTCTCTCTGAAGTCTGTAAGTTAAGCTCATGTTTATATTTTTATTTTATTGTTTTCAAGTTCTAGGTCATTTCTTTTTTAGGGATACTTTTTGAAAGTTGTTTCCTTTTATGATAAGATACTAGAAGCTGAAAATGCAAAAACAGGAACTCCTTCTGTTTGCATGGAAAAAAATGCTGCAATTCTATTTGCTGCTTCTAGAAAAATAAGCTGACTTTGTTGTTATAATTTTTTGGCGCTTTTCAAGAAAAGATAAGTAAGAAGGGAGTACAAGGTATTCAGATACTCTGTGCATGGAGATCATAAGCAGCAAAGCCACAAACATGGTTTCCTTGTTTTAGCTCATTGTCTTGAGTTTTAGTCAGTTACAAACATTCAGAAAAAAAAAAAAATATGGTCATATCAGAAAACCTGGTAATTTCAGGTGTCTCAGAGTAATTTTAAAGGTGCACAGAATCCAAGAACTGCTGAGTAATCTCCCTTTGAAAACAGAGAGCAATTAATGTATCTCAAATTTCACCTTCAAAAACAGAGACACCCAGAATATCTCCTCTTCTGAAGATCACAGCTATAGCAATTAAATGTCTGAGACTCCTTTTAAACGTGCAAATAAGATTGCCTGACCACAACATGTGGGTTTTTATTATTTTGCATAACTTCAAGTCTGAATTTTTCCTGTGACTGAATCCTTTGCTGGTAGCGCTCTCTTGTGGCAGTTATTTTCGTTAAACTACTTAAGGGATTTCAAAAATAGGTATATCATTTAAATATTTCTACCTTAGGACACACAGAGTCTCTTTTGGATAAGAGTTCCTAAATTAAATGTGGTAATACATATTTTAATAATGCAGGAAAGGTTAGTCTAAGCGGAAGCATCTCAGGTATGCTTCCCAGAAGATCTTGAAGGTGCAGGGGTATTGAGCATTCAGGTTTTTAACTGCTTTTTTTGGGTGTATTTTTGTCTAAAAGCCATATGTCTGTGGACAGACAGGTGGGAGACTTGGAGGGCAGCCAGTCAGGTGGAGGAGAGACAGGGATGGGCACCTTCACTAACAAGCTTGATCGCAGTTGCTGCTCTTCCTGTGGCACCACTCTCAGTGATGAGCAAGGTACTTCTCACAACTTTGGTTATTAAAATGAATGAAGAAAAGGATCTGGGAAACCTTTGTGTGTGAAACTGATATATGCGTTCCTGATGAAAGCTTGAAAGCTTTTCACCCTGAATTGATGTTTTCTCCTTTCAGGTATGGGACAGGTGAAGTGGAGGGGTTAATTCTTGACCTATTTTGTCTTTTAATTACAAAGGTCTTAGCTGATGTTTTATTTTTCAGTAAGGAGGTAAAGCCTTGTAGAAGCTCAGATTATGATGTGTAGGGGTTTCCTCCAAACTAGGGATATACAGTTTCCACTTTTAAAAGATCAGTTATTATTGCAGCCTGTTACTTTATCCTTTACATGCTCAGGTATGATGGTGGTCAGCAACCATGGCAAGCTTACATGTGCAAATCTGGCCAGTGTGACTGTGGAATACAGCTTATTTTTTCAGAAGACTTTTAAAATTGCCTTTTGAAAGAATTCCTCAGAATTTGTAACATCAGTCTCCCTGAAGATGTACCTGCCACTTTTTCCTGTAGGTGATGATTTTCAATGCCTTTCTGAGTAGTGAGGTTGTTTATTTCTGGGGATATCACAGGCTGCGTCTCTTTCAGGGTAACTGCTGCTTCCTGAGAAGACTGGCTGGTTGGTTTTCACGTATAGTAAAAACATCTGTAACTCTCCAATACTGTTGATGGCACATTAGCTCTTAAGAGGCCCAATTTGTTCTGAAGATTTTGTTTTAGCTTTGTCATCTCATAAGTGGCGTTAACTTCATTACAATGCGGTACCCCAGGGCCGTCTGTTCACCCACGAATTTACTTAGAAGATTGGAAAAGGAAAGGATGAAACTGATTAAAACCCCAACAATCAAAATCAGTTTCAGCGTCATAATTTCAGTGCGTTTTCCATGTGCCATATCAAACACCACTTCAGACGAAAACTAAAAATCCCGCTCCCCTCATCCTCCTCCAGGGACAGTGCTCTGGTTTCAGTGTTTGGGCTTTTCCCAGCTCCACGGGCGGTGTTCCCTGGCGTGGGTCTGCGGAGTCGCTGCTCTGACTGATCTAACCTGCTCCGGCCTCTTAGCGGGGCGCGGTAACAAGGCTCCTTTGTGAGGCTAATTATATCCCCTAAGCTGGCGGCTGCAGATTAGCACAGGAGCACAGTCGGTCGCAGGGGCTGTCGAGCCCCATGCTCTGTCTGCCGGCATCGCCCGCTCTGGCCGGGACAGAGCCCAGGACGGTGCCACGCACACCCCATCGCTCCTCTCTCGGACCTGCCCCGCTCCGTGGCGTGGAGACTTGCCAGCCAGCCGGGATCCATGCCTGGTCCCTGAGGAAGGGGCCCAGGGCAGAGGTGCTTGGGTATGTACCCTGGGCTGTGCCAGCGGGGAGGCTCCTACCGGGCTGGCCAGGACGGAGGGCACGGGCACCGCTCACCCCTGCGCTCCATTGCGGGCATAAGCAAGTGCTCAGGGTCCCTTTCTCATGGCTGTTTTGTGTCTTCTGTAACTTCTTGGAGGGGGGGGGATAAAGAAAAAGTTACACATTGTTGTCTCAAATGCATCTGCTTAAAATTTCATTATAGGATTGCTGAAGTGGAATCGGCTGGTGTGGACGGGAGGAGGTGACTTTGAAAGGTCGCTTTTTTGTTTGCTTTCAAATTTGCCTCCCATTTCTCACGCAGACCTGGCTTTGTGTGGCTGAGCAAAGCCACTCATCTCCCAGCGAGGCTGTGTGCTCGTGGGGTGGTTTGCTACTTTCTGAGGTCTGCAACTAGTTTTGTCTTCATCCCAGTATGTATCCTCAGGACAGATGGAGTAGCAGTCACGTTAGTGAAACTTAGTGTGGAGGCTTGAGAGTTTTTTAAGTCTCGAGCTTTTATTGCTGTGAAAAGAAGATTCAGTGGGAAAAGTTTCCCAGGCTGTGAGCTGTTTGCTGACATGCGCTGAGTTTACATAAGGGTGAGAGGGGATTTTTTTACGGAATAGCAAGAGGGGAAGGGAGTATGCTGATAAATGTGTGAGACCAAATTGTTTGTTCCTCACAGTAAATCTAAAGAAGGGATTGTGGGATTTCTCCTTGGGAAGGAGAAGAATATGAAATATTGAGCAAAACTGGGGGATGGAAATTGTCTTATACAGTTTGGGAAAGGGAGAGGGCTTGTTAAATGATAAATTTGCCCGAGTAGGACTTTTTTTTTCTCACTGCCAGGCAGTCACTGCTTCCTGTTTTTCAAGAACATATGCTGTGAAGGTGGGATAGTGGAGCAGCGTGGGCTCAGGATGTGTTTCGGTCTCTATCTTCTTAGTGGTGACCAGACAACTCCATTAGAGAAATCCTTAATCTAGTGAGGTTAATGGAGCTTCTCACGCTGGAGAGCTGCTCAGATATGATCTGCCCATTGTATTTGTGGGGAAGGATCCCAAAAGAGTTAGCAAAGCACTGGCACATAAACCACATCACACATTTCTGCTGACTTCACTGAACTTCAAGTAAAGGTATAAAATATTAGAGTTCCATTTATTACATGGAGCTTGTAAGAGGTATTCAGTATGTCTCTTTTAGTGACTTTCTCTTTTTTATATATGAAGATAACTTTTCTATTCTTTGAGGCTGTTTAAACTCCCCTATGGGGAGCTCTATACCACCCTAAAGGGAGTGTTACAACTCAGTTTTGTTTTCCATCTGAAGAAGGCTAAATGTAGCACATAGAGCTGAGTAGTCACTCTTAGACCCATATTCACTGCTCCAGGTTTAGTAATAGTGATGTAGGCGCAATTTGCGCGTGATTGTAGTAGTAGTATGTGTTGTGAGATTGTCTGTAGATAGATACCTTGGTTTATGCAGGAAGAATGCATGGATGACTTCAGATATTAAACTACTTGGTCATTTCAGGGGGATGCTGATAGTCCCTGCAGCTTTTTAACACACGTGCTTTAACAGCAGGAGCAACTATGAATATTAGCTAGAGGATGTTTTCCTGTATTTTGTCATCCTTTATAACTGATATGGGCTTGGAAAATTATTTAGGTAGTTTCTGATTTGATTTCTTTGTATCCAAGCACATTTGAACCTGAGGTTTTTTTCGTATGTGGGTGGTTTGGTTTTGGTTGTGGGTTTTTTGTTTGGTTGTTTTTTGGTTTTTTTTTTTTTGGTTTTTTTTTTAATTTTATTTTTGACAGATTGACTTGTTTGTAAAACTTATTCTTGGAGATAATTAGGGTGACTAAAGATTGAGATCTGAATGGGTGGTATGAGCTGGGCTGAAAGAGGAATGATCTATGGAAGATTTATGTTATTGCTGTGAAGCGATTCTGTTTTCAGTCTTGCTTGGAGAATAGCTTTTATTTTGCTTTGAAGCGAGTGAACTCATCTTTAAAGTCTAATGATGTTAAATTTGGTGCATATTTTGGCACATTCAGTTTTTGTAAAATAAGCCTAAAAACCTGCAAGAACATTATTCCCTAAACAAAATCAGCACTGTTCTGGGTATTCCAGAAATCAGAGTTGTCTGGTCATTTTTAAACTCTCAGCTCTAAGTTGTTTTAAGTGTTTTAAGGCTGTCATATATTTTCTCAAAATAAGGGTTTGTACTTGTTCCCAGGGAATCCGAATCAAGGGAAACAGTACCATTGCAGTTAATGGGTTAAGTAGAGTTGAGGTTTTTGATCACCATAAATTTACTGAACACATACATGAGTGTGTTCACATGGTGGCTGGACTGGAGTGAGTTCTTCACCTGGACTGTCAGCTCAGACTGACAGCTCTGTGAGCTGCTGCCTCAAGACCTGAGCCTCCAAGGTGGCATGGGGCACAGCCACTTGTCTGCATCCACCACTGTTTCTCTGGGACAGTGTGAAGTGGCTGTCAGTGTGAACCTTTTGCAGAGGTATCTCTGGTTTGATATCCTTGTGTTCATTGCATTTCCTTTTTGTGAACTCTCAGTCATAGGTTGTGTCTGCAGTCCTGAAAGGGTCTCACATTATTGACAGGAGTGGAGAAATGAAGCGCCCCATTTTCAGGATTCAGACATACACCTCTGTTTCTGTGTGGGTGATGGAGAGAGAAAGGTTTGGGCAGGGTGAGATGGGGACAAGTCTGTATCCTGTAGGTACAGCACTATGTGCAGAGAGTAAAAGGTTGCATCTTCTCCAGGCACAGCTTGTCCCTTTGCAGTGAGAACAGTATCATTGTCTCTGGATCCCAGATACTCACCTTTGAGACAATGCAGGTCGTTTTAACTCAATCTTGACTTCTGTGACCATCAGCTGGATCTTAGTCTTGCTTAACTACTGCGTAGCACTGTATTATAGCAAGGAGGATTAAAGTTGCAGTCCAGTTCTGTTTCACACAGAATGAAATGTCAGAAGATGAAGCAGGACATAGACCCAGCCTCCGCAAGGGAGCCAGTTTCTTTCACTTGCCTCACTGCAGGCGCCATCTCCACTCTAGAGACTGAGGGCAGTGGCCTTGCTTTTGTCAGGGTCAGGCTCCTAGCCACAGGCTGGTAGGAGCTCTCAGTGACAGCAGTGACAACATTATACCTGCCCATGCAGATTTCCTCTACTTCAATTAAGAGTCTCCACACAAAATTTTGGAGAGATTGGGCCTGAATTAATACAGGCATAGGCGAAGAGGAGCTCATGCTCTAAGAAGCTGCTCTTTGCCAATGGAGAAACTGTAGATGGATACCTAAGTGTTTCAAATTGTACTGCTGCTTGTTGTAATGCTGTTCTGGCTGCAGTCATCAGTTGGAGATTAAGAAGGGAATATAACTTGGAACTGAACAATTAACTTCACCTGGAACTTGAGCTGCCCCTGGGAGGTAAGAAGGGAGAGGTTACTGTAGATGATTGTGCAACTATAACTACCTTATGCCTTGGGCTTCCAACACGTTAAGGCAGCTGAGGTTTCCTGCCCAAATTATGAGCTCTGTAATGTGCCAAATGCTAATGTCTGTTTTAATCTGAAAATAGCTATTATGACAATAAAAAAATCCTTTTTAAAAACAGTGCCATATATCACATCGTGATTTACAGTTGCATAGTTATCTCCAATCCAGTGGAAGCAGTATAAATTTTTACATGCACTTGTATATGTAATCCAGAAGGGGCTTCTTGGAAGGCATCTGAGACCAAGATGCCTTAAGGGAAAGTTTCTAAATAACAAGCTTATTCAGTTCTTTATTAATGTGGAAAGTATTGTAATTTTTTTACAGTATTGCACTCATCTTTTGTCTCAGTTATAGCTAATCTGAAATACATGGGTCCTGGATGCTGTTTGATGTGACCAGTATTTATTTGGAAGATTACTTGAGAACTCCAAGTGCTGAGAGAATAGGCTGAAAGGCAGTATTTGAGCAATTAACAAGTGCAAGCTCTTACATAGATGAGCAAAGAGACTTCACGTGGGCCTGTTGAGTTGGTTCTGCTTCTTACTCTGTTATTTTTTTCTGGCTAAAAAGGACTATATTTTTCATAATGGAGACCTCTAGTATCAATCTAAATATTTCTTTTATTAATTACATTCCTGCAGTGTGTCTGCTTTAGCCATTCCTTTTTGTGAACCATTTTGCCACATCATGTATCATCAAGGTTGTACTATTCTCTGTGTTTGTGCCACCACTACAAGCACAGTCTCAACAGAGGTTTAGAAAGGGCTTTTGGGTAGGGAATTTAAATTTGGTCACAAGTTTGTCATTCTGTATGAATTCCCTTGCTGATCATGTTGGTATTTTCAGTATTCCTTCTCTTAGGACTTGCTGAACACAAGTAATTTCTATTGCTGCACTGGGGGGGTTATGACACTTGAAAAGGTTCCAGAAAGTGGGAAAGTCAGGATTCAGCTGTTGCTCTGACATAGTACTAGTTTGAGGGTTGAGTTAGAATCCTGATGCATAAATTCAAGAAACAGAAAACTGAGTTGCCCCTGGTACAGCACTTTTGGTCTTGTAATGTCAGGACATCCATATCTCCTTTTTAGTGTGGTGATCTCAATATTGCAGCTTCAGACTAGACAAGGGAGGGATAATAATCATTCCTTGAAAAAAACAATAGCTGTGGCCAGTTTGCACCAGTTTTAGATTGGGAATAGGATGTTTTATTATTTGGGCTTGGTTGCAGTGCCTGGTGTTAACACAGTTTCTGTG
Source organism: Dendrocincla fuliginosa (assembly GCA_035047845.1). Classification (NCBI taxonomy): domain Eukaryota; kingdom Metazoa; phylum Chordata; class Aves; order Passeriformes; family Dendrocolaptidae; genus Dendrocincla; species Dendrocincla fuliginosa. The sequence goes on from JAWWMO010000001.1 coordinate 98,353,866, forward strand.
TTTCAGAACTTGCATAAGTAATTCCCATTTTAAGGAAAGACAGGTACTGGATTTAATTGTTATGCATGGCAATTTATAGTTATGGTATTGTGAATCCAGAGATATTGAGAGCAAGATTTTTACAGAGCTCAAGGTACTGCTTTTAAGGTCTACAGGCTGGAGAAAGCTCAGTTAGTAGTATAGGATATATCCGGAGTAAATTTGTTTTGGGTGGGCTGGAGCAGATGGAGCTGAGGGAGCAGGAGATTTCTTCTTGAGTATTTTATTTGGTGATCTTGTCTATGTACTTCTGAAATGTCCTGACGATTCTAATGGAACAAGATCTTTGTCTTCCTCAATTTTCTTCCTTCATATTGAAGATCAGTTAATACACACATTCACACCCAGTGTGGGATTACATTTTTTTAGGCATACTGTGTTGATTATTCCTAGCTCATGGATAGTGCGGCTAGTTTGCATGTAGATTGTGTAGGTTTTAGAAGGTTCATCTCTGAAGCCTAATTTGAATTGAAGCTGGCAGATTGTCCCTAAAGTAAATGGATTTTAAAGGCAGTTTATCTAAACCATTAAATAATCCTTACCAGCTATTGATGGAGCTCTTACATTTGGTGTAATTAACCAGCCTGACTCCCTGGATTTAATACATATTAAGTACTTTCCTAGAGGTTTTAACTTCATTATTGACTGCAGCACTATCTTCTATCATTGCAGCTTTCCTTTTAACACTGCAATTGATCCTCAAAAAAGACTGACTGGCTGCCAATGTAAAGACACACGTGGGGAAGGGCAGTAGAGGAACCAGCCCACAAAGGTTGCCATGTTCTTGGAGAGGGGAAGGTGGGAATAGCCAACCTCAAACAAATATGGAAAGAGGGCCAGAGGGAGGAAAGGATACAAAGATGGGGGCAGTGATGGTGCACCATACAGAGAGATGGTTGAGCTGAGCAAAAAGCTGCCAGTGGAGAATGTGAAAACTTGTTACAAGGAGTTTCTGTAATTGCTAAGGAATCCTTAATTAAGATATCATTTTCTTCAGCTATAATGTATTTTCAATACATTTAAACCAGAAAGGATAGTACTATTTGATAAGTTAGGGGGATTCATGAAGTTGAGTAGAAACCCAATTTTCATTTATATTTTTGCTCATCAAAATCATTTAAACTTTGAAAAGAGTTGAGTATGCAGGGGTGGTTGTAGGTGTTGTCTTAGGACAACAAGGTCAGTAATAACTTTTTAACTTTGCCTGCAAAGTTTATTCTTTAATTTCCGCACATGGGTTTTGGTATTCCTTGAGACTTCTGACTGTTCTCTTTCTCAGCTTTTCAATTTCTGCAGTTTGTGTGTCTGTGCATGTTAAGTGCACAGTATTGTATGTCTCATTTTTTTGCCTGTGGCTGATCCAGCTGTCTCTAGACAGTGAATGCAGGGAGAGGGGCTCAGCTGTCTGAGGGTCAGAGAAGAGTTTATTCATATACCAAGGTGATCAGTTTTCATCCTTGGTTCATCCTGTTCCAGTGAAGTATGTCACAGGGGATTTCCCAAAAGAACAGACACTAAAGTGCAAGAAAATGTGGTTCTGACAAAGAGATGAGCTGTATGCTGATGTTAGTGGAGAGATGTAGAATCTTTTGAAAAAACCTCTGGTATGACTCAATTATTGCTGGTAGTAATTAGTAGGTCAGCTCTCCTGTGTTTATTTTGGAAAACAGTACACAGTTGGTGAACTAACAGTAATGTTGCTATTGATTTCTGATATTAAATGCTTCACCTTTAAATTCACTTTCCTAGGCTTTTAGCTGCCCTACTTATTTTTTTTTAATTTTATATAAGCCACATCTGATCAATTACAATGTGAAAGCATTTTCATTTAATCTTCAGCAGATACTAAATATAAAAACCTTGAACAAATTTTCATCACAAAGAAAGTTCCATTCAGGCATTTTTTGTATTCAGAGAGCGATCCTGAAAGAAAGAAGGAGATGCTGTATGTTGTTTCTATACAGCTTGCTATAGATCTGCAAGGGCTAAAGGCATTTCCTTAAAGTATTTGCCATGGTATTATTTACCGATAGTTTTTCAGGTTTATTGCTCACCATGAATAGGCATTCTATACATCTCAAGTTTAATCTCTATAATATAAAGTGAGGATGTGTTATCTCTACACAGTTAACTTAGAATTTCAAGTGCTGATGTTTCTGCCTCAGCCGATAAGGCCCTGACTTCTGGGTTTTGAGAGTGGTTTATGCAGTTTCTGTGTGTACTGTCCTTCTTTGAAAGGATGTTTAAGTCTCTCCTGGATAGTCAGCCTGAATGCAGGCACAGAGTGTACTTTAGAAAAAACAAATGCTGCTGTCTAGCCACATGACAGTAGAAGTTGGGGCATCTAAGGCTGAATGCGAGTGAAAGGCAGTAGGACAGCCTTACAGAAAAGGAACCACGTGACTCAGACTGTGATGCTCTAGAAAGTAACAGGGAGGTGAACTGAAAAGTGGACTGCCGGTCAGGTTTTAGTAGTGCTCTGGTATTCTGGAAGTCTGAAAGAGGAGTGGCTGGAGTGCAAAGCCATCAGCCTGGACTGAGAAATTGTGGGCACATTTTGGATTTAGAAGAGCCTAAGAAGTCACTTTGCATATAGGTATATATCTGCATGTATTTATAGAGAGAGGTGTGTGTATATATATATATTAAAAACTTCTTTGAATCATCTTTATTAGATACAAATGACAGACAATGAAGGTTTACTTCAAAATATGTTGTGGGAGTTTTTTACTTTGGGGGAATCCTTTAATATACAACTGTTGCATGAAAATTTTCATGAGGCTTTCTGTGGTTTTTTTCCTTCTCATGTTCTTTAACAAATATATACTGCCCTCCTTCCTTTATTTTTAAATAAACAAAGAAATAAAGTGGGAGATTAACTGTTCAGAAAAAGTGTTCAGCCTCAAGTTTTGGATGCTTTGTCCTCACTTGGTTTGCTGTTACATCCAAGATAAAGACATACCTCTATGTTGAGAGGCAGGACAACACTGAAAATGGCAAGGGGAAAGGAGCAGAGAATTGTATTGTGCTTAACCTAAAGTTTTTTTTATGGAATTGATAACAACTCTTTTAGCCTAAATTAGGATAACTCTTGCATGTATTTAATTACTGAGAATGACGCAAGAAACTGTTCACATTCCTTATGTAGTTTTGCTGCTGGACCTTGATCTTTTGCGATATTTTAGGTACTGCTTTCCTATATTACCCTGGCAGATAGATCTGCCAGTGATGACTAACATAGCATGAAGTAATTTGAATTCTCTGAATATAGTTGTCTGAGACAGAAAACACCTAATGTCTTTGTGTAGGCTGATGACTCCTTTAGTACTCTGTAGAAAGGAATGTTGTTTGTCTGCTTGAAGGGAGGATAAGAAGAAAGAAAGAAGACATTTTGACCAAATGACAATTTTTTCTTCTTTTTAGAAAAATCCTGATCTAATCATGAGCTCCCAGGTTAGGCAGTTGGATGAGATCTTCACAATCTGTAGTGAAAAATACATAGAATAATTTTTGGAATGAAAAACAGTGGTATTAATTATTTGAGGCCCCTGTGGATAAGAGAAGCTTCACGGTGATTTTCAGCCCCTTTTTTTTCCTGCCAAGGATTCAGAAGACTGGAAAAAAAATCCAAATACTGTTTTTAATAAATTAAGTGATTTAGTAGTTTGTTTATAGTGGCCTTTTGCATACCCAGTTAATTGCATTATATGTCAGTCTTCTAGTGTATTTTATTCTACTGAGCACAAGATTAGTGAACTGCAAAAAAAACTCAAACCAACCAAACAAACCAAAACAAGATGTGGATTGGAAGGACTTTTTTTCCCCCTGAACATACGAAAGTATTGAAAAAATTTGTTAATGAAGTGTTGGTATGTCTGGCCTAGTGTTATTGTAAAGGAGGGGAGGTGTGGAAGCTGAGAACTATGAAGCTGTTTGGCATTTTTAAGTGGACAAATAAGGGCACCTGTGCTGTCACTACAAATTCTTGACATTTTCTCTATGTGAAGTAAAAAACAATATGAGTGGATTGCTGAGAACATCCCAAAGGCTGAACCCCTCCTCTCTAACTTGCTTGGCTGGCATGGAGCAGCACTGTTTGTAACTGGTCAGTGGTTTCTGTAGGACAAACAAGTGCAATATGGTTTGGCTTATTTGGCTTTGAAACAATCTAAGGGCACCTTGTGAACTGTACCTCTCAGTATGTGCAGTGCCTGAGTGTGCTGCTTGTTTGAGAATGCCAATGAATTGTCCATTTGACCTTCAAGCTTGTGCAGGTTTCCATTTTGTCTCAGGGCTGCAGCCTTTCTGCATTTCCTTACCCTTGCATCCTTGGCATGTCTTGTAGCCAGTTACTCTGGGATTGGGACAAATTTCTGATTACAGACAAGGTTTAAAATTACTGTATGTAGTGTGGACATCCTGCTGCAACTGTGGAAAAGTGAACTTGGGCTATTTTAAAAACAAAGTGCTGGAGAGAGGCTTTGCTGCACTGCTACGAGGTCTTGAGTTGCATCATGGTGAATGGAGGAAGAACAGTTTTATTTTGATAGCTGTTGTTCAGTGTCACTGCATTGACTGATTCCCAAATTCTGCTGTTTCCAGAGTGGTTTTACTTTGAAACATGTGGACTATACTGTGAAACAGTGGTGTGCAGGTTTCTGTGGAAACTGAAGAATCTTTAATATCAATAATTACTACAACAGTTTTAACTCAGAGAATTGTGTAGCAGGAAGAGTAAAAAAGAATAAACGCTTCTGCTTTGGGTTTTTTTCTGTCTTCATAGACTCAGCTCAGTTCTGACTGAAGCCACTGACTGGTCTTTCCTTTTAAATTAGAAAAATCAGGATTTCTTGTCTAAACTCAGGTTTTATTATGGCGAGACCACACCTTGAGTACTGCATCCAGCTCTGGCATCCCTAGCACAGGAAGGACATGGTTATGTTGGAGGGAGTCCAGAGGAGGCCACCAAGTTGATTAGATGGATGGAGCACCTCTCCTATGGGGAAAGGCTAAGAAAATTGGCAATGTTCAGCCTGGAGAAGAGAAGGCTGACCTAAAAACACTGACCTGAAAGGGAGCCTACAAGATTGAGAGAGACTATTTACAAGGGCATCTGGTGACAGGGCAAGGGGCAATGGCTTCAAGCTGAAAGAGTGTAGGTTTAGATGAGATATTAGGAAAAAATTCTTTACTCTGAGGGTGGTGAGGCACTGGAACAGGTTGCCCAGAGAAGCTGTGGATGCCCCACCCAGAGAAGTGTTCAAGGCCAGGTTGGCTGAAGCTCTGAGCAACCTACTTTAGTGGAAGGTGTCCCTGTCCATGGCAGGGGGGTTGGAACTGGTTGATCTTTAAGGTCCTTTGCAGCCCAGGCTATTCTTTCATTGATTCCATGATTTATTTCCTGGCACAACTGATAAAGATGAACAGTAGGAAGCACTGCATTTGCAAGGACTGGCATCTAATGCCCACTTCTAGTTAGGTGTGCTGTGGGGAGCCCTGGCTGTAAATGATTACTGCTGATGTGGAGCAGAATTCTGCAGTCCTAGGGCTGCAGCTGCCAGCGAAAAAAACCCACTGCCGTGTGGCGTTCCAGGATCACAGCGCAGTGTGCTGCTCTGACGGCCTGAGGAAGGCTTCAATAGCACGAGGAGCAATCCTAGAAATAGCAGCAGTGAGCCCCAGTTCGGGAACAGCAGCGCAGAGCCCGAGGGTGCTGATGGCTGGACCCGGAGACTCCCCGCTCCCTGCTGCCAGCAGGGGGGGCCAGCGGGGTGGGGATGGGCACCCCTGTGGGACCGGCATCCCCCTTGGGATGGGCACCCCCTGGAGTTGGCATCCTGGAGGGCAGCACCTTCCCGGGCATCCCCCTTGGGATGGGCACCTTCCCCGGATGGGCACCCCCTGGGATGGGCATCGCCTCCCCAGGTGGCCCTTGGCAGCATCCGTGAAGAATGGGGGGCTTTGGGCAAAGGGGAAACAGATTTCCCTCCCCTCCACCTCCCCTGATGAACTCAGCCATTTTGAGGAATTTTCTAGATTTAACGTGAAAAGAGATAATAGGGATCGGTAAATCTGGGTCAGCGTAAGCACAGGAAATAACAGAAGACAGCTTTGAAAAAGGAATGGAAGGCCAGTTTTGTGTTTTATCCCTCCCTGTGTCCTGTGAGGCTGGTGCTGCTGGCCCTGAAGGGTGTGCAGCCTGAGCCCACGTGTGAACCCGCAGTCAGGCCTTTGCAGAGTCAGCAGGGGCTGCAATGAAACATTCAGACAGATTAGAGATTAGGAGCACCTTCTTTACTGTGAGGGTGCTGAGGCACTGGAACAGGTTGCCCAAAGAAGTTGTGGATGCCCTGTCGTGGGGAGTGTTCAAAGCCAGCGTGGATGGGGCTTTGAGAAACCTGATCTAGTGGAAGATGACCCTGCCCATGGTGGAGGGTTTGCAACTGAGTGGTCTTTAAGGTCCCTTTCGACCCAAACTGTTCTGTGGTTCTATGAAATAAATTCTCAGAATTGCTTTCCACCTGGATGCAGGACCGTGGAACTGCCTGTCACCTTTTTGCTTTGGTTACTCCAAATTCAAAAGCCTGTATGACAGGGTTACAACAGAGGTGCTCTTTTGGTAGATAAGAATGAGACAAATTCTGTTGGAGAAGGTGGTGCTGGGGAAATAAATGCCTGTGTTGTTGTTTTATTTTTTCTCCTTTGTAATGTATCTTCAATACTTATCAACATTTTCCTTCCAGCAACTCCTGTAAAAGCACTGGTAGAAAGACACTTTCAGTGAAATGCTTTTAATAATGCTTCCATTAATGCTAGAGGTTTTCTGGGTTGTAGGTTCAGATGATCTCATTCTGTCACTCAGAATTAATACAGAGGTATTACATTAGAATATAAATGCTCAGCTTCCAGCTTCTTTAGCTGCCTGCAAAATATTCCTGTTTTGAACCTTCTAATCTTTTCTTTCTTGGCCTTCTACCCATTTTGCAGAGTTTTGGAATCAATATTTATGCTGTACTCCAGTTTTTACAAAAAATTTTCTTAAAGTGCAGGAGGTAGTAATTGTAGTTAAACGGTGAGAATCTATCAGAAAGCACTGTTGAGTACGCACAGTAAATTAATTTTTAGTCATGTGAACTTCACAACAAATGCAGATGTTTACATGATTCCACCTTCTAGGTATCCCCCCACTATTGTTAGGCTGTTCAGACTATTACATAAAAAAAATTAAAACAAACAAACAGAGAACCCACAAAACAAACAAAAAAACCCAAACCAACAAGCAAAAAAACACCACCAACAAAAAAAACCCAAAGAAAACCCTATACATCTCAAAAATATCTGTATGTGCACAAATATTAAAAATTAAACAAATTGTAAATTTTTGTCCACTTACCTTATGTCACAACTCAGTCCAATCTGTTCCTCTCCTTGCTTGGCTGTTCAGGAAGATGAAAGTGGTGGTGGATATTGTAGCTCAGAAAATGCCATCTGAAAATGATATTCATGTAGCGAGGAACTATATTATGAAGATCTTGAGAAGTTCCATGAGGTACAGTACAGACTTTACATGTGCATCCCTTCTGTTTCTTCCCAGTGAATGGATTCCTCCTACCATTTGCCAAGCCCTAGCAGTCACAGAAGCCCTCTTCCCAACCTTCTTTTCCTTATGCTCCAAATGCTGTTTGTATTGTACTAGTTTTCTAGTCTTGTGTTTCCTTAGTAGTGCATCATAGAAAAGTAATTGTCTCGTAATAGATAAACCTTTTTTAGCAGAATTGGTGCCTAGGTCTGTTGAATTTGCTTCAATAGGTATTTTGTGGTTTGCTGAGTTGGTGTCACTGCCTTAGAAGTGAGCAGTGGAGAAAAAAAAAACACATTTGATGTTCTGTGCAGCTGAACAGTGGAATGAATATTTTTTTCTATACCGGCACACAGGCTCGGAGCACGCAAGGACCTTCTGGAGCTCATCATTGCATGGCTGAGCAGAATCTTTTGCACTAAGAGTGTTAGGGCTCCTACACTCTTTGAATATCATGTCCGAAGAACAAACAACATAGTGATGATCTGCTTCACTGTTTTCTCTTTTGTCATGCTGGGAAGAGTAGGTTTCTGTTTATGGAAACAATTACTTCTTTTTTAGTGACAGTAATGATGCTGCACTTGTAGTAAAATTACAGTTTCCCTCTAGTCTCCTTTTTTAATTCTGCATCCAGAGCTTGGAAAGGCAATTCATCATTGATTTCTTCAGATCTTCAAGAATGTACTGTGAAATGTACTCAAATTTGTCTTGTTTTGAAGATATTGGGTTTACAATGAGCTTAAATTTTGGTCTCTAAATCCAGTGGCTGTCTGCTAACCCAAATTTATAAAAAGGTGGAATGATTAAAAAAAAGTAGAACTACTTTTAAAGTTCAAATTGAAAGTAAGGAACATTTTCACAGTGAAACAAATTACTTCTGTAACTCAGACAAATTACTTAACCTTGAAGTAATAAATTTCATGAATACATAAGTGCATTAAAAAATCTCAAGAACTAAGGTTCTATAAGCCTTTATTTCAGACTCTGACTTGGAAGGATGGGATTTGTTAAACCTTATGCCTCATCTAAATTTTAAATCGCACTTCCTCCAGGATGAGCCAAGGAGAAGAGCAGGATGAATTACTTTCAAAGAAGTTCCTGCTTCGTTCCCAGGTGACTGAAAGGGTCTAGACAAATGGCCTGTACTTGGCATCTACTCACTAAAACAGAAGTAGCTGGATTCCACCCAGGAGGCCTATTTAACCTTGGGGGAAAAAAAGAATGCACTTATTTCATGACTGCTGAGAGGTGTTACAAGGAGCAAGGCCATGGAAGGGAGTGCAGGCTGTTGTTACTGATTCCTGAGCAGAAGGAAGGGGTAGAGGAGTATGGAGCAGTTTTGCAGAGCAGTTTTTAGGGTGCAAAGCTCGAACAACTTACTATTGTACTTCTTAGAAGGGATGTCTTCAGTTACCATGTACATTTGGAGGTGATATCCAAGTAAATATTTGTGAAACTTACATAATTCACTGAACTGTTTTTGAGTTCTTTGAGAAACAAACCCAGAAACCCCCAAACCAAACAAAACCCCCCTGCATCTCTGGGGTGCCAAGCATTTCAAGATCTGAAGCAGAAATTGGCTGGAGTTAAGATGATTAATTACATCACTATTACTAACTTATATGAGAGAATGTACATGGCTTTAATCCTTCCAGTCATTAACTCTTTTCTTCCCAGCTCCTCCCATATGCACCTACCCACAGTAAAACTTGCCAAAGCCCTACTGTTGTCAAGTTGTAAGGGAGTCCTAAGTCTCAGTATTAACTTTAACTATTAAAGCTCTGCATGTATGTCAGGTACTTTAAAATTTGTTTATCTATCTCTGTACTTTGTAAAAAGCATGCACCCACACACCCACCCCACTCCCAATTAAAAAAAAATAAAAGAAAAAAAAAAGGAAACAAAAAAGCCCACAAAATCAACAAACTACTCAAGCAGAGACCTTGGAGAGTATTGGCATTTCAGTGCATCTCGAGTATTTTAAGGAAACAACGATGTCTTTTCAAAACTGGCATGCACATAGGAAATTTTGGTATATCATTTAGAGTCATTATGCCTCTGTCCTATCTGTGAAATGTTTTACTACCAGCCTGGTAGATTTTTTTTTTTTTTTTTGCTGCATATCACCTATGAACTGCTTGCATTAAACTAGTATGCTCTGCCTCTCTTGTTTTCAGAAGAAATGACCTAGCCTGCAGGCCACACTCCTGGCACGCAACCAAATTTACAGAAGGTCAGCCTGAGACAGCCACGTCACACCTTCCCTCGTCGTCTAATGCCTGCGCCTCCTGGCACTCGCGCTATCATGCAAGGTGAGTCTCTGCTTAAGTTACACACATTATGCTCTAACAGCGAGACAATAATAATGTAGGTCATGTCGCTGAGTGTTGCTTTTTTAAAATAACTGTTGCAGAATTGTTGTGTTATGCGTCTTTAGTACTGCCTGTACTTTCAATGCATAAAGGAGGAGTTTGGGAAGTTTGACGTATGGATGAGTGGATTTCAGAAACAGTATGTGATATGTGCGTATGATTGAAAGGTAAGAAATTAGTTTTATAGGTAATCAAAAGGTTATACTTCTTGCTCTGCATTTCCTTTTGGTGTCCCCTTGTAAAATCCTAAGGCAAGGAAGCCACCAAAATTAACACTTGTAAAGTGAAATAGGAAGGGGAGAAAAAATTGAAAAATACTGTTTCAAACAATTAAAAAGGTTTTTTCTAAAGGGAGGGTGCGCAGTGTTTTACTGTTGGACTTTAAAGTATTACTGGTTTTATTAGTTAAACTATCTTTCTGTAATCTGATCTTCTCTACACCTGTGATATTGCTTGTGTAGAGAGGTAATAAGACCAGTGATTTTCAGTCTCTGTTTCAAGCACCTTACTATTTGTTAGGTCTCATTCCACACTAAGGGTGGAAGGCTAGCACCCATGCAGTTTGAGGTGGGAAACTGTAAACCTTCAGGTAATGCCTGTTTGTGTCTGGTTACAGGTTCTTGTTTGTTTCCTGCTCACAGGTGACATTTTTTAACATTTTGCGAGGGGTTTTTTTGTTTGTTGGTTAATTTATTTTTTTTTAGATGGGGGAGTGTTATTTTTTTTTCTTTGTTACTTTTTCCTTCTCAGTTGCTATTGGGCCATAGTTAACTCTGAGGATTAAAGAAAATGAGTTTGGTACGCAATCCCAGTTTGGGAAGTAGACTTCTGTTTTCTGTACTTACTGCTGGACATTGTCATTACTTCTTGATGTTAATTTATTGTGTAGACAAAACAAAAGAACATTAATACTTCAATATTTTATTTTTTCATCTCATTTTTACAGTTGTTTTTATGTTGTTTTCTTTGGAAGCTCCCTACTGTTTTTAAAATCACTTGTTATCTGCCCTTGAATAAAGTATCAATTTTAATATTAGGCAGAAATATTTTTAAATGATTTTTTTATACTTTTAGCAGAAGTTTTAGCAAATCCTTGATTATAATTGTTAATGGTTTACACTGATCTAAAGTTTGTATTTAAATATCATATAGATGGGTTGATTTATAGATTTGAAAACTGTTGAAGTCCTTGTACATAGAAACAAAATTCAGAAACTCTAAAAACTTCCATAGAGTTCCTCATTGCAATGCCATAGCTCAAGAGTAATTCTGCTATTAATGAGGCTTCTAACTGAGCTATAAATCAATATATGCTTCCTGCTCTTCCTGGTGGTTGTCCTTGTACCTTGTGAAAGTAAAATACTACAAGATACGTGTCTCAAGGTGTGATTTGATAGGAGCTGGGAGTGTCCTGATACTTAGAAAATAAAAAAAAAATCATTCAAGACCAGTTTGAAATGAGCTTTGGCCAGTTTGAAATAAGGTTTGGTCAGGAAATTGTGGGTGTAAAGGAACAGGGGGATGGGAATAGAGCAATCTTCTCCCCTCACATATCACAAATAGCAGCAACTGCTGGTAGACAGATAAAAAGGGCAAATTCTTCCTCAAATTCTTTCTCAGATGCTGCTGAAAGATTTAGTGGCTTTAACAGCAGGGTTCCCAGGTCACTGCTATCCTGAACCTCTTGGCTGCCTTTGCTGCCCACTTGAAAGGTGATGTATTTGGGATTTGGCAGCCCTGGTGTGTGTTGTCCCAGACAGTTTCAGTGGCAGAGCTGGTTCCAGACTGCAGCTGCTTGAGGGGGGCCCAGCATTCTCAGAGTGGAAGCCCAAGGATTTGGGTATTTTGAGGGTCCCAATTGCAGAGGTGGGTTCTTTGGGTTTGCTGAGCTGCAGAAAGAGGTCAGCAGCCTCAGGGATTCCCCACTTTCAAATTACAATTCATGAAGCAGAGAAGAACAGAGCTCAGCTGCTCAGGAGGCACAGCAGTCAGTAGCCGAAAGCACATCACTATGCAAGGAGGTAATGGAAATAGCCTGAGGAGGGGATATTTCTAGGCCAAGCATCCCATCCCTGGGCTGTTTCTGGAATTACATGTCCTTCCTTGAGCTAAGCATCTGAGATTGGTATTCACAGCCCAAAATCTCTTCTGAATGTGCCTGCCTGCATTCTGTCTGAGTGTAAAATTCACCAAATCACTTGTAAAATGTGGAGGACTTCATTTAGGGGGAGAGGTGCTTCTGCTCTCTTTCAAGCAGGGTGTACCTGGATTTTTTTGCTGTTGGTTGAGTGGGGCACAGCTGGCCAAAACAGCCCCCTGAATATTGTCCCTACTGCCTAGGTAGGTGTTAGATTTAGGTATGGGCAATTTGATTTGCTTTGGGTTTTTTGGTGTGGTTTATGTTTGTTTGTTGGGGGGTTTTGTTGGTTTTGCTTTTTTTTTCTCTGAGGCGGGGGAGGAATGTTGTTGGTTGGTTGGTTTTGGTGGGGTTTTTTGGGATTTTTCTGCCAGTCTGATGAATTTGAACCTTTTGAGAAGGTGGTTGAAGTTAGAAGACAACAGGCAAACTAGAAGAGACTGTACCAGTGTATATAGGAGAGAAGGTAGTTCTGGAGCCCAGCCCTCCAAATCCAACGCTATATGTGGGCTATCATGTGACTTTAATTAAAAAACTGTCGGCTATCTTGGGAGCAGTAAGCTAGGTCTAGGTGCCTCTCATGCAAGGATAGAGAGTTAGAACTTGTAAAGCTTTTGGTGCATTCATTTCCCTTTGTGGGTCTTGTCTTTTTCACAGAAATCATACCTTAACAACATGGATGCAGACTTTTTTCCTAGCCCATCCTAAACTAAGGCCAAGCACACTTTTCTGCGAGGTGTATATATGAAGTGTCTTTAAGTTGTTGAAAGTTTAAACCCTGCATTTTCTTCCAGTAGGATATACTATAATATAGGACCCTACAGGCTTTGGGTTTTTTTCTGTGCCCTTGGCTGTGCAGTTGAAGCCAACAACCTGTTTTACTTTGTTCTTGCCTTACAGGTGTGGCTGTGAGGCAAGAAGGCTTTAAGAAGGCTGCTTAAACTGAGGGTTTGGGGTGGTTGGGTCAGGTACATCCAATTTGCAATCCCATGCAGTTGAATGTGGTCTGATTTGCTAAGATCGGTCATTTCTGTAAGGGCTCAGAAGCAGAAACTCATGCCCCAGGGTTGGGAGGGCTGCTCATTGGCCAAAGTGGCCACAGATGGTGTTTGTAGATTATTCATGAACTTCACCTGCCAAATTTCAGCCAGCAGTGTAGGTGCTTTTGTGAATCCACTCTAAGAAAAGCCATTGAGGGAAGGATATCCTGGGATGCCAGCCTCAGGCAGGGAATCGGCTTTTGGACTCTCTTCCATGTCAGGGTTCATAGGACTGCCCTGCAGTTAAGGACCACAGGAGGCCATGCTTTGCAGTAACATGCCATCAAATCTTCCTGTCCTTGCTTTGAGGTGTTTATTGCATCTGCTGGGTTTCCATTAGGCATTTTCTAGCAGGGCTTTGACATCTTATGCTGATGATCTGTGTTCCACATTTGATAGCAGCAGATTCACATGAGACCTGTAAATTGTAAGGTGAGGCTTTCTTGCACAAGTGTCATTTTTATTTTGATTAATACCAAGTATCTGATTGGATTTTATGATCCTAAGAGTCTTTTCCAACCTTAACAGTTCTATGATCTCCTCAATGCTGAAGAGAGTGAGAAGATATCAGCAATTCTTAGCAATACCTGTCTTACATTATTAATTGACAAAGGAAATCCTAGTAATGACCAAGATACTTTTTGCATGAAACACAGTATCAGCCTAAGATGACAATCCCTTTTTAGGGATTCAGCAAGATGTTTTAAATGATGAAAATAAATGAAAGAACAAAAAAAATTCAAAAGATGAGGCCAATGCTAGTGTATCTTGTTAAGAAAATGCTTTTAGAAAATATATATTTCATATAAATTGGTTTTGACCATGTATTTGAAAAAAGAAGTTAAAAAGACTGTAGTAATAGAGGGGGTAAAAAGCAATTCTCACGTTAGTACTGAATTCCAAGGAACTGTTGAGTTGAGCTTTGCAATATTTTTGACAGAAGAAAGCATCTGTATCATTCTTGGTAATATTTATGTGGACTAATCTCATTTCACTGTTAGCTTTCACAGATCTCTTTACTGCACAGGTCTAGTAGGCAAGGTGCTGTTAGGTCAAAGGTTGGACTTGATGATCTCAGAGGTCTTTTCAAACCTAGTTGAATCTGTGATTCTGTGAAAACTCATTGGATAGGAGAGTAAGAGAAGCAGCAAGATTTTGGAATAGTGCCCTTGGCAAAAGACCCAGAGAAAGTACAGTGTCAAACATGATGTTTCTCTAGAGGAAAGAGTGGCAGGGAAAAACTGGTGGCAGTAAAGATTCTTGAAGGAAGGTCAGAAGTTTAAGGTTGGCCATGCAGAACTTACATTGCTCTGGCATCTCCTCCTGAAGTTTTCTTGTCAATGCTGTGGAACTGGGTGGAATTGAATGACATTGTAAAGGTGTCAACCAGAAAGGGATTTGAAATTACACGGATAAGGTGCATGTGCAGGCTCACAACTACAGTGGTGGCATTTGAGACAAATGTATTTAGTGAACCTCTGCTTAAAAGTTCAAATGAATATTCAAATGAATAGGCAGATAATTTTATGTGAATAACTTTATCACAAGCAAATAACTTCATGGGCTGAAGAAGTTTAGAGTGACATTACAGAGATGAAGAGGGAAGTGCAGGTGCCTGGAAAGTAAGCTGAAAAATAAGTTGATGTTTCTTCTGGGAAAGGGGGAGCTAATGGGGCTCAAACTGAATTTTTTTAAAAGCAAAGTCAGCAAAATCAACAAGTTGCAGAGGGAGAGGATAGCCTTAATGGAGGTAAATGCATATTACTGGTGAACTTCTACAGGGAAGTTGAGTTAGTTACTAAGGTTTCAAGCTCTGACTCAGTGGCAGAGTATAAAGTTGAAGCCCTGACTTTCTGTTCAAACTTTCCATTTTATTAGACTGGTTGTTGTTAACTGCTGTGCAGGTGGTTCTTAATCAATGTTATTAAAACGGGTGGCTATATATTTATTCTGTTGTGGCATTTTTTGACAGGTTTATTTATTCTGACACTTTTTTTCTTGTTTCCTACAGTAGCTGTTCTTCTCATGACTTGTCAAACTCGTGGGATCAGTCAAGTCTATATCGCACTTCTGACCAATTCAGCTCTTTGGGAAGTATGGACAGCTGGGACCACACTCCACAAGTAACCCACTATGGAAGACTTTCTTCTGCAAGGTCTAATAGTAGCATTGATCATCTAGGGAGCCAAAGTAAGCGGGATTCAGCCTATGGGTCTTTTTCCACGAGTTCTAGCACTCCTGACCACACTCTGTCCAATGCAGACACTTCTTCAACAGAGAACATGCTATACAAAGTGGGCCACTGGGAGACTGCTAAGCATGGAAGCAAGTCTGGCCAGTTTTTGAATGACAGCACTGGAACAGAGGACAAACCTGGGTATTTGTCAGCTCCTGTCCAGTACGAGAGCAACAAAAGTACTAGAATAGAGGAACACCCAGATAGCAAGCTTGCTACCTCTGGAAGATCCAGTTTTGGACCTGTCTGGTATGTTCCTGATAAGAAGAAGTCTTCATCTCCTCCCCCCCCACCTCCACCTCTTCGTAGTGACAGCTTTGCTGCTACCAAAGGCCATGAGAAAGCCCATGGCCCTGTGTACTCAGAGGGTGCCAGCACGCAGCACTTTACAGCCCTGAACCGATCTCAGCCCAGGAGTGACTGGAGCTTGGAAACTGTGGAGCAACAGCGGAGGCTCTCCAGAGCATGTGACAGGAGGATCAGCAGCTCAAATTATAAATCTGATGTCAGTTCAGAACATGCTTTTTCTTCAACTGGTGAAAGGTACAATAGTAATGCAGGAACTGTGAACAGACTGCAGTCATCCTTGTCGAGCACTGACGTTCGGTTTGCACAGCCTGCTTACAGTTACCACCACCAGCACCAGTACAGTGATGAAAGCACTTTTTTTCACAGTGCAAGAGTCTTAGCTGCACCTAAAGATCAGCAACATTATCTGTCCTACAGTGGCATTCAGGACTTATCTACAGATCATTTTCATGGCTACAGTCCAAACCAAGCCAGTCTGCTCAACACTTCCTCTTTGATTAGTGCTGCTGAACAGAAGGTGGACAACACTGGACAGAGTCGATATTATTGTGTGACAGCAAAACAGCCTGCTCAGGGAAGCTCAAAGCCACTACAACTCAAGGATGACAGCTGGAAACCTGCAGTGAGGACTGATGTATTGCTTGGACTTCACGAAAATCCTGCAGTTGTCACAACAGCCCAACCCCCAAAATACTATCTACCTCAACAATCTATGGAATCTTCACTGAAGAGGTGTGAGACCAGTACTCATTACCTGGTGGACAGAGAGTGGGATGTAGCAGAAGACGCTAAAAAACCCAATCATACTGAAAAGTCTGGACAAAAGAAAAACTGTGAGAGCAGCTCTGAGGAAAGTGAAACTAGGCATGGTCAGCAGGAGTATGTAAAGGGTTGTGTCCTTACCACTGAAAGCAGATCTGCTCAGAAAGATTTTAGGTGGGGGAAAGATGAGACTAGCAAGATTTCTCCTCAGAAGACCCCAATGTTGCACTCTTTAGCTCAGGAAGGGAAAAAGCAGTCTGACAACAACCCCGAAGTGGTAACAGAACGACAGGCCCCATTTGACACTCACTTGTCTAAACAGGCACGAAGGAGTGATCGTTTTGCAACAACCCTGAGAAATGAGATCCAAATGAGAAGAGCAAAGCTGCAGAAAAGTAGAAGTACTGCTACATTAGTAGGGTCGTCTGAAGCAGAGGAGTGCAATGAGACCTGGAAACCAGATTCAGCAGAAAATGTCACCACCTCCCCAGACACAAACTTTACCAGCACATACAAAGATCACCTCAAGGAAGCACAGGCCAGGGTTCTGAGGGCAACATCCTTCAAACGTCGGGACTTGGAGCCCAGCTCTGCTGAATATCTCCACAGGTCACCTGAGCAGAATACTGGTAGTTACAACTCTTCGTTATTGACCTTGGTGTCTGAAGATGTGTCTGGATTCTTTGAGGCTACACAAGCTAAACCGAACCCTACTGGGAGTGGCACTCATCAAGTTCCTCGCATTGGAGCCAGGAAGAGGTTCACAACAGAGCAAAAACTGAAGTCTTACTCTGAACCAGAGAAGATGAATGAGGTGGGTATGTCAGAGGATGGGTGTCATGCTCATTGCCATCCAAATATATCAGAAGAAGCCCTGGGGTCATTTGCAGACAGGTGGAAATTTTTTGAAGAAACAAGTAAACCTGCATCTAGAAAATCGTCACAGAAACCGGTTCCCCATGGTCTAGCAGAGGGACAGCCTGAGAGGAAAGATCATGGTGGGCAAGAGGGAGAGGATTTGTGGTATGAGAGAAGGGGTCGTGTGACCTCTACTGGACTTGAAACTGCTCATGCTTCAAAAGATAGCATCCAGCATAGTAGCAGCAATAAGGCTGCTGATAGGATTGTGAAATCTGCACAGCCACAGCGCCTGGGAACCTTTGCAGAGTATGAGGCATCATGGAAGGAGCAGAGGAAGCCAGTAGAGCCAAGGAGCTCTGGAAGGTACCATTCAGCTGATAATATCCTTGATGCAGGCCATGAACAACATGGGAAATCTCAATACACCCATGAGAGGTCTAGATCATCCCCTTCCACTGATTTCTACAAACAGGTACAAGTGTCTTTTGCATTATCCTTTAAATTGCCCAGGGTGGTAGGGAACAGGAGAGGAGAGGGAAAGAGAATTTTTAAGAAAATTTCCAGTTTAGGAATACAACATACTACTAGGTTTGCCTTTTGTCAGTAAAGGAGTAAACGTTATAGGTAGCTCTCATAAGTAAAATGAGGAAAATCAAGTTTTTACTGCACAAGAGCAATTGGATCAAGTAATTTCTTGCATGTTGTAGCTAGATGGAAAAAACTAACATGGTTGATTTGATAATATCCTCTTTTTTTCCAGTAGAGATCTGGGAGGATAAAAGCAATCTTCACCCAGAGTTATTTTTTCATTGGTGTGGTTGTCTTCCCTATTTTAAGGTTTTCAAATCTCTGAAACTATGAAGAAAAATGTTGCAAGAGGAAATAAATGTACTTTTGTCCAATTTTATTAATGGTGTAATAGTTTCCATGGATTTCCTCTTCTAGACTTGCCTGCTGCAAAAGCTGCACAGGACAAAACTTCTGTCTAATAAAGTTTAGCGATTACAAATATGCCTGTTAATAGTAAAGCTACAATACAGCAACAAATGAAACTGCTTAGTGTTTTGGTTTATGTCAGTTTGCTTAATTTAAGATATATACATTTATTCCTAAGAGAGATGCCAAATGTCTGTTCAACTTGAAAGTAAATATTAAGTTAATTTTTAACTGAACAGGCCAGGGAATGGTTGGCAGGTGGCACTGCAAGTAAACAGAGAAACTAAGTCTCTTTAGTTCTCTGTTAAAAGATGTTGTTTAAGCTGCTACAAGATTGCCTGATACGTATCAGAAGTCACAGTGTGTTCAACTTGCGTTGAACTTCGCCTTAGGCAAGAAAAGACTGGAAGCAATGCAGTTGTATATGTTATTTTTTCCTTATTTTTTCCCCTCTTGCTAAAAGCATTGCATACATACATACACACATCACCTCTGTGTGTGTGTGTAGACATGGAGTAGAATGAACATATCTCAAAAGAAACAGAAATATTGATCTCTAAAAGTTGTGGACTTTCTGTCAGCTTTTTCTGTAAGTTTTGCAAAAGTTATTTTTGAATTCTGTGTGCAGACTTAAATATGCAGATAATTTACTAGAGATTCCAAGCACTGAAAATATTCACCTGAAAGTTATTTCGAAAATTAAATTCACTGAATTATTAAATAATTGCCTACCCAACAGAAAAATCATATAATCTATTCCCTGTATGCATTTCTGATTTATTACTCAGTGCCTTTAAGTTCAGTATAGGCCTCCTGGGGCAAAAAGCAGACACCTGTTTAGGCACCTGGAAAATATGGTGATAAGTGCATTGAAGGTGCTTACAACAGTCTGAAGTAAATAAAGATGTTGCTTTGCATATATGATTCAGATTATTCCACTGCTAATGCACAATTAAATTTCCTGTAGGTTCAGTGTTTGTAATGCAAAGCTATGCTTTGGGTGGGGTTGTTTGAAGATAGTGAGATAATAACATTCTGGAACAGCAATGCGTGTTTTACTGAGAAACTAAAGTACATGCACGGGGATTTGAAAGCTGGTGTGTACTTGCATCTTCTAAAATGTGAGCAACTCTCCTGTAACTTCTTTGCCTCATTTTTTTTTTTATCTTTGCCAAATGGAAGTTGCAAAACTTTGTATAAATGTTCAGCTCTTCTGTAGAACAGCAAAGCAGAGCCATAACGCGAACACAGCCAGGTCGGGAGTGCTGTGCAAGAGGTCACAGAGTATACTGTACTGCTTAAAACCAAACGAGCTTCAAACATGCTATGCTGTTGACTTCATGTATACTCAAACAGAGCAAACCCACAAATAAGAGGTTCCATAATCACAGATTTTTTTTTTTTTTCGGAGCCTGAAACATGATGATTTGGTCTCTTACTTGTACTATAAACCACTCTTAGGAAGTCTCAGTTGAAGTAAGGAGGCAAGCGGAGGATTTAAAGGAAGATGTGGAGTGTATTTTCTCTAAAGTCAACAAACTGGATGAAAGGAACGGCACTGTAAGGTAAGTATTTCTTTTTTTTGTCTTTAGAAGATTTTTGGACAACTCTGATCTGATCTTTTCATGCCTCAAACTGGAAGTTTTAGTATGCTGATTTCAGAGTTCCTGCAATACCTTTTCTCCTTCTTTCCCTCCTTCTCCCCAAATACTTCAATGGGAATGACAGAACTAATGTTAGGACTGACATTTTTGGGAACTGTAGTGTGAGCTTGAAGAAACTGCTGAGCGCTGAGCATATTACAGTTTGTTTGGAGGCAGATGATTCTTATTTGTGTGCTTAAAATGATAGTTACAGGGTTTTGGGGCGGCAGGTGGGGGGCTTGGGGTTTCCCAAAAGAGCTTTCCACTGTTATCCTTGCAAAGACAGCATGCGACTGGCACACAGTAGTGCTGTAAAGTAGACTTCTATTGTGCTATTACAGAATGCAGTACATGAATAGAAGCCACAAACATTTCTTTTCCTGTTTGATCAGCTCCACTTTTCTCTTTTAATTCGTCTTTAATTCAAACTGTATAGTGTTTTCAGATCCTTTTCAAATGTACAGCTGTATGTACAATCCCTTAAATGTCTAGCATGCGGGGGGTTGCACTCCTCCTGGCCAGCTGTAATGTAAGCAGTGATTCCAGCAATCAGTGATACTGCGGCTGCTGAAGTGGCATGTGGCAGCTGAGCTGAGGTTGTGCACACACTGCTGTCACCAGGTCTGACAGCTCTGCGTTTTCTAACAGAAGGAACACATGTATAGGAAAAGGAACTTCTGTGGGCTTTCCTTGGTTCTGTCAGTGGCATGAATCTCTCAAGGGGAGAGGAAATTACAAACTGTAGCAAACACATAGTCTAACTGTGACCGTAAAATCTTGTAAAAAAATCAGTATTTATTTGTGGGTTTATACGATTGTATTTTGCATGGCTCAGCTGAAGAGACCATCTGCTATTTTTCTAATTTTTTGTAGCCCTTTGTACTTGCCACAGTGATTTCAAAATGAATAGCCCAGGAGGGTGTGAATGTGTGCGCAGGCGTGTGGGGTGATGTGCTGAAGGGAGGGGAAGGCGGAGAGGGAGGGAGAGGGGGGAGGTGGCAGCACAATCGGCCAGGAGCAGACAAGCTGCTGTAGGCAGGCAGCATCTCTGGACAAGTAAAATGATTTCCCTCCACCAGTGCTGAAGCCGAGTCACAAAAGCATGTGAATAATACTCCTACGCCAGCGTTTTAGCGGTGTTTGTGCAGCACAATCCTTGCTTTATAATCACGGAATCCATGAAAATCACATGACTGGGCACCAGCTGCAGTAACTTTTTTTTTTTTTTTATGCTGAAGCCTATTTTGACATGCTAGTTCAGATGTAGTATTTGGCCATTTTACTGCAGTACAGGCGGTTTTGTGAAATGGTCTCTCACAGTCTCTCCCTGAACACTGGTATGCAGAGGGCTGATATGCCTTCTGTATTCAAGAAGCTAACTAAATAAAATCATTTGGGCATTTAATTCCTGTGTT
>JAWWMO010000001.1:98375294-98391947 GCA_035047845.1 Dendrocincla fuliginosa
TATGCAGAGGGCTGATATGCCTTCTGTATTCAAGAAGCTAACTAAATAAAATCATTTGGGCATTTAATTCCTGTGTTGTGAACTACGACCACATGATGGTGAATGGCTGCCCTATGGGAAAGAATATGTATTTCCATGTGCTCTTTTTTTAACAAGGCATTCTTGTGCTCAAAAGGAACTGGACTCATGATGACATGAATTGATTTTATGATTTTTGAGCTGCCCTAAAGGTATTCAGTTTTCTATTTTTAAAAGCTAGCAATCTTCAAATGGCTAGCAAATCTACCTAATTCGTGGTACATTCTGGAACTTGAATAGTAACAAAGCCTAAGGTCTTCCCTGTAGTCATATTTAGTACTTTCTTTTAAAATCTGCATTTGGATTAAATTGCTAGCAGCTGTGATTTTGTGCTACTGAGGCCTGTGTGCTATGGTTGCCTTTGTACGACCACAGCCAGCGTGACTGGGCTGGACACAGGAGTGGCCCTTCAGCATTTGGGGTTAGATGTGCAGGGCTTGAGTTGAGGAAGATAATTTGTAAACCTCTTTCATCTTTGAGCTATGTTCTTCCCCTCTGAGGTTACTGACTGCTTTCCAATGAATTCAGGTTGTTTCATCTCTTTTTAGAAGAGCTGCAATATGATCTTCTGAACTGCAACACTTTATAGTTTAGGGTATTATAGGAAGAGAAAGTTCTGGTCCATAGCAGCCATTATCATCTCCCATGCAAGAATCAAACCACTCTTGTTATGAACTTGCAGGGATATAAACAGGCATCTAATATGAACTGAGTATTTTTATACTGAGGTTTAACTTTAGGAAGGCTTAAAAGCATTATACAATTCTGATCTGTAAAAGGGAAATTGGTGCTTTTTCTTTTTAATGATGCTACTCTTTATATTTCAAATTAGTTACAAAAGCTTACCTTTTTACATATGTGAAGTCTGTGCTTCTTAAACATGTCTCTCTTTCTGCATTTGTAAAGTTACTTATACTGGTTATATAATTAACTATAGAAGTCTCCACAATTTCTATACTGACACAGACTTTTTAAAGGTTAAAGAGGGAAATGTGTCCTGTGACCAATAGTCTGTGGCTTCCTGCAGTATGACATGCACTTGTAAAAGTCATTCTGCATGAAAAGAATTGTGCTCTATGATCTAATTCTTATGATTGCCATCTACTATTAGAGGTGTTTACAGCCATTGCTTTTATTTAGTTTCTAAGAACATTTAACTTCTAGCTCTATTAATTTATTCCTGTTATGTCTATTAAAGTTATATAATTTTAAAAAGTGAAAAAGGATACATGAGATTACAGGTGGCAGACAGTATTCCGACGTTTAATAGGTGTCAAGTCCAAGAGAATGTGCATGTCAAATGTAGGACTGTGGCATGACTCAACTCTAATTAAACACTGTAAAATGTTTCTTTCTATTCTTTCATACCTTAGTAGTTACTCCTGTGTGAGTTGTGTTCTTGAAGACAGAGGATCAGCCTTTACCATACAAAACCAAAGTAAAATAATTTCTTAATGTCTAGGTTGACCTAAATGTTCAAGTGTAATATTCTAGAAAAATCTTTGGCAAGCCAGAAGCAGGAGCCTAGAGGGAGATTCCCAAGTTCTTTACTGGGTTCTTCGTAAAGGAAACTGATGTTCTTTAAGACCTGATGAATATCTAGGCTCCATGCTCACTAAGTGGTGCAGCAGCAAATTATTGTGGAAGGAAGAAGGAGGACCTTCAGCAACACTGGAGTGTGAATGATCTTATGTCTTCTGAATCAAGTCAGATGGAAAAAGTTTACTAATGGCTAATAGTCCATTTACATATGTTTATAAATATCATGCATATATGGATGTTTGTGTGTATGTATATGCACACATACAAAACATATACGTATGTTTAATAGTCATTTCTCTTAGTTTTTCCTGTTTTGTGTCTACTCTAGGGGTCAGGATTACCTATCTACAAGGACTAATTAGCAGTGGGGGGAAAACGCAACAATCCGCAAGACACATTCGGACAAATGAGTTTCTCATGTTTATAGTGATAGATGGTATAAAGTAAACATTGGAAAATTAATTAGACATTGGAAGTATTCTTAGGAACTACACAGCTTTTCGTAACTCCGGTAACTTTAAATTCTGTATTTTGGTGTTTGTGTGGGGGTTGGTTTGTTTGAGCAGAATCTCCCCCTTTACCCTGCTGGTCATGCTGCTTTTGGTGTGGCCCAGGACACATTTGACTCCCTGGCTGGGAGCGCATATTGCCGAATGATTACTGAGCTTTTTATTCACAAACAGCCCAAGTCTTCTTCCCACAGCTGGTCTTTGTCTATTCTCAGTCTATACTTGTGCCTGTACTTGTGCTTGGGATTCCCCTTACCCAGGTGACCAACCTGGCATTTGATCTTGTTGAACTTCATGAGGTTACTTTAGTCATTTATGTAATTTACTTTATATATATTGTTACAGTCAAATTGAGAAGTTCTTCCTGAATGAACATTGCTGGGCAAGTATGTCTCACTCATTGCAGGACTTAGAAAGATATTGCAAGAGCTATGTAACCAAACGTTTTCACCCTCTTCCCTTTTTCTCATGAGGAAGATACAGTATAATCTTGTGCAACTGTGTCCCTAGAAATCAGTGAAAAAATGGCTTTGGCAAACATTTCATGCATGTGTTAACAACCTTCAATATTTTATGTTGCAAAAGAAGTCTTAACTTTCTACACTTCACCTACAACTGATGTAATTTTTCACATTAATTCTTCTAAAGCAAATAAATATTTTCTCTCAGTTTGTTACATATGGAATGACCTAACAAGTAACATTTTGTAGAAAATAAATAATAAAAATGTTGGGGTTTTTTTAGCTAATATGCAGTGTACTATCAATTTTTATGTTCATTTTATTCAAGAGCTTTTAAAGTGAAGTGTTCTCTTTTCAATATCAGTTTAAGTAAAACAAGGGCTATTTAAATGTTTAAGTATTCTTGTTTGAGGAAGGTTTGTTATTCAGTTAAAGGGAGAAGAAAACATGCTTTTTGTGTAGCCAGAACATACCAGTTTGATTGAAATAATGCTTCAGATATCAGAATTCCCACTGGTAATGAATTTTCATATGAAATTCTTCTTGCATAAAGTTGGAAATAAAAAAAAATAAATGAAAAATTGCAGTTTTCCCTTGCCAGCAAGTTGTATGGCAGCTATTTGTTGTCATCTGAAGGAAGTGCAGAAGAGCCAATGTTCATGCTCACAGGCTCTTAGCTGTTAATAATGGCTTTGAGTATATGAGCTCCTGAAGCCCTTTTTGTTTATATTAGAATCATAGAATGGCTTGGCTTGGAAGGGACCTTAAAGACTGTGTAGTTCCAACCCCCCTGCCATGGACAAGGGTACCGTCCACTAGATGACATTGCTCAAAGCCCCATCCAACCTGATCTTTACACTTCCAGGGATGGGCCATCAACAGCTTTTCTGGGCAACCTGTTCCAGTGCCCCACCACCCTCAGAGTAAAGAATTTCTTCCTAAAATCTAATCTAAATCTCTTCTCTTTCAGTTTAAAGCCATTGCCCCTTGTCCTATCACTACTACCCTTATAACAAATCCTTCTCCATGTTTCTTGTAGGCCCCGTTTAGGTTCTGAAAGGCCACAATAAGGTCTTCATGGGAGAGTTGTTCCATCCCTCTGATCATCTTCCTGGCCCTCCTCTGACTTGATCCAACAGGTCCACATCCTTAACATTTCTTTATCATGAGATATGCATTACTAAGGCATCTTTCAGACCACTTTTTTTGCCAGTGATGTCATTATATGTGTCATATGGCAATGATGCAGTACAGTCTGGGCTGTTAGAAAGTTTCTATTTTGTCTGAAAGTGGGAAAATACTATTGTGGCTCTTCCTATGCATAGAGAAGAGAGATATGAGAAGTGCCCTGTCAACTTTCGTCTTCCTTACTTTTCTTTGAGTACTCATAAAAATAGTACAAGTTTCATTACTGTGAACCACCATGTCATTCCAGTGCACTAGTGTATGTGACTAGTAACAGATAAATATTGTGTTTTGAGACAGTGTGAATCACTGGTATATAATGGAAGTTGATGGATATTGATGTTTAAGAGCACAGGCTTAAGTTATGCTTAGGCATTTTTTTTTTCTCTGACTGAACCAAGAGCATATGTTTCGGGAACATAAAACCAGGGCAAATGATACCCAGCCATGCTGCTGGGTATCTTGTCCAGCCTCTGCTGGTCTGTCTTTCTTTTAGCTTTGTTTTATTTTTAGTGGTATTGGATGGGTTTGGTTTTAAACTGCTGTGAAGTACAGAGATCATCTGCTCATAGAACAGTTTGTGAAATCCAGCTTTTCCTTCTTGAATAGCAGTCATTTCAGTTATACATCATTGTATATGTTGAAATACAGAAAAAGCTGTCCTATGAGTTATGTTGCATTCATTAAATCTGGATTTCATCTCTTGTTTTGTGGCCCATTCATTCAATGATAGGAACTCTTGTTTTTTCTCTTTATAACTCAGAACAATTTTCTCATAGCAGCAACTCTTTTCACCTTGGATTTCACCCCTTTTGTAAATCATCTGGATTTAAACAGTTTTATGAATTATGTGATGAGGAAAGTGAAGACTGTCTCATGGCAATGAAATGTTTTAAAGCCTCTGGTGAGGATAAATTTTAATTTTCTTTTTTAGAATCATGTGAAAATGTGAAGTCTCTGTCATCCAGATCACTTTTGTCCGTATGTGTAGTGACTCTTAAGATTATTAATGCATTCGAGACACAACTTTTCTGCACTAGCCCATTCTTTGTCATTTTTACACACTAGTTAGTGCAGCTGCTGAATCTCTTTATAAAATTTCTACTTCTTTGCTTAATTTAGATATTAAGTTTATGCTTCTGAAGTTCTGTAGATTCGTAATGAATTTTTTTTTAGTCTTGCTCTCTTTTTCTCATTCTCTCTCTTCAGCACCCTCACACCTTCCCTCCCCAAACACCGCATGTGTCACTTCACTCAAGCAGCTGCCCAAGTATCAGAGAAACAGATAGTTGTGCAATTTCATATGGAAGTTTCAGTGATTATCATATAATCCAGGTAGCTCATGACCACCCATGTTTAATGGTGTGCAGCATCTGAGAATAATTCCTGCATATGCCATAGATACGAAAGGGAGTCCATGTGAATTTTTTGCAATGGCCTTAATTTCATTGTATTCTCACTGCTGTACTTTTGTTCCTATAATCTTTTTGGCAGATACTTGTGCCTTTTTATTTTTTGCCTTTTTTTTTTTTTTTTGTTGGTTGGTTGGGTTTTTTTCTTTTGTTCTAACATGCTTGAGAATTTGTACCTCAGCTTTTTTTGGTGGTGGTGGTTTTGTTTTGCCTTTTTTTCAATCTTATTTTGTTTATATATCTGGTTTGCTAGATTAGTTCGATTAGTTCCAGATTTTCCTCATTTGGGTAGGACTTCAGTTCACTGGTAGATGTCCTTTTAATTGCTATTTAATTCAACCTTTGAAGAGGACAGAGAGAGGGAAGGAAAGTGTGGTTCAGTGTTTTGGTAGGTGTTACACATTTTCTCTGAGTTTCACATATTGTATTTTCACTTTCATGTTATCTCTTAGCATTATACTGTCTGTCTTATTCTTTTTAAAAATATTCATCTCATGTATGTAAATGCCCGTTTCAAAATTAAATACCAGAGTGTGGATACTTGATCTTTCAAGGATGACTTATCTAAATACATATGGCCATCGCACAGGGTACCTCTCCAAGTAGCAAAGTTTTGAACCAGATTCTTCTCATACCTCAGGATCAAGGCAAAAGTTGCATGGTATATTGTCCCACTTGCGTTTTTTTTCTTCCATTTGTTGTTCATTTTAAAACTTTCACACTGCTTGAGCTGAGAAATGTGTGGTTTTTTAAGAGCATCACAAATGCATTGTTTTGGGGTTTGGGGTTGGTTGCAGCTACATGAGAGTGTTAAAACTTGCAGGCTCCTGCCGTTGCTTCCCCATTCCTCACTCTCCTGGCAGCACACAGCCCAGGGGCTGTCAGGTGCATGTCCTGCAGGTTGGTGTGATGCTCCACTCTGGCTCACTGGCAGCTTCTGGATCTCATTAAATGGGTGCTGGACTGCCTCCAAAGCCTGTGCTTGGTTTACAGTACACTACTGTAATTCAGCCCCATCCAATTTGCTCATTCTCCACACCCTTGAAAACATGGATTCTCCCTCTGCCTTTGTTAGCTGAATTTGGAATACCCGTTTCTAAACTTGAAGGTAGCCACCCCACCTTGTAGATCCCCTTTTTTCTACTTCCAACTTCCTATTGCCTAGTTAAGTTAATTGCTCTTGGCACATCTGTTCTCCACTGTGCATGCAGTGACAGCTGGGGGTATGCAAGGCCATCATGGGCTGATAAAAGGAAGTGTTGGAGTGTAGTTTCTGCTTTAGAAAGTTTCCTCCCCTGCCCCTAAATGTGTTACCAAACACGAGAAGCTGGAAAAACTCCTAAAGATGATTCTGAAGGTACTGAAATGGAGAGTGAGTGGAAGGAACAGCACACGAAGTTTGTGGAGGGAGAAACACAGATAAATTTGTACACAGTAGATAATTTTTGTGTTCTGATTCCATTTTTCTGCTTTCCCTGTAAAGGGGATTAGAATGAAAACCATCTAAAGACATACATTTCCACTGCATTGCTTGAAATCCAGTTGTGTTCTTGTGGCCCTGTTAATGATATCAGTTGATTAGGGAGACTAGAGATAATGTAAGATATAGTCTCCTGTATAGTCATAAAAGCATCACATCTCGATGTATACTTCATTTTCCCTTAAGTTACTTGATGAAAAGCATAGTTGGAAATAGGTGACTGATGTTTCTCCTCAGTGCAGCAATTCATATATTTCTGACATATGGAGTGGCTTTATGGTGTTCTGGTACTAAAAGCTAGCCTGTGAAATGTTGACTTTCTGCTATAAGCCCCTAGGCAACATGGTTATGATTTGCTGTCATGCAGAAGACTGTTTATGCCAGTAGATTTGAGTGAAGTTTTGTGCTAAAAAGTAACATGACAGCTATAACTTCATTTTTCTGCATGGGCCAACCAGACTTGCTACAGTCTGTTAACCAGTTGTATTGTATTATATAAATGGGTGTCTTCTTGAAGTCATTCTCTTTCCATCAAATAGGCAGCTTTGGGAGGCAGAAAAATTTTAAGGGAGGTTATTAACTATCTAACTTTTCTATGTGATTTTGCATGCAGTTTAAATAACATTTTCCTCTTAAAGTGGTCATCTTTAAAATGATCTTTTAATGCCTATTAAAGCATTACCCACAGCTTCTCTATGAAGTCTTCAATGTCTTCTTGCAGAAAAATTGAAAGGAGCTTGAGCTTTGCTCTGATGAAGGCCACGATGCCTTTCGTTTCTAAAGATGGAGTGTGGGGGTGGCAATTTGCTCATGGAGCATGAAAGCATTTAGTTCTTTCCCTTCAGAATCTCCTGCAAGAGAGAATGCCTGTACACACAACACATGCAAAAAAATTCAAGCTGGAGGGCTGTTGATGAAGACTCTCCTCTACAGTTAAAGGCTTGGTTATTTGAACATTGTTCAGAAAGGAGCCTAATAACACACTGATCTTTTAAATTCATTGTAAATATTTAAAACTTTCAGAGCTCTAGTTGTGGAAATGTGGATCATGAATTTCACAAATGAGAAGAAAACCCCTTAAAAAATTAAGGGGCTTTTAAATTTTGGTGAATTGGGGGATTTTTTGTTGTTGTTTTTTTTTTAAATAACCAAATCCAGGGGTGGGGGTGGGGGAAAGGAAAAGCTTTGAAGTCTCTGAGATCTTTTCCCTGAGGTCAGAAGTTTCTGGTGATGTAACATACAATACAGACTAAGCCTTCACTTATCAAGGTTAAAGTTGACAGAGCTTGTATGAACTTGTCAATCATAGGAAGCAGGCAAAAACAAGCCAGCTGTTGTGAGGCATGGCTTTGAAAATCCTCTGTATTACAGTAAATGAGACGCAGAGGTTGAGGCAGATTCAGTTCTGCGAGGCTTTCAAACTGGCTGGCACGTTTGCAAGGATGCAAAGCTCACATATCCAGTGAATATGGGTAAAAAGCTGTAAATCCCGGTAAGAATGTCTTGTCTTTAGTGTTAAAGCGTGAGAGAAAGGGCTGGAGATGGGTGTCTTATTTACCTTTTTTGGTCAGTTCTGAACAGAAATTAGCAGTATTAATTCATACAGTATTTCTTTTGTTCTTCAGGTCTTTGAGCACAGGCTGCATCTTCTGTCCCTATCCGCAGTAGCCACAGCAAATTAGGAACGATGCAATGCTTGGTACAGAATTTTATTTTGCTTAGTGTAATCGACTGCTCTGTTCACTGATGGGTTGGGAGCATAGGGGGAAAACGTGACTTAATTCCAGCTAAGATGCTCTGTGTGCATACGCTCGCACACACGCGCTGTTTTTAGCAGCTTTTGTTTTCACAGTTGGCATCATGCACACTGGAATTAGAAGGCAGTGCCTTTCGAAAATACTTGTTTTCTGGACTGAGGGCTGCAGTGCCGTTGTTGTGGCTCAGGGTGCCAGGCTCGGGGTTCCTCTCGGCTAGGGGTGGTGCAAGAGCTTTTCATCTTGTTATTTTCCTGGCAAGCCTGTTACTGTGAGTGCAGGCTTGCACGAAGACCTTTTCCACAGCAGCAGGAGCTATTAGCTGGGAGTGTAAGAGAATTGGATGTGACTATTGGAAGCAAGCGGTGAGTGTAGCTCTGAGTGAAAAAATGGCTATTGAAATGTGTGCATATGCATGCTAATTCATTTAAATAACTGGTTTAGGGCTTTTTTTTCCTTAGAGATGAGCTGTGTGTTCATTTTGTTGCCTGCCTGAGAAATGCAGGTGACCTAGCTGTTATTCACAGGGTGTTTCATTTTATAGGTTCTCTTCTGTTACCTAATTTTTGTTCAGCTGCAAGCAGCTGTTTTTGGTAGCAATAGCAACAAGAAATAGCAACAGCATATCAGGAAAAAAAGTAGATGAAAAATATCAAAGGAGCGGCAACTGGAATGTAGGGGGATTTTTAGTGAATTGACAAAACAATCATTCTTATTTGAGCTTTTTTTAATGTGACTGTGATTTCCTTGTTAGCAGCGTAGGGAAGTATTGCCTTTTGTCTTTGCAATGGTTGCCATTTGTGTAATATGATGGATCTCGTTATACTGTTGGGATATTCTGATGATTGAATTCAGTGTGTAAGTACAGAACACATTAACTGGTTGACTTAAGTGAGTAGAAGTCATTTTAATTCCATGCAGGTAATCCTCTGTGCTAGGACAGGCATGCAATAGGTAATTTTTATGGCTGTATTCTTACTTGCTTTATCTTTTATCATTTATTTTTGATGTGTAGCAGAATGGAGGAGGGGCTTTTGTTTTCTGAACTAAGGAAAGAAAAACACCCCTCCCTCTGCTCTTTCCCACAAGATTCTTCCCTTCTGCATAAAGGCCCCTGTGCTGCTCTAAGAAATGTAATTTTAATCAGATCTGATTTTTATTGTGGTCCCATGCCTTTTGTTGTTACCCATGGCTGACTGGCCTACATTCATCCGTCAACATAACTTTGTTTATGTACTGCAGAATTAGAGTGCGTCTGCTGAATTTATTTCTGATTTTTCATGGGGAGAGTGGTAACATTTTTAGAGAGAAAGAATGTGAGGTGAAAACACGCTGCCATGTGTATGTTGCCATGCAGGCAGGAGAGGAGAGAAATTCTGGTGGGATTAATGGACTGGCAAGCAGTGTCTTTTATCATATTTCATTCTGTGATAAAGCCAGGTGATAATGCAAGGCTTGTTAAGCTAGAGTGACATTTTGCTTCATCACATTGGGTGCAACAACTAAGCTGTATTTAGTGTGACTGACTAAACAGCTGCCATTGAGGCGCAGATAATGTTAACAGGCGTTCACAGACAGAACTGAGAAACGAAGACTCTCATGGTGATAAACGGCTTGTGGTGTAGCAGTGATGGGATATACTTTGTGAAATATCTTGCTGGTTTTGTACCTTCAGTTGTCTTCTGAAGGCCTTTTTTTTATTTCCCCCCCTCCACTCCCAAGAGAGAAAGAGCATTCTCTCATCAATCAGCATTCATTATTCTTTTCATCTTAACGCATGCTTTGGGTTTAGGACCATTTGCTGCAGTAGTGCTGTTTGGATGGTAGTTGCCATCATCTGTCTCTGCAGACCAAGGCAGTCAACATCTCTACTTCTTTGTAGTGGCTTGTGTGCTATGCCTTTTTCTGGTATGATTGTTATTAGGGCCCAGCCATAATGGTCATTAAATTACCTGTTTTCTGGAGAGTCCTTTATTCTTTGTGTTCGTCTTTAAAGATTTCTAAGTAGTTTCATATCCCAACTTATCATTTAGCATCTTTGGAATATGCTTCACATGTCACTATCTGATGGATAGTGTGTGCTGTACTGACTCAGTAGTGATAGTCAATAGAATGTTCATCAGAAGAATGAACCACTGGTAATATAATTATCCTGGTATTGGGTGTCCAAATTATGGTGGTATGTTGTCAGTGTCTCCTTGGCATTGCAATATTAGAACCAATTTAAGAGCTTAAAAACCTCTGGTGTCCTGGAGCCTCTGAAAGAAAAAGCATGTGGGACCCAGATGACAATTCACTAATAGAAGTGAGATGTCTACATGCAAGTGAAGTGCTGACTCAGGTTATAATCCGTAGAGAACTTGGGTTTGATTCTAAGTTGGCTGAAGTTGGTTGGCTAAACAGTTGACTAAACACAGGTATCTGGTGAGACCTGAGACAGCCCAGCATATCCCAGTTGGCTTCCAGCTGCCACCTTGAACCTTCAAAGTTCTTGAAATCATAAAGACACCTATTTTGTTGTCTCAAGCAGAACTATACTTTTTAGAAGAAACTACCCTTTGTTTGTGGACCATTGCAGAATTACTTTTGGATTCCACTGTGCCAAGTGCCACTGTGCCAAATACACAATGAAAACATAATTTCAGCACATAAAGTTTGCAGCTGAAAAAGTAACATTGGCAAGGGCTGTGCCTATAAACAGGATTTTGTCGTATGCAAAAACAGTATTTCATAATTGCTGTAAGCCACATAATTATCTGTTTCAAGCCAGGTCAGGTCCTTGATCCAGTTTTATGTGGGTCTGTACAATTTGTGCTGCAAGTACAATGGAGAGAGCAGGAAGGCAAAACTCAAAATGGCCCGAGGAGGAGACTGCCTCTTCTGGCAAAATATCTACATTAGGTCACTTTAAAGGGACTGCAGAACCTGGGCCTTCATTTTGAGGGTGTTTTTGTTTTTGTAGGGTGAGGACTTTTTTATGGAGGCATCATACTCAGGTATGAAGGCCTTTTTCCAGTGTAGCTTGTAGTTTTTGAGAAGGAATTTAAGTTAAATCAGAAACAGCCACTCCATTTGCTCTCTTTTGCCAGTGAGTTAGTGCAGGACACTGTTGCTTACATAACTATGCTTATGTTTTATGGTGAAACTTTTGCACAGAGGTCAGGTCTTTAACAAGTGATACATTTTTCAAATGTTGGCTAATGCATTTTTGAAAGCTTATCTAGTCTGCAATTTTGAAGCTGGAGTGTCTTGTGGCACTGTTTGGGTTGGCCTGAAGCATTTGCAAGAAACTGTAAATCAGACAGATAAAAATCAGACACACTGAGTTGATTGAAGTCACTTTCATTTATTGAGGTACAACATTCAATCAGATGATTCTACTTCTGTCTCGATTTAGTCAAATCCTGATTGTGGGGCAAATGAAGGAAGTGGTTTGGGGTTGTTTTTTATGGCAACCTTCTGATAGGCATCTATACAGAATGATTCATTTTTGTAATTGTTCATTGACTCCACTGGCAGGCTTCTATTAACATGTGTGTGTATATGTACATATATATGGTTTAACTGTCACGTAAGAGCTTACATTACTGTTACTTGCCTCTGGTTTGTTAGAATAGCCAGTTGTATTATTGCTTGGGAGCCTGGGGGTGTTCAGACTGGCGATGAGACTTTGGAGGGTTTTTTTCCCAGCTTCGTGTTTATTTGGCCATTACATTTCAGTCGTAAGCATGTGTGCCCCGAAGGAGCCAGAAGGAAACTGAGAGATGTAAGTGTCCATTTAGGTAGAAAATACTTAGTGCCAGTGTGGAGATATACATTCCCACCCCCTGAAGAGTAAGTGATGGTGTAGTGTTGGGTGACTGTGGCCATTGTGTGAAATGTTCGAGCTGCAGAGCAGAGCTCCTCCCACGCTCACCTGGCCCATGAGGGCACAGCCTCTTGTCTCTCCACACAGACCCTCTCTGGGAATACTGAGCCCTCTTCTAAATGAGAGATTCTCAAAAATATGGAGGACTGGTTTGTGTAATGAAGCAGTGCCTCCTTTTCAGTTAGAAGCATACATTGGTTTTCTGCCCCCCACCATTTAGATAGGAGGCTTCCTATAGCTAAGTACCAAAAGCAGGTGCAATAGAAAAGGTTCATGTTACACTCCTGTACTAGACTAACCCTTACTAAATACGACTTTGTACCAGCAACATAAGACTTAATTACACTTCCTTTGCAGTTCTGGTTAAGTGAGTGGTGTGAGCTGTCTGACAGTCAAAGCTGTAATGTCATGGTATGCCATGTGTGGGGAACATGGTATGACCTTTCCCGGTTCTGTTGCCTCAGAAAGGCTCTTGCATTTGGGTATTGTGACATTGTGTTACGGGGATGGAGAAGATTTGGGTTTGAAGATAACAGAGAGTTTAATGTTTTTGATATTGACTGGTTATCTAGAATGAAAATAGTAACTAAGTCAATTGTCATGTTTTCAGATACTTGGTTTTAAATGATAAATTCCTTTCAGTGGTATGTTATACTTGCATAATCCTATGAGCCTCATTTCCAAACCAGCTGTATTCTGAGTATATTATTATATGATACACCAACAGATGTAAAGCAGTTTAGTGGACTTCTTGCTATTGATAATAATGTAACACCTTTACAGGTTCTTGCCACTGTGTTCTCCGGGGGCTTGAAGCTTGTTTTCTTTTCCTTCTTTCTGAACAGTAAGCTTGAATCTCTCCAAAATAATGTCATAAGCATGTTTTGCATGAGGACTTACTTACACTGAATGCAAACTAGCCTCAGTGTTGAATGTAGCCACCACCTCTCCTCTACCCATTATCTGTGGCACTGCAAAATTTTTGATTAATTTTGTGGAAGCTGTATGAAGGCACACTTGTAATCTTTGAATTGCATCTCGATGTTTGCAAATGTGGCATCTGTGCTGTAATTCTTTATTTCCTTTTGCTCAGTTTTGGAAGGTGACAGGACTGCTAAAGCATTCATTACTTCTAAGCTAGGGTAATAAAATATATAGATATATATACCCCAATATATTGGTTACATGTTTTGTATGTGCAAATGTGTCAGATCGGTGGTGTACTCTGTCCTGTTTGTTTCCACCAGCATTCCCACCCCTGATGTGCATGCCAAGTTCACAGTATACTTTGCAAACTGGCTGAGGTAATGCATGTGATTGATGTCTTCGAGACATTTTGTGCCATGCCCTTGGTTCTCCTGTGCACCTGAGAGCATCTCTTATACTGTCTTATGTCATGGCTTATGGATGTGGAGGTGAACATGGAGGCCTGAAGAATTTTTGCATGGCTTAATTAGAAGAAGTGCTCTTTGTGGGTTATCTAGACAATGAAAAATGCTGATTAAAACACAGTATTTCTTACTTAAGGCCTGCAATCTTTGTTTGGTAAATATTTCCATTAAAATTAGTGGGACTATTTACAGGCCTGATTCTGCTTACATTGAATTCGCTGGGGGAAAACCAGCTGACTCTTTATATGCCACATAAACAAATCTGAATAGCGTTGTTCTTTCTGACCTTTTATATAATTTTTTACTTCTCAAAACTGTCCTTCATCTAGTGTTAAAACAGGATTCAGTAAATACTGTTTTGTAAAACAGAATTGACTGTGAATTTGTCAGGTGACTTGAAATTGTCTGAACCAACTGCTCTTAGGTGAGAGCAATATAAAGTGACCTGAACGTCAACAACGCTAATCTCATTCATGTTCAATTGAAAATTTACTCATTAAAGTTGAATTTTAAGATTTAACACTTCACATAAGAGAGAGACAGATTGTGTATGTGACTGTTCAGGAATCCACATCTAATCGTCTTTCTACAATACTTCATTTTAAATATTTTTTTAAAAAATTTAATTAAAGTAATAATACAGTGTGTAATTACTCCAATTTTTTTTCTTCTTGCATTTATAATAGACTTTAAGCTATTAGTTATTTTATGTGCTTTTCTCTCAAATTTTGTTATCCTGCATACTGGTGTTAACTGTCTATAGACTTTCTCAAAACTGCAGTGATGTTAATAACATGTTTACATTGAAAATTCAAGTAAACCTTATTTTAATAACATGTTTACATTGAAAATTCAAGTAAACCTTATTTTATAAATGGACTGGGAAAGATGCCTCTTTAACAGTCCCCTCAAAAGGGAGTGCAGTCTACAGGGTTACTATTTAAAAATACAGAGGCCAGCGCTGTCAGTAGCATAAATGATATTAGTCTCTGAAGCCTTTTACTTCTTTGTTGCAGCTTCTTTTCTAAGCTCACAGTTTCTCTTCAGCCTCCTTTAAGCAGCAAGCAAACCTGTGTCCTCTCAGGGCTTCAGAGGTACCTTTGCTTTTTGGTTTGTTTTTGTTGTTTTGTTTTTTGGGTTTTTTTGCTGCCTTCTGTTTCCTTCCCAATGTGTCTTTATCTGGTGAGCACAAACGTACTACCTGTTTTGTGGCAAAGCACAAGCCTGGAGCTGCAAAAGCCTGTTTCCTGACTAGAGAAATAGAGAGTGTAAAATTGGAATAAACCTAAATATATTTCTAAGATAAGGCCTTTTTGGCCATTATTATTTGTGCTGACAGGGCAAAAGGAGTTCAAGTTTAAAATAAGGAGAATACTATCCTTCTTAATTTCCTTTTCTGCTTTAGTTTCAGGAGATACTCATTTTCCCTTTCTTGGTTTTTTAGCTTTAGCAAACATTTTGTTTGCTCTTGTTTCATTTTTCAGCAGTTACACAAAAATTCAACCTCCAGATTCACAATTAAATTCTGTGGTATTCAATTCACATTTAAAAATTACACTGAAGTGTTAATCTTGCACCTTGGTAAGAAACTTGTTTTCCACACTTTATTACTGACTCTGGAGCAAGAAGATAATTACGTTTTAGTATTAGGATTCCTCTTCTGAAGCCAGTTTTATTTTCTACCAACATTTGGACATTTGACTGTGCCACAGGAGGTGTGCTGTGCGTTTAACTAAGTCGTGCACACTGCAGTGCCTCGGGTTTCCCAAAGGTTGTGTCGCGTCCTGTGGTGCTCCATACCTTAATTTAGCCTGACATTATGTTTTGACTCATCACATTAAATTAGGTACACTGTGTGCGTCCATACATAAGAGGATGTTTTTGTCTTGTACAGTTATCATAGGTTGGAGGAGTTGTTGTTAAATGTTGGATGTGATCTCTGTGTTCAGGCTTCCTGGGTTGGTGCAGTGGCCTTGCTCTGAAGGAAGTAAATCAGCAGCATACTAACAACATGTT
This sequence comes from Dendrocincla fuliginosa, assembly GCA_035047845.1. Lineage (NCBI taxonomy): Eukaryota > Metazoa > Chordata > Aves > Passeriformes > Dendrocolaptidae > Dendrocincla > Dendrocincla fuliginosa. Next base: position 98,390,991 of record JAWWMO010000001.1, read on the forward strand.
CCTTTCTCTAGGCAAGCTGACACAGGGGCCCTGAGGGAAAACTCACGAGAGAAGAGGGATCAGCTGGACCAGAATTTAGGCCACAAGTGGAAGGCATCTGTCAGACCTTTGCATGCGCAAGAACCTACAGTTGTGCCTCACGAGAGTCGGGGCAGGTCTGGGACGTTGCCCAGTGATTATCGATACTCTCAGGAAAACGTAAACGAGAAGAGCAAGGATCGTAGCCTGCCTCATCTCCCCTGCTCTGAGCCACAGGCCTTGACTGAGAACCACTCCTGTCTGTCCCAGGGCAAAGAAGAGGAAAACCATAGGACAGAGTTGCCGCTGTTGAACAAGAAGCGTGGACCTGCGCCTCAGAGGCCGCCACCACCTAAAAGAGATAAGTACAGGCGACCAGATAATTCTACACCATCACTTGGCACCTCTTCTGAATCTCTGCTGGTAGCAGCCAGCCAGCCCTTTCCATCCTCATCCCCCAGCTCAGCTGACGTCTTTGCCAGTCACTCCTCTCTCTCTCAGAGTCCTGCAGCTTTCAATGGAAAACTGAAGAGTGCTAACCCACAGAAGCTCCAGCAAGTGTCATCCACAGAGAATGTTTGTCAGCACTTAGAAGAAAAATCAAACCTTAGGTCTGAGTCTTCCAAGTATCGGTATCTTCAAAAACCTGGTATGGAGTCATCAAGGTCCCCTTCTCCCCAGTTTGCACCACAGAAGCTCACTGATAAGCCTCCAGTATCTGTACAGGATGAGAACCCAGCCAGGTACTAGATGTAACTCCTGTACTATTTTATTAATGCTTTTTGCCTAGTTAGACCTCATTAATAGTTGCCTCTTCATTTTCTTTACACATCCTTCAAGTTCATTATGTGTGAGCCATTGCAGCATGTCATAAAGAGACCAAAGACTTGTGTGAAATTCAATTTAGTGCCATTAGTGTTCTTCAGCTTGGCCCGTGGT
>JAWWMO010000001.1:98392047-98429806 GCA_035047845.1 Dendrocincla fuliginosa
AGCATGTCATAAAGAGACCAAAGACTTGTGTGAAATTCAATTTAGTGCCATTAGTGTTCTTCAGCTTGGCCCGTGGTTGGCTTGTGCTGCTCAGGTGTTACAGCTGATAGTTAGCAGAAAAAGAAAGGGAGGGATTCTAAAGGATTTTCCACTGGAAGTCCAGGCAAAACCAGAATCAGTGTAGGAACAAAGCAGATGTGGGAAGGGAAGCTGAATCGTTTGTAAGAACATCTGTTTTGAAAACACACAGAGTAACATACACTGCCAAGTCATGACTGGTTTTGTGTTGCTTTTACGATGAAATGTGGCACTCCAGGTAGTCTGCAGAGGAGCACTTTGTGCTGACCTGGACTGAAGACTCAGCTGGAGAACATCAGTCCTTTCCCAAGCTAGATAGAATTAGACAAACCCTCAGAAATTAATTGATTGCTGTGTCTGTTGTATGCTCCTAACATCATAAAAGGTTATTCTACCATAAGATAACAAACTCTTCCAAGAAGCTAAGGAATCTTGGGTTTAAATTTTTCAGCACTATAATTCATGGTTAAAGAACGAAAACAAAGCATCTGAGCTGAATTCATGCAGAGGTTGCTTCTCTGGGCAAAAATAGTTGGCGTAGCTTTTCTCTAATGTAAATGGCTGAACAGACTCAATCATGCTGTTTTCCAATATGCCTTATGACATAGAAAACATGAAACTTTTTTTTTCCCCTGAATAGGCCTTCATGTTTTTCCTTTTATGATTGGAGGAAAAAAATGAGATTTCATCCTGCAGTGTTTTTAACATGAAGTAATGATGTAATTTACAATGAAAAGTGCAACATGTCACGTGAACCCTGGCATCCATGTGCTAAAGCAGATGACAGTAATGACTTCCTTAATGTATTGCTTTATGAATAGATACTAAGGATGCATAGAAAGCTAATGGTATTTGTCCTTCCTTTTTGCTAAGCTTTAACATTGAAATGAACGCTGAGGTGTACCTAATTATATGCCCATATCTGAATGATAATATACTTGGCCTGCAAATCTTTTGCTAACATTTTAAGTTCTCAAGCCCAGATAGCTCTTGTTTCCACACAGTGTATTGTCCTTTGTTAATAATTATATTCCTCACTAAAACAAATTTGGCCAAAAAGGACAGGCAGGGGAGCCAAACCTCTGAACTTTCTATATGGTATTTATTTCATATGTTTAAAATATGTTAAGCAGATTTATCTTAATATGCAGTTAATCAGATTGGTTTTATTGTTTCTGTTGGCTCCTTGCACATGAGCTTTTGGACATGATTGTTTGCGTGCTGTGGGCAGCTAATGTTTGATGATGTCAACATGTGGCTCTGTACTCTTTAAGAAAGGTGTCTTGTTTATCAACAGGCGAAAGTGGGTGTGTGCAGGGTTTCCTGCAGTGTTTTAGACAGAAGGGAAATACCGGTGGTGTGCAGAACTCAGCTATTGCCAAAGACAGCTGTTTAGCAATAACAAAGATAAAAGAGTGAATCAATAGATGTGCATCAATAACTTTCCAGTAAACCTATGCTCAGGTGAAGGAGTGACTGTGTTTGTGGTTGGGTTAAAGCTTTGGAATGTCCACAGGCAGAGTTGCTGCAAGTCAAAATTTCATGCTACTGTTCCACGAGTGGAAAACCTTCAGGGATCAGGAGGACAGTGATTGCAGAAACAGAATTTTTGAAGCACCTGGAGTTGAGCTGTCTTTGCTCTTACTAAAATCAGTTGATTTGATGATGATTTAAGTATCTGGAAAACCTTTGACTAAGCTAGGGGGAATGCACACAGAGTCTCGAAACAGATGCCGGGCATTTTGGGTGAAGAATTGCAGTCAGCTCACTTCTTCTCTTCCAATTGCCACACACACATTTATGCACTCCTCTTGTATTTCCCCCCAAATTCCAAAATATGTTCTTCTTCACAGTCTTGTGGAGTTGAAAAGGTGTGGACTTGATTTAAAAACAAGCAAAAGATAGGGCTGGAGTGGTGGCAGGCACTGCCCAGCTCTGTGACACTCAGGAGGAGAGCCCACATCTGCAGCCAGGGAGCTGAGGCTGATCAGTGGGCACAGGAGTGAGCTCTTGAAAATGACAGTCATCTTGAATGAAAATAACCTAACCGAATGGGAGTAGGAAGGTTCAGCATGGGGTGGAAAATCTGCCCCAAATTTGGATCAGTATGCCAAAGCATGTCCACAAAACACTTGTGGAAATCAGATACCTACTGGGAGGCTGCACATTCATTCAGAGGCAAATATACCTTTAAAATAGAAGATACAACTTCTGAAAAATGTGAAGTCAAACAGATTCTGCTGTTACCAACAATTGAAAAGTATAAGCTTACTTTTAAGGAAAGTGACACACCCACACTTTGAGAAGAGAGACATAGTATGTCTTGGTCACTTATCTGAAAGGCAGCAAGCTACCAAGCCAGATGAAACCAGATATTTTAGCTAGCAGGCAATGTTCCTTTACTTGCTGTAAAGCTTCCAAACCCACATTATGACAATAATTTTAAACTTTCTGCAAACTCAGAACCGCCAAACTAGACTTCAGTTTCTTATATGGTTTACATAGAGTACAGATGTTTCTGTAATGTTATTTAACATGTCATTCTCCAATTTAAAAATCTGAGTTATCCTCCTCTTTAAAGAGCTTTCCTTACTGAATGGCATACAGAATTTTTTCTATAAGCTTTGCTTAAAAGGAGTATCCAGAATTGTGTTATCCTCTTCGGTGACTGGTTTTTCTTCTTTAGGTAGAAAACTAGACACTATGGTGCGATCTATTCGTTGAACTTCTATATTGTATGTGAAATGTTATAAATACAGATGTTTTTTAATCATGTAATTAAGTTTTGAATGATTTCCAGGTTTTTCATGTGCAATTATTTGTTATTCCTGTAGTTCACCAAAGGCCTAGCCTGCAGGATGCTTCCATCTGGTCTGTCATCTCTTCCCTTGGAAGAGCTGAGAATTGATGTGAGGGCACAAACTCCCCAGGCAGCTAAGCTGCCTGTCAGGCCCAAAGCCGAGGCCACTGTTGGGTGTGTGTGAGGCAGTGAGGCTGAGCTCGAGGCGTGTTTTCCTCTAGACATGTGGCAACAAAGGGGTAAAAGACGGTTCAACAGCACTGTCTGAAATCGGGGGCCTGGCTGCTGAGATTCGACCCTCGTGTTCATGGAAACAAACAGAAGTTCTGTATCATGAGTATTACGCAAGGTTGATGTTAGGACTGCTTACAAATGAACTAATAATACTATTTAATGTGTGTGGGCAGAAAAGAAAATATGTAGATTTAGGGTTAGATCCAGTGCGAGGCATATTCCATTGCCTCGGTCTCTTGCCTATCTTTTTTTTTGTACTTAGACTTCCCCTCTGATTTGCAGATATGAATTGAGATGTAAGGTTCTTCCATTTCTAAAGATGATTTTTTTTTTATTTTATTTTCCAGAATTGAAAGGGTTATAGACAATAATACTACAGTGAAAATGGTTCCCATCAAAATAGTTCATTCTGAGAGCAGTGCAGAGAAGGAGAGTCGGCAGAGTCTTGTCAGTACTATGGAGCCTCCTGCTTTACCCAGTGGTTTAGAAAAGGACCAGATTAAAACACTCAGCACTTCTGAGCAATCCTATTCACGATTCTGTGCTTACACCAGGCAAGGTGTAGAACCAGAGGCGGAAGCCAGAACAAAACCAGCTGAGCCTCAACCAGCTGAAGAACTTGCGAGCAACTTGAAGGACAGCAATGCTGCCGTGCAAGCAGCCAGCTATGTAAAGGCCAAAGAAAAGACCTTTGAAGACTGGAAGTCAGAAGAACTTGCCAGAGAGATTGTGGGAAGAGATAAATCTCTAGCAGACATACTAGATCCTAATGTGAAAATAAAAACAACAATGGATCTGATGGTTGGTATATTTCCTAAAGATGAACATCTCCTAGAGGAAGCTCAGCAACGCAGGAAGCTCCTGCCTAAAGTTCCTTCTCCAAAAATTTCAGAAGAGAAGTGAGTATTACTTTCTGTAAGCCAGTGTATCCTTGCAAGCTTCTATCCAAAGTGTGTCACTATTCCAATGGTAGGTCTTCCTACTGTTGAGGTTTGGCTCTTTTATATCATTTTTTTGTTAGAATATGAGCCAAGCATATACTACTAACAAGACCATTAATGGCAGAAACAGAACAGTGTTGTACAATATGAAATTACCTAAGACCCGGTTGAAAACCATTTTTTGACGACATAAGGAATAACTAACTTTTCTCGTTTCATACTGATTAGATATTTTGTCAAGATCATTCAGTCTAGTAACTGGATACAGAATATTCTAGCCTTTTTTATGTGACGAAAATTTACAAAGACAACTTGAAGCATGAGGTGTTTCCTGGAAGTGAGTGAGATCAAAGTAAGAAAATAATTAAATTCCATCCATGTTGATGTTCTGTGGGTTTTGTTTTCTTCATACAAGAAAACAGATAAGTTGTAACCTTCTAGAGAAGTCCGTGTGTGATTCTACAATCAAAAAGTTAAATACTTACATTGTAGTATCTTACATTTGGCAGTCCAAAAGGATACTCACTATGACACTAGAGGTCTTTGCACTACTTTGTAAAATGTAGCTTTACGTTTTGTTTCCAGATGAGATATCTTAGATCCATTTCACTTCTTATAACAGTGACAGATCCTCCACACAACTTCAGTTTTAGCTTTTGCCGGTCACATACCTGTTCATACAAGTTTTCTTAACAGACAGCATTTACTTATCCTATTTACGTAGGTAGTGGCTTTCTGTTAAACCCCCTGCTTCCTTGGTAAAATGATGGCTCTAAAAGACTGTCCTTTCTTTTCATTGATTAGTGTGTCAAGGCAGTTAATGAAAGTTTTGACTTTTTCCCAGGAAAGAGGAGCAGAGCGTGCCATCTGCCATCTCCCTGACAACCAATTCTACTTACTACAGCACATCTGCACCAAAGGCAGAGCTGCTGATTAAAATGAAGGACATGCAGGAGCAGCAGCAACAGCAGCAGAGTGAGGATGATTCTGAAGATGAGCTGGATCATGACTTGTCAGAGAAGAAGGTAATATTTCTAAAAGCATAATGGGAGGCTCTGAGTTCCGTGCATTTCATGAATTGTGAATTTGTTAGGGTAAATACTTCTCAACAAAAGGCCTTCTAGATCCTTCTAGACAGGATGACTTGGAAAAATTAGCCTTTTTTGTTGTTTGATTTTATTTTAGTTTTTGTTGGTGAGTTAAGTGTCCTGCTGTGAATTCAGGAACTTGGCATTAGATGCTTCTTGGAACTTGATACACATTTTGGAAAGTCTCAAGGGGAGAAGTTTTTGGGAGGTTATTTTCAAATACCATTGTCCATTTGAGGTTCGTCTGCATTTCTCACACTTACTATGTATAAAGAATCAGCAATATGTGTCCCTCTGTAACTAGTGGTGGTTTTAGTTGTTCCATACTTCTGAAATTTCGGTCCAGAAATTGTTTTTCTTGACAGAGAAGGAACATACACACATAGCTTTCTTCCTTCCCCCCCAGTTTGTTTTCATGAGCAGCAAACCACTTGGCACTCTTTTTCTCCTACTTCCCAATTAATAACTGTTGTAGGAGTTAGCAGATCATCTTGGTGGATTCAGTGCAAGTTACTTCTCACAAGAGAGGCAGTCTTCTCTACTCTTGTGCCTCCCCATTCTTCGCTGTTTTCGTTCTGATCGAAGGCCAAAATAATCCCGTAGATATTAAAATGACAACCTGACATTTCTGTGGGTTGACAGTGTTGTCCTACATTAAAATCATTGCACTCGTCTCAATAGCGATTTGGCACAAAATATTGTAATCATACATTCCCATACAGATAAGCTGGAGGAAATGGTCTGTTTGATCAAGTAAAGTGATGTAGTTTAACTCTGTTTACCTAAGCCAGTAATGCAGGGCTGTGCAGACCTTTTCTGTTGAAGTCAGCTCTCTGCTTAATAATCAGCTGCCAGGGTGATAAACCAGTCCCAAAGACATGTCTTTTAATTATTAGGAATATATTTAATTGCTAAGAACAAGAGATTTTGTACAAGATTCCCACCGCTGGTTCAGTACAGCAATGCCTGCTGCTACATTTGAGGGGGCTGTTGTGTTTTCTGTTACGTTTCTGGTTTGTTTTTAATCTCCCTCTGCTGCTTCTGCATGGCACAGTTCAATATGCTCTGCATTGCCAGGGGCATGGTGTATCTGCAGCAGGAGACCTTCCCTTACTCTCTTGCCGGGCAGCCACTAAATCCAACAGCTGTACTATTTAGACAAATTGAGGATTTCATTACATTTTAAGTATAATTTGGTTTTATCTGGTGCCACACATGATGGTCACGTTCTTTTTTGCTAGAATTAGTTTCATTCTCATTACTTATGGGGTAGGAGAGAGGAAAAATTAAACCTTTACTGTTTGCTCAGTGAGCTAGATAATAAAACTTTTATTAGCAATAGTGCCATTTATTTGTGTTGCTTTCTTAACAGGAAAATCATGTTCTCCCTTTTCATCTTCCTCCCTCCATCCCCCCCAAGCTTCAGTTAATACGCCACTAATCGTATGAGAGGAAATTTTTCATGAAGAGCTTTTAGTGGAATTCTCCTATCTTCTCTAAGTATGCTTGTTGTCATAGGCACACACACACTGCTGCTTAGTTCTCTCCCTGTTCTTCCACATGCGGTAGGATGGAGCACTCAGTTCAGTGGGCTTTCATCATGGATCTTGTCAGAAAACATATAAAACTCATGGTAAGTGGGTCAAAGCATCTTTATAAAACAGACAGAATATATAGCTTGGCCCAGCTTCATGTATTTGGCAACAGTTTAACAAGCGATTATTAAGAACCTGGACACTTTAATAACACACTTTACTACTTCAGTTATTTTATAGGGGGCATACGCCCAGAACCTGTTATTTGAGTCCTAGAAACTGGGCATTTCTGTTATGAGATATCTTAATTGCAGTCCGCTGTGGAATGATTGCAGTATTTGTCATTCTCTGCTCTGCAAACCAGAAATGTGTGGTGCTTTTTTTTTTTTACTTTTGAAATAAGTATAGGAATTTTATAGAGAGTTTTATTTTTGACTCTTTGCCTGTATTCACAGCTAGCAGGAATGGAATGCAGGTGTCTCATATAATGAGTTGAGTGTAGTTTTGCCACAATTATGAGATACTAATCAGATGTTGAAGATGCTGCAAGAGAAAATTCATGTGTGGCTTAGTAGGAAATTTCCCCTTTGCCTTTAGGAAAGTTTCAGCAGCTCCTGAAGAGTATAAAAATAATTGAAGAGCACCACATTTTTTCTGGTTTTAGTCCTGAATTCATTAGGAATAGAGTGATGTGCTGAGAGCAGAGTATAATTTACGTAAAGTATGCCAAGCAGTGAACCACCTGAGCAGCACTCTGCTGAGCTACTTTCTGTGTTGCTAGTCAGATCAGCAAGAACTACTGGAGGAAAATTAGGTTTTATTGTTTTATTGTGTTCTGGTACAGAAGTCACAGCTATGAATTATTCATCTGCCAGTTTCAAGATGTAGATTGCTTCTCTTCTGGCTCAATAGGTATGAAACACAATACAGGTTTTCTGCTGGTTAGCAAAAGCACGTAGTGAGCACACAGTTGCTGCATACAGAGGCTGCTTCATTTGGGTAGGAAACAATCAGTGATCATAATCCAGTTCATAATAGATGAATAGATGAACAGTCTTAGAGAGTATTTATGGCCTTCTCACCTGCAAAACTGGTCCTTTAGAGGCTATCTTCAGCTGCCTGAGGACATCTAAACAGGATGTTACTGAGAAAATGGCCTCTTCCTTTTTTTAGGAGAAAGAAACCGAGAGAGCTGATCTGGACTGTCAAACCAGATCAGTAAATATTGAGCACACATACAGCTTTTCTTACTAGAGAAAGTTGCAGCACAGCTGCAGAAGTGGAAAAGCTTGAGATAATAACATAGGGCACAACAGTATCCTGTTGTGCTTCAAATGGTGAAACAGCAGCATAGTGCATGTCATCTGAGGGAAATGAGAGCATAGCACGCTGACCTACATAATCCAAATCAAACTGCATTTGCATTGAGAGAAGGGGGAAAAAAGTCAAATCCTGCAGATTAATCAGTCAGTAAAGCAGGCATCTGTAGAACTGCTTACTACCTTAATCTTTTGGGCACCCGGGCTAACAGATAACCTAAATCCTGATTAACCTGGACTGAGTACATTAAATCAAAAAGGAGAAAACCAGTGTAGATAATCCAGGGTTGAATTTCTACTTTCAAAAAGGATGCTGAATTTTCAGGGTGTAGTTGGTTTCTGTTAAAATGACAGACTGTTTTGTTTGGGTTTTTTTGTTCCCAAAATAAATTGGGATGACTGTTCAGTAGCCTCTGAGAGTGGCAGCTGCTATCAATTATCATGAAGGCTTGTAATCAAGATTTGCATTTAAAAAGCACAGTTCCTAAGGAATGTCATGAGTAGTTAAAAAAAAAAAAAAAAAGGCAAGGAGTATTGTGAAATAATGACCATTTTAAAAGATGCCATTTTCATTCAGAAATTGCACTGAGGTGTATGTTTAGAGAATGCTTTGGGTATTTTTCTTACCTGAAATTAGCTGAATACCAAATAGTCATCTACATTTAAATGAATGATGCATTTTTAGGTTGTGCTTCATCTCATGTTAGGGTAGACAGACTGAACTGACTTCCACTGCTTGTGCACAAGTGAAAGCCAGTGGGTGTCTAAGAAACAGATCCTCTTGCCCAAATGCAGGGAAGTAGTTGGGCAGCACAGATGGACCACAGGTCTCTGAGGGAGGGGATCTGCATTCTTGGTCTGCATTCTGCTCGTGATGCACCTAGCATGCTTTTTCTAAGGCAGTGCATGTGCAGTGGAGGACTGTGGTACAGAAACCCCCCCAAACTGCAAATGAGGTGGTAGATTCACCTGGCATGGAACAGTGACAGCCAGAGACACTTGTTTGGTCCTTTGGCAGAGTCACTTTGCACAGCTTTACACAGGGCTGCTTTGCATGATGCAGTGGCTTTTGTTCCCTGTTCTGTGCCATGGGTATTATGATTTCCCTACAGAAATGTTGTAAGGCACTGTTAACGCTAAGATTTTCTGAGAGTGGAAGGACTGCTATTGGAGGAACACTAATATTATGCAGAAAGGAAGAAAAAGCTAGACAGTGCCCTAGTTTTAACTGCATCATGTGTAAAGTACAGGATTGTTTTTCTGGTGCTGTTTATCTTCCTAAGTGCAGCTCTTCAGCAAGGTGTTATGGACATAGTAGTTAGAGAGAAAAGGATTTGCTGTTCTATAGCAGGCTTTGAAGCTGTTCAAAGAAGCAGCAGGAATGCTTGTTGATGGGTGGAATTCCTTCATCTTTTGCCACAAAGGTAATTTGCATTAATACAGGTCTCAAGCTGAGCATTGTAGAGCTGTGTCCTGAACCTTTGAATCCAGAGGTAAAAACCTTAGAGATATACTTAGATATGTATTTATTTGTAATGTACTCATCAAAGCCTCATGGGAATTTAAAATGTATTAAAGTGCTAGCTGACATGAGTTTCAGAAGTAGTGAAAAATGCAGTAGTGCTAACAAATTCTTATCTCCTTTATTTTCCACAGCAAGAACTTATTGACAGCATTAGTAGGAAGCTGCAGGTGCTGAGAGAAGCACGGGAGACACTTCTGGAAGACATCCAAGCAAACAATATACTGGGGGAGGAGGTAGAGGCCATTGTGAAAGAAGTCTGCAAACCAAATGAGTTTGACAAATTCAAGATGTTTATTGGTGACCTTGACAAAGTGGTCAACCTCCTGCTGTCACTGTCTGGTCGTCTGGCCCGGGTTGAAAATGCCCTCAATAACCTGGATGATAATACCTCTCCAGAAGAACGGGTGAGAAAGGCCACAATAATATCACTGCATTTAGTGAAGCTGTTGTGGGGGTTTTTGTTTGGTTTTGTTTATCTAAATTGTAGAGCTCAAGAGGAGAGATAGTGAGAGAATAAATCTCATAAGGCCATTTTTATTTCCTTTTTTTTTAGATTTCCTAAAACTTTCCTCTTTGTCTTGGTTTTCTTGGAATACTAAAATTACAGGTGGCCTGCTAAGAAGAAATGAGTTTGGGGTACAACATACTGAAGAGCAGACTTTCTGGCAGAAGTTTAAAGAAAGAGGCAGTCTACTGATAAGAGCATAAAAAGGAGGAAAACAAAAATTTTCTAACAATTTAAGATGGGAATAGGAGTGTTTGTGCTGTAATGCAGAAAGCTCACAGACTTGTTAATACTCAAAAAGGATCTTGATACAAATCTATAAGGTTCTTACAAAGAAAATGTTTCTCATCTCCTCATTTCTCCACAATGTTTAGCAAGAAACAAGATCAAGAAAAAACGGAAGGACAAGTCTTTAAAAAAATAAAGGAGGGAGGGCAAGAGGGGAGGCATTGCAAAAAGAATTTTTCACTAGAAAACATGTTTTACTTGAGCAGAATAGCCTGGTAGTGATGTGGAGGAATCACAGCAGATGTAAAAATCTCAGAAGCATTCAAGGTGCTCTTACCTGTTGGATCCCTCCTCTGCTTGCAGCAATTTTTTTAGCTTCAAATCCCATCAGGCCTTCCATGCAGGTACAGGAAGGAGAGATGTAGATATGTGTGAAACTTAAGCTAAAATAAACAGAGGGTGGAGGGTGTTTGTGTGTCAAGTGATTTTAACTTCTACGCCTAAATGAATGTGAAGTATGATTTTTGGCTTTTAGCTGTGAACTGAAATGCCAGCAGTCCACCTAAGTGTTGTAAAAGAATTTTTTCCACGGGCTGTGGCTTCACGTTGTGTTTCTTCATCCTGCTCCATTATTTCACCCATAAGAACCAATAAGGGCTGGGACTAATCTGAAGCTGTGCTTTTGCTATTTGGCCCTAACATACTTGTTTAATGGCTGTTCAGCCCCCTCTCTGACTGAGTCGAAGGGAAGGTATTTGACAGCTTATTAGAGGGCAGATCAAAACTTCTGGCACGTAAAGAAATTTAATCTCTCGTGAGACTTCTGATTTTGTAGATGTGGTTGCAGTTGCCTGATGGGGAAGGAGCTACCAGATGATACGTGCATATAGGAAACACAGTTTGAGAGCTGTGATAAAAATAACTTAATGGCTAGGTGTGGAAAAGGAAGGTGATGAGAAGGTGGTGTAGTAAGGACAGTCAGAAATTGTCTGTGTTTTGCTGCCAAATCTATACTGACAGGAATCCAAATTCTTAACGTATTTTAATTGCTATTCATCTTCTCCTGCACTAACAACACCTAAGTCTTGCCATCAGAAATCCATCAGACATCACTAGGAGAGATCCATCAGGGATGATTCAAGACTAGCCCTGGAGAGTGAGGGTGTTTGTGGACAAAAAGCTCAACATGACTTGGCAATGTGTGCTTGCAGCTCAGAGAGCCAAACGTGCCCCGGGCGGCATCACCAGCAGTGTGGCCAGCAGGGCAAGGGAGGGGATTCTGTCCCTCTACTCTGCTTTTTTGAGACCCCACATGGAGTGCTGCATCCAGATCTGAGGCCCTCAACACGAGAAAGACATGGACCCATTGGAATGAGCCCAGAGGAGGCCACTAAGTCAGTCAGAGGGCTGGGGCACCTCTCCTATGAAGACAGAGAGTTGGGACTGTTTGACCTGGAGAAGAGATTGCAAGGGAGATCTTAGAGAAGCCTTCCAGTTCTAATGGAGGCTTACAGGAGGATTGGAGAGGGACTTTTTACGAGGTCTTGTAGTGATATGACAAGGGGGAATGGCCTTAAGCTGAAGGAGGGCAGGTTTAGATTAGATACTCAGAAGAAATTCTTTACTGAGAGTGGTGAGGCACTGGAACAGGTTGCCCAGAGAGGTTGTAGACTCCCCATCCCTGAAAAAGTTCAAGACGAGGTTGGGTGGCACTTTGAGCAACCTGGTCTGGTGAAAGGTGTTCCTGCCATGGCAGGGAGGTTAGAACTAGATGATCTTTAAGATCCCTTCCAACCCAAACCATTCTGTGGTTCTGTGAAATATGTCTAGAAGTGTTGGTCACAGATGTTTCTCAGATGGATCAAGCCCTGGAGTACTTTGATTATAAATCTACAGCATGTAGGGTTACATGTGCTTTTCTTTGAATTTAGACTGGTGCCTGTGGCCTTTTTAGTTGTCCTTTAGTATCTTGTAGGTCAAATGATAATATTTGGTGAACTGCTAATGTACCATATAAACAAAAGAGGGGATTTTACTTCCATCCTAGAGGATCATATCACTGATTTTATTTTTTTTTTTTTGAAGCTGGTGTTGTCTAATAAATGTTGCTCTGATAGCCTTTCACTTTCTAGGAGCCAGCAGCACTTAGCAGACTTTCTAAATAAAAGTAGACAAATAATCACTGCTGAATTAATATTCTGACCATTAGATACTCTGTCATAGCTCTTTTTTTGTCACAGTATCAAGTATTTCAAGTTTAGCTTCTAAAAGGAGCTTCATCTGAAAGAGCTATCAGCCCCCTTCCTTCCACACAGTGAGGCCAGCTTCTTCTCAATACTTGCCCTACTGTTGGGAATGCTGAAGCACTGAGCCAGCAGTCCACAGATGTGATCAGATGCCTAGACCCCTCCCAAGACCTGCAAGACTAGGAACAAGTACCAAGGATAGTAGTTTAGGAACTGGACACTGGGAAGTCAGATACATGGATGGAGTTGTATGGCTGTGGTTCAAAACAGCAAACAGTTCTTGAGAAATATTCTCAACAGAAAGAGTGAAAGGTTGTTCCATCAAAGGAGCTTCAGATGGCCTTTTTTGGCTGGGGCTTCAGAGCAGTGGTAACTCCAAGAAACTCTTCTGCACTCTGCTTGGCTTTAGTGAGTTGAAGGTGGTTAGATGAAACAGTCTGATAATTTATGCCATTAGCATGGGTGAGCTGTTTACCCATTGCTCACAGAACCTCCTCAAGAATGATGATATGAGCCTGTTAATGTGTTTCACTTTACCCCTCAAAGCAGGTTTTCTGGTGTCATTCATCTTTGAGAGAGGTAAAAACAAATTCAAGAGGTATCTCATCTGCTTTCATCCTTTGTGCATCCCACTTCTTCCTTAGGATTCCCCTAAACCTCCACAAGGGCAGAGGTACTAAGCTGTCATGCAAAGTTCATAACGTAAATAGTGTTTCCTCTTCTTAAAGTTATCAGGTTATTCATGTTCATCTTAAAGTCACACCACAGGCTTGATAGAAGAAACCATGCAACTTAAATCTCAGGAATTGTTATGAAGGACAAAACATTGGATTGTTCTTGTGTCCATTGACAATGATAACAAGTGGCTTGAAAAACCGAGCTGTTTCATCACAGGGTTATGCAGGTAGCTCTACAGTTGAGGTACCAGCTGGTTGATATATGCCCTCTTGTGTTCATCAGATTCTGTCCAGTTCTGTTGCTTCTGCTCAGCTTACCCACAAGCAAGGCTGTCCTGGGGAGCAGTGTAGCCACACTCCTGAGCTTGGGCCTGTCTGCTAGTTGCCCTGATGAATTTAGGAGAGCTGTACTTCCATCTCTGCAGCAGATAGTTCTGCTTGCAGCTTGCAGTGGGATTTTTTTTTATCCCTGGCATAAGCTCAAAGGAAGATTAAACTGTGTTTTTTCTAATGGTGATTTCTGTGACTTGTCTTCCTTAGCTGTCTTGACTCCTGAGTTAATCTATGCTCTGTATTTTAAGTACATTGAGAGCACAAATCTGAAAACATTTCACTTGAGCTTTGGGCTGTCTATAGGAAAAGAGGCAGCACAGGATACATGTGCAGCTCTGGCAGGTAGGTTTATTAAAGCTGAATGGTCTGTATCCTCCTTTGTCTCATGCTTCCATTTTAAAAGACTGTTCTATAGTCTACAAAAACACTTCTCTTTAAATCCTTCAAGCTTATTAAATAGCATGTGTGATTTAACAGAAAGTGCAAATGAAAAAAAGGGATGCGTTTGTTTGAACAGACTGAGGTTTATTTGAAGACAGCTTCTCAAAGAGCATTCATCTCTGAAGCAAGGCTAAAAGTTATGGATTGGTACCTCTTGGAGGCACTTTTTAATTAAGTTCAGAAGTCTGTACAGGAGTTCTTGATGTCAGAGGAGGCCAGCCATACTCTGTCACTTGAAAAAGGCAATCACTTCTAGGCAGACATCTGAAATAGGTCAGATTAATGATGCTCCTGTTTCCTTCCATATACTGCTAAAGGAGTGTAGATGAGTGATTCAGGTGGGACTCTTGACTGTATAAATGGAGAGAGGAACTTCACCCTCCTTGCTTATACATCTTCGTGAATGGGATATAGCTGCTGTCCTCTACTGTATTTTCTTCACATGTTTCTTAATTCAGCCTCCCTTTTTCCACTTATGAAGCCACAAAGCAGAAAGTTTACAGCCCTTTTGCTTTGTTTTGTTTTTCGCTTCCCTTCTGTTCTCTTGCCTCTCTCTTCCTTATGTCTGAAGACCACACGACTTCACATCTCCTAGGGAAGGCATGTGGATGCAACAGAATTGCTAAATACAGTGTCAGGAGCTGTGTAAGAACAAATTGCTCCATTAATTATCTGTTTCTGGGTTCTGTAACCACAGCTGTCAGTGCTGCCTATTGAAGATGTAAGATGTTGCTGAGTGAAGTCTTAATTTGAAGAACTGTTTTTCAAAGGCAACTGTATTTTATACAGCTATTTTGAACTATTAAATAGCAAAGCAGTCTTTGAAGTAATTCTTATTGAGGCCAATAGAAGTTAATAGTGCATGTTTCATTGATTTACTACCTTTTTTTCAGTTTGTTAATGGATTTTATTAGAATAAACTTTAAGGAGCATTCCTCTTCCACTTTTTTAAGTTTGGAGAAGTCTTTGACTTTGCAGATAAAACAGACTTGAGACTTAAACACTGAAGCTGTTGTCCCAACCTAGTGAACCTGGTGAATTTTTAACTGTTTTTCTTTTCTCCTAAGCGGACATTGGTAGATAAGCAAAAGCTGCTGACCCAGCAACATGAAGATGCAAAGGAACTGAAGGAAAACCTGGATCGTCGAGAACGTGTTGTCTTAGACATTTTAGCAAACTACTTGAGTGAGGAGAACTTAGCAGACTATGAGCACTTTGTGAAAATGAAGTCAGCCCTCATCATTGAGCAGCGAGAACTTGAGGACAAGATCAAGCTGGGGGAAGAGCAGCTGAAGTGTCTGACCGATAGTCTCCAACCTGAACGGCTCAAATAAGGGGACTGGTTTGACCAACGATGTGAAAAACGGGAAAGAAGGAAGGGATCAGGGGGTTTCCAAGTGTACAGATGAGTATCTTGGCTTGCCTGAGTGTCTGGTAAAGAAACAAGTGCACAAGAGAAAAATAGCTCTCACAACAGCAATAATGCTCTTTCATTTTTTTTTGAATGATGCATTTAATTTTTTAGAACACATTTTTATTGCTGGACTCTACAGCTGCTTCTCATTGCTTAACTTGCAGAAAGCTCCACAGAAAAGGACAGACTCAACCTTTCTACTCAGTACGCTCAGTCTGTGGCAGTTGTGCATGCAAACAATGGGTTTTAGAATAGGTTGTATACTTTCTTTATGTTCAGGTGCTGCACAGACTGCTGGGAAACCCAACAGCAATTCATGAATGCACAGAAATTTAGAAGCTCTAAATGTAGTGGTTTTTTATTTTTTTTAAGACACATTAAATAGGGGAAGCATGTATCTTATAGCTAATATATTCAGATTGCTGAAATGTAGTGTCACTCTGATCCTGTGGCATCAGACACTTTTTTGTAATATTGTATATAGGATGGCACTTTCCCCTTGCAGAAAATAACTAAAATCAGTTTCAGTTAAACACTTCTTAAACCAGCTTGCAAATTACCTAATGGCTACCTTGCAGAAGATTTTTTTAAAATTATTTTGCAAGACATATTTGTACACCCTCTTAATGCAGTGCAAGTGATGTTCTTTACCAAGTTATACTTGATTTAAGAAAGAGGCTGGAAGTACTGTGCTGAATTTGTTCCAAACTTGTTTCATCTAAATTATTTAGAAGGCTCATTTGCTCTTTCTTGTGCTTTTTATGCATGTTTTTATTATTCTTCCCCCAAACCCACTACACTTCATGAAAATAAATGTGGGTTAAGGACACTGCTTCTGTTTTTCTTCTGATGGCTCAACATTGTGATGGTTTTATATAGACAGTTAAGTTATATTGAAGTTGATCTACATGATGCAGTTCATTCCTCTTTCTCAGACTACGGAATGCAATATAAACACTTCTGCCATGTAAATACTGTGTATTACTTGGAGAAACTCTGCTTTGTAACTGTGAACATAAATGGGGCTGCTTGTTTGCTTTTTCCATTGCACAATAATAAAGGAGAGGATGCTAGTTCACAGTATCAGGTTACTGCTTGTGTTCTCATAATGCTGCCGTTGACTTAGAACAGATGATTTCCAGTAGCTCTAAAAAGAGGTGCTAACTCCTGTTTTAGTGCAGTAATTGGTTATGCTGACTTGCTTAGATACCTACAGTGAAATTCTGTACTGTCTAAATGTCAAGGTCTGTGTTAAAGTTTTGCAGACACAGAAAGTCTTGGATGACTGTGTATATGCCATTTACATTGTAGTGAGGAAAACATTTATCTCTCCCCAGACAAAAAGGTTCCCCAACAAGAAGCCGTTTTCAGGGCTGATGTGAATGCCAGTCTGTAGCTAAGCAGGTTGAAAATACAAGTAGTCAGCTGATGAAAGGAGAGGAAAGAATTCTTCCCACTACCCTTGCAGTATGGCAGCATTCACAAGAGTTTTTCTGTCCTTCTTACCAAGTCCTTTCCTTTGCAAGGACAGAACTGGAGAGGTGCTGATCAGTGAATTCCTTACGAGTTGGGGAACTGGGGAATAAAAATCCTCTGGAACCAGTTCCTTTACAGACAGTACAAACATTAAAAGGACTGTTGCCCCTCCATGCCCCCACCTTATAGTGCACTACTTTGTATACCTGGACCAAATCTTTAATTAACTGATGTTGATGTGTATCAGTTGGGGTCAAATGGAGCTACCATTTTACAAGACCTACAGCTGACCTTAGTTTCTCCCTTCTAGTTGAGAAATGTAGTCTTCTGGCATCTCACAGTTATATGCTGCTATGTTCCTAGGACAAGTAATCCCTTTATCCTTAAACTTATCCCTTAACCATAACAGACCCAAAACTAAACATAAATTATGCTTGTCTTTTAGCTTGAAGAAAAGTGTGCATTGTTTTATCTGTGGCATTTTAAAAATTTTACATATTGTGGTTACTCTGAAATGTGTATGTGAAATGTGAATGATAATATAATTGCAATGTGTTTGTATACAGTACTTCGATTTAGATATCTGATAAAAGGTAGCAATATTGTGAAAGCTGTATCTATTATCCTTTTCACAGAACAGTTGCATAGACACCATTATTTCCTTTCCTTTTTTAAAACTGTTGAAAATCTCTCACCCTGGGAAACCTGAAGGTGATTGCCTCCCAATGTTATATGTAAATCTGTAAATAGCTATACTGTTGCTTTTTGGAAAAATCTGGTGCTAATGTTTTGCCTTTGGCATCCTGGGGATGGCTGTTCCTTCATCCTTTGTTGTTCTCAGTCCTAGATCTCTTTGTATAGTGAAAGATTTCCACAATGCTTCTTCAACTGTTTGGATCCTGCAGCCCAGAGTGAAAATGTACAGTTTTCCTGCCTGACACAACACGTACCTACTGACAAATGGTATTGCTTGACTTTGAGAAAATAAACTGTATATTTCAATGTAGAGTTAGTCTTTGTGTGCAGTTTTAATGTCAAAAGCTACTGCTTTGCTTTGCAGTGTTGGCCATCTCGTGATGCCTATCAACAGTGCTTTGGGCTTTTAAAGGCCAGGCCAGTTTTCTTGTGGTCTGAAGCATCTTGCTGTCTTTTCACAGCTTACTTAGCGTGTTGAGTAATAGATTGTTCTCAAGTTCCCAGTGTAAGTACCAGAAATGTGTTCATATCTATTTAGTGTTTTAAGTGTGTGAATATGAGACGGTAGAAAGGAAAATACGTTATGAAGTAGATAAAATAAATCAATCTCTTGCCACTTACAGAGTATATACCAGGGAAGCAGATTGGACTTTTCTTCTTGGGCAATTACACTATTTCAGCTACATCTCATGTTTAGAATGGATATTCATGTGGAAATATGTCAGTGGTGCTCAAGATTCTTTGCAAGAACAGATCACTCTGAACTCTTCCAGCTCTAGCAGACTTCCACAGAAACTGTTTAACTTCAGTTTAATGTGGGTTTTCAGATGAACTGCAGAATCTTTTGCCTTACTGGGAAACACTGTCAAGTGTGCACAAAAAAGGATCATAACTTGATAAATTATCCTGGAAATTGTCTGTAATTGTCCATTAAGATCTTTATCATAGAAACTATCTGAGAAAAACAAGTTAGGGAAGGAAAAATACTTGGGTATTTGTAGGGTTTTTCTAAACTTCCTTTTCACCCCTTTCTTTTCCCTCTTTTGTACATGGTCTCACCTGTTTGTGCCTGTTGTTGTGAGCAATAGGTATAATCCAGGATGAAAGCTCTAGGGGAATAACAGTCTAGTTTTTGTGTACTATTTGAATTTTTTAAAATTGCTTGTCTTTAAACTGAAATTAGGCTCTTTGTTTTCTGTTGTCGGGTATTTGAGACCCTCAGATTTCAAAAGAGTCACCATTTCATGGTGTTCTTTCCTAATCAAGTTCTAGTGATTAATTTTGGTGTACTTGATTGTCTCAGTTTTTACAGCTGAAGTAACCTGTTGGCAATCCAGTTGCTATAGCTACTATGATACACAGTAGAATAGCCACTCCTGTTTTAGTGTCTGGTCATTTATTGCAGCAGTTCAGAGGTTTATTCTAATTTAGGGCTTCTCAGTTGTGGCAATTTTTTTAGAGTATAAATTGGTTTTTCCACATACTTGGGTGGAACATGCCCAAGGTGTTATAAACATTAATAATTACATCTTTAAATTATTGGATTATATATTGTCAGTTGTCAGCAGTGGTAAATTGGTCATCACATCACATCATCATTCCAGTCTTTAACTTAACTAATTACAGTGATCCACAAACTGTAAGATGGGCTACCCGTGTGGATTCTCACTCAGGCTGCAGTAACACACCCACAGGCAGAGCAGGTGTCTTTTCGAGGTGGGCTACATTAAAGACCTTTTTTGTGGGCCAATGGGCAGTTGTGTGGACAAGTTTTATTTTAGTCACAGCAGTTGACCCTTTCCTGAGAACAAGGCTAGTAAAATGCATTTTTTCCCTCCTATGTTAAAAATCCTCACAACAGCTTTATTTTTAGGTGCTTTGATATCTCTGTCTTGGAGGCAGTCTCCTAAATTTGCCAGGGGGGAGATAGCCTTGTCACTAGGCTGTGCCATCTGCTACTGCCAAACGTGTCAGTGTTAGTGCAGTCTGTTGATATAAATCGAATTCTCCCTTCCTCTTAATTCTCCTTGATGCAACAAACTGCCAACTGGTTAAATAAACAAGAAGCTTAGACACAGACTGCCATCACTTGTTGCCTGCTGCTGCTTTTGGCTACCTTGTGGAGTGTTGGCTGCTGGCATGGGGGGCATACCAAGAGTATCTGGACTCCTAAAGCAGTGGTTTCTGGCACCTCTTCTGGGGTGAAGCTGAATGAGGAATTCTTTGTGTCTTCTGCTCCCTAAGTGTCATTTGTTAACCCAAAATACAATAATACCATTAGAGAACATCCAGATTCCCACTGCATGTTCTCTTTTATTGGAATACTTTTAATTTGCTGTTCGTGATTACTTGTCTTAACACAGAAGAGATTTTAATTAAAACAAATGGATTTGTGACTGTGAAGCTGAAGATGTACAAGGTGGTGAAAGATACAGAAAGAGTAATCATACTTTCAGTAATGCTACATGTCCCAGGTGAGAACAATCACGAATTTTAGCTCGGTATTCATACATTTTAATGGGATTAATGAAAAAAAGGTTTTCTTAAGCCCATACCAAGCAAAAACTGTGTTAACTAAACCTATATTCATTCCAAGCAACTTCCCTAAGGGGAGGCAGTATTGGCTCTGGGAAAGCTGTCATCTCAGGCATTACCAAGAGTTGTTAGTTTGCTGATGTTCCTTGTGACATTATCATTTGCTGGGTGCCTGATGGAGACTATGTTCTGTAAACTGGGTAATGAATGTCGTTACAAGAGTTTCACCAAAACCTTCTTTCTGTAGAGCTGTAAAGTCCAAAAGCCTGAGAGCAATGAAAAAAATCTTCCTGATGAAGATTGTTTCAAGCATTTAGTTTCAACATCTGTTTCACTTCCCAGCTGTCTGCTCTTCCTAGTGTTTGTTACTGATAAATTAGGCTTGTGTCTTCTCTAACAGTCTCAGAGAAAGGTAAACACAATGAGCAGTAGGGGCTAAATAATAAGCAATGGAAGAGAAGAGTTTTTATCTCAGTATCTAAACATGAAAAGCATGAGTCCTGCGAGTACTGTTCTTAGCCACTCGCAGGAGGCGCAGCCTGAGCCGCTTTCTCACGCAGGTACGGTTCCTCCAGAGACAAAAAGAGAGCTCCGCTGTGATGATCGGAGTGGCCAGCGCTGACTGGAAAGGGGTGGAGCAGTCACTCTCTTTATTAATGAGGTGATACAGATCGCAAGGAAGTGAAAACCAAGAAAACCTGGAAGGATCAGTACCCTGAAGGAAGAAAAACAAAACCACTGGTAAAGCGCTTCAGAACTGCGAATTTCCTGTTTTTCTTTCTCCATGCGTGATACAGCAGAATCATACTGTCTCCATATGCTAGGGCAGGCTTTTTTAATTACTGTAGTGTGAAAAAGCCCTAAAGCATCTTTGAAAATCAAAGTTACGGGGAACAACTTGGAATTTCAGAGTCCCAGATCTCGCTGTGTGAGGAGACCATCATGCTGTTCGGTGCATGCAGGAAGGCCCCTTTCTTGGCACAGCTCTCTGGCACTAAGGAGCACTTAGCATTGAGGAAGCTGTCCTTCGAGGAGGAAGTCATGCTTTCTCTCTGATCCTCCTAAATTCCCTAAGCAGCCCAACTAGCTAGGCATGCCGAGATGCTTAATTCACACAGGCTGGGAGATGAGAGTGTTTTCCATCTTGTACAGCACACTGTACATTTACCAAGTGAGCGTCCTGGCTTGTTCTCTGGGGTTTTGCTTCCCTAATTGCTACCTCTTCAGCGCTCGATTTAATGCCAGGCTACTGGTTGAGAGCAGAGCAATATCTGATTCCTGTTTAAGCTGGATCATCATGTCCAGCCAGGAAAGCATGGTTTAGACAGTGAGAAGCAAAGCAGATCTAAGTATTCACCCCTGCCATCTGGGTATGAATAGTGAGTGAAGGATCTTGGGTTTCTGTTCCAGGACCCTCTTATATAGTTCATGGTAGGCAATCAGTGAATTAGAAAACAGAAATAGTCCATGCAGAAAGGTGACCATAATGTGACCAGATCATGAAATGGTCTGGGTTGGATGGGACCTTAAAAATCATCTAGTTCCAACTCCCTGCTGTGGGCAGGGACACCTTCTACTAGACCAGTTTGTTCAGAGCCCCATCCAACCTGACCTGGATTTCCAGGGATGGAGTAGTCACAGCTTCTCTGGCCAACCTGTTCCAGTGCCTCACCAGCCTCAGAGTAGAGAGTTTCTTCTTAATCTAAACTTACCCTCTTTCAGTTTGGAACCAGTCCCCCTTGTCCTGTCACTGTACACCCATATAAGAATTCCCTCTCCAGCTCTTTCCTAGGCCCCCTTTAGGTACTGGAAGGCTGCTGTAAGGTCTCCCTGGAGCCTTCTCCAGGCTGAACAACCCCAACTCAGACTGTCATCACAGGAGAGGAGCTCCAGCTCTCTAATCATCTTCCTGGCCCTCTTCTTGACCCACTTTAACAGATGAACATCTTTCCTGTGCAGAGGACCCCAGAGCTGGACACAGCACTCCAGGCAGAACTGCCTCCCTTGCCCTGCTGGCCACGCTGCTTTTGATGCATCCCAGGGATACATTTGGTTTCCTGATCTGCAAGCCCATGCTTTTGTCTGTTCAGCTTTTCGTCTGTCTCTAGACGCAGGATATAACATCAGGCTCTGAATTCAAGCTTAAAGTGCTGTATAATTGCAGCAGAAGTGCCAAAGGCTATTGATACAAGTGCAGTTGCACCTTTGTCCTGGTTTTTTTCTAGTCTGAGGTGCCTGGGTTCAGACTCTGATAATAGTATCAGTATTGAAGTCCAACTCTTCAGCATGCATGGGCTGCTAGATCTGGATTGCAGTTTAGGTATATAGCTAGTGGCCTAAATTAGGAGCCTAATTGGCCTTGATTCTCTCTATAGCCAAGTTGAGACAGAACTTGGTTTCACCTAAATCTCTCCCTTCTTCACCTCCTCTTGGCAGATAAAGCTAATTTAGGCATTGAAACCAGAAGTGGAATTAATCCAAGCCTTGGGTCCCTAACTTAGCATTAAATTCTAAAAGCCAAGGTATTGTGGTGTGCAGCATTAATTGGAGGTCCATTTGTCAACTGCTTGCACATGCTGAATCCTTTTGGTTTTAATACAGCAGATATGTCTCTGATGTTTGAGACCTAAGGACTCTTAAAAGACTGTTCAGCTCCCATTCTCCAAATGTTCTGTGTGGTTTTATATAATTATAGTTTAAGAATTAAAAAAAATAGCTTTTCTTTCTATTTTTGCTGCAATACAGAAGAAATTGCTACATGAGTAAACTTCATTGGCACACTAGTTTTGCAAAGGTGGAGTTACTTAGACCAGTGTTTTTATGCGATGGGGAGTTCCACCACACCAATAAGAGATGATTACAACAAAAGCCCAGTGATAATGGTCTCTGTTTGCCACATACATGGCAAACAATGAAGAGGAAAGTTGTATAGAGCGAAATTTGTAGTCCAGGTGTGTTCAAACAAATTGTCATTTCATATTGTGACATGGAAAGCAATTAATCAGGGAGCAAGTGCTGGAAATCACATGGATATGGTGATGACATATAGACCAGAAAACAGTGATTCTCAAAAGCTGTGTGGGGTCACTGTGAGTGAACAGTTCACATGAACATCAAGCTCTAGGAAAAAGGCTGAAACAATGGAACATGGGGAAAGTAGTAACTTGTGATGCAATATTACTGAAAACTCAGTAAACTTTCTAAAATACTGTGTCTAATCCTCGGTCACCACTGTCAGGATCACGTGTTCTCCCACATAATCCTACTATCTATATCCAGTGCAAAGGTGTTGAAAAAGCTGGAAAATGAGAGAAGAGACTTGTGTAAATTATTAGAGTATAGCAAGTATCTCATAACAGCACAACCAAAGAGTACTCACTGATCAAAAGTGGGATTTAAAAGTTGCTGTGTATGCACTACCAAGTGTCACATACAACATGAGACTTGTTTAAGCAGAGGAAGCCCTGTCAAGGACCAGCAAGTACAAGATATATACATGAAAATAAAGATTAGGTACAAACATTCAAGGGTGTCAGGAGTGCAGAACTGTTGTCACGAACAGCAGGGAAAGTGCAGTGTGAAGGTTGGCTGAAAGTCTCTGCAAGTCAGGAAGCTGGGAATGAAAATTTTATGGTCACCATAAATCCACCTTTTGTGTTTGCTTTTCTTACATTACATGGTCACATACCAAGGTGTGACTACTTCGGTAAATATTTAGATTGCCTACAGTTTTATAACTGGGGTCTTAAAAGAGCAGAAGTAATTACAATGTGGCTTTTATAAGCTGACAGGAAAGCAAAATAGGTGGGAGTTTGCAAGCCCTGGGCTGGCAAATGGGGCTTGAGCTCTTCAGGCCACATGGCTCAGATGATCTTTTTCTTCCATTACAGGCCCTCTCCACATACGTACCTATAGGAATTGCCACAAACTCCTCTCCTTATACAAGTCTGATTAGTTACCAAGTTTGCTTTCATTTTTTCTCATGTGTTCTGAGATTGTATATGATCAAGTCTGCTGCTGCACTCCTGTACTGACCAATTTAGCTGTCTGTAAAAATGTTCCCATCTGCATCAGCTTCTTCCAGCTGGTTGTCCTGTCTCTTTGAAACTGTCCCCTGCATGTGCTGGAGCCAGCATTGTTGGAGCATTGATGGCCTTTCATCTCCTTTGCCTTGTAACTTGTAATCTGGCTATGGAGTGCTTTGAGGGAAAGCAGGGGCAGTTTGACATTCCTTTCCCCAGTGCACAGGTAAATGACAGACCAGCTCAAGGATAAAAAGTAGAGCTGTCTTGCTTTTGAGTCAAAGTTGCTGCAATAAAATGCTTTTGAAAAGCAGCTGCCCTTCACGTATTTAAGGCATTTGCCCTATCTGGAGTTCTTAACAGAACTGCATCCTTCTGCTCTCCACTGGCATCCAGCTTGTGGTAGTAAGGCTGTTCATAAGCAATCTGTTTTGTTTTCTTCAGTATCCTATTTTATTTGTGTTCTGGGTCACCAGAACACTTCTATTTCCTACTGAATTAATCTAAATAGGGTACTGGTCAGATGAGAAATCACAGTCGTCGTTCAGCTGTGACGATAGCCAGGAATTGGGGCAAAGGCACAGGATTTTAGGGTGTCAGTAAAGATCGTGAAGATCTTCTAGCTGAGGTCAAGGCCATGATCAGCTAATGAGCAACCAGTGATTCACATGTTACTTCTATCACAGTATTTTAATAGTGCCCCATCATTTGCACAGGGAGTTGCTTTGTAAAGCTATTCTACCACCCAAAGGTGATTACTGATCACTTACTTTCATTCCCTTTAATGAAAATTCTTAGGTATTTGATTTTCTTGTGACTTCTAACAGCTGACAAGAACAAGCTGCTAAAGCAGCTCCGATGAAGTGAAAAAAGCCTGGAGTTGCAGCTCTCACAGTGCAGAAACACTGCCAAGGCAGAGCGAAACCCGAGTGTGACATGTTGATAACATTCTCCCATCGGGTGGTCTTCTCCACTGCCTCTAAAATGTCAAGTCTGAGGGAAATGTCTTTGTTAAGCTTTGAATGACCTACTTTTGGGTATCTGGGAATAACCAGGAGCCTACCCAAACCA
Organism: Dendrocincla fuliginosa; assembly: GCA_035047845.1. Taxonomy (NCBI): domain Eukaryota; kingdom Metazoa; phylum Chordata; class Aves; order Passeriformes; family Dendrocolaptidae; genus Dendrocincla; species Dendrocincla fuliginosa. Next base: position 98,417,212 of record JAWWMO010000001.1, read on the forward strand.
CAAGAGTGCATCTAATTTTAGCAGCCCTTCATTTCATGCATGCAGGCTTTTGTTCCGCATCTCCAGGAAAAAACACTGATTTCTTGCTGAGCCAAAGGCAAATTTTGTTTTAAATCAGCCTGTTGTCAAGTCACGGTCCCAGTGAAATCATTCCTCTTGGAATTCTTGAGTCTGTAATAGTAATCTCAATTTTGCTTCAAAAACTAATAGTGAGCCCATTCTAAAGGATCTATGGTTGCTGGTCTCTGAAGAAAATGTCTAAACAACCTATGCTGGAAATAGTTTGGGCAGCTGTGTTTTGGGTGTGCCCCCTTCCCCCTGGTGTTTAATTAGCCAATAGTAAAAGGGTCAGGTTCTTTGTAGGAAGTTTCTGTGAGTCTTCTATCTCAGTTATAAGGCAATCCAGGGAAAGTTAGGGACAAAAAACATGTTAGTGTGTCAGCAGGGTCTCTGAGGACACTACTAGTGGTGGAGATGGTGGACAAAAGATCTCTGACATGGTCTGGATAAAAGAACTGAAAGGTATTTGACCATTGATAGGGGTATTAGTGCTGTGCAAGATTGTTTGAAAGGAAGCAAGTCCATACACGGGTGAAGTACAACTAGCTCACAGTACCTATATTGGACATGGAGCACAGTCTTTCTTGCTAAGAGGGGCAACAAATAGTCCCCTTCATATAATGTTAGAGTCCACTGTAATGTTAGGCTAAAATAGAGGTTTAAATCTCACCCACACTGGACAGAAAAAATACAGGTGGAACTAACACAGAAAATGGTTGAGACTGAGCATTATGAATGTTTATTTGGGACTTCTCAAAACAGAAGAGAAATCAAAGCCATGAAAATACAGTGACATAATCACAACAAAACTAGTACCAAGTTCTCTGAAACAATAGAACTTCTCAGCCAATGGGATTAACCATGAAAACAAGCAGTACCCACTGGCAGCAGTAAACGGGGTCAGTGCAGTTTGGGATTGAGCTAAGCATCTGATAATGCGTGGTGTTTCCCTGGGGAGCCCCTTGAGGTTGGCAGAGGGGCCACTCTTCAGAGGGCAGCCTGGGGCAGCCTGGCTGCTGCGCGCTCCCAGCCTTAGCCAGACTTGGCAGGACAGACAGCGATAATCGCTCTAAAAGCAGAAGTCAAGCTGCTAAACAACTGAGCCCTCTGCCGTGCTATGACGAGGGCACCCCTGTCTCAGGGGCGTGTTTAGGAACACAGGAAGGAGCCTCCAGTGGCTCATTCAATCCACCACTTCTGGCCACCTCCATCTGCAGAGCCACATGGAGGGCACCCAACCCCCTGTCCTGGAGGCTTTCTTCCCCCTTCCTAAGGCATGTGCGGTGAAGTACAGGGAGTTTTAAACCTGACAAAAGCCCATCTTGCTTTTGGGGGTTTGTTATTGTAACAGCTGTGGAGTTTATCTATGCAGTTGTCCAGTGGGCTCTTTATGGGCTTTGCCTCAACAGTGGGGCAACAATTGCTATGAGGTTATTTTGCACTCTCTGAAAACACATCCTCTAATAAGTGTTGTTGCTTTTCAATGTCATTTAACATAGTGTTGACAATGTATTTGTGATCCATGTTTGAAGAGGCATGGGCAAAACAGGCAGAAGGTCTATTGCTGCTGGACAGTGAGCTGGGTTGAGTTTGGTTGAGTTTTTTGTCTCATCTCTGAATTTCACAGGTTTTAAAGGACAATTTGGTTTGGCCATAAAGGTGTACAGTTAGGAAAGGTGTTCATGTAAATATTTTTCTGAGACTCAAGCTGTGGTTTTAGAGGCCCACACTTAGGCTCAGAGTTGGCTTTGGACAGGTGTTGGTCTTAGGATCTGCTGAGGACAAGCAGTGAGTGACCAAGAGCGAGGATGCAACAACTCTAATCCCCAGTTCACGAATCACAGACCGGCAAGCTGCGTGCAGGGAGGCTGCTGTGCTTCTTGGAAGAAGTAACCTTTGTCTTGACACAGAAAGCGAGAAAGGGCTTGTACCTGAGGCTCTGAGCTGTTTACAGGCTCTGTCTGCTGCCTACGTGGTACCACGTATTGGGCAATGTATCTTGCACAGCCTCTTGATTTCAGGCTGTTTGTTTCAGCATGGCAAATAAAAGGAAAAATAACTTGAAACAAATATTTCCTGTTCTGTGGTATTGAACAATAAAATTGTAAACCACAGAAGGGACCGGGCTTGATCTAAACGTCTTTGAAGTCAGCAGAACTATTTCCACTGATTTCAATGCGCTTTGGGCCAAGGCCACAGGAGGAAGAAAGCAAATGTTTTCTGCCTGAAAAAGTATTAACCATTGGCATTCAAAGAACAATAAAGTCTGATGTGTAAAACATGTTCCTTTATTTAAAGTAGTCAGAAAGTTACTTAATTTCCATCTGCTTCCTAATAATTTGTCACTATTACACTAAAAATGAATATGTTTATAGAGCTCAATACATTGAGAAGAAAAAACACTTAATGCTGTCATTTGCTTCCTACTTTGCTTCCATTTCATTTTGTGCGTATTGTATCTCTCACTAATGTAATGGTGCTTATGCTGCTGGTTATGTTATGACAGATTAAGTACTGTGGATTTCCCGTTGAATTAAACTTCACTGCACTGATCGTGTTTGACAAATATAATAAAATAATTATTTTTCTGTACAGTTTAATCTCTAAAACATCATAGTGGGTTTGGTTTTGTTGTTGCGTGGGGTTTTGTGGGGGGTTTCATGACTGAGAAGAAATAGGTCAGAGATAGAGAATTTGGGGAGCAAAGAATTGTTCTGGGAGCAGTGTAGGGGGTGCCACTCCTATCGCAGGGTTAGTCAAATAGGCTGCGTGCAGCAGCTTCATGTGTAAAATCAACAATAGTTTTTGCCTGCAAATTTTGTCTCACACAGTTATTAAATGCAAGAAAAGGAATCTGTCTGCCAGCTGCCTACTGCCCAAGGATGCTGTCCTTCTCATTCAGCAGGCCGGCCCATCAGCATGTCTAAAGGCCGTGCTCAGTCTAGCAGATGACAACAGCTCATCAGGTGTCAGCTTTTTGTCACGCAACAGCAAAGCCTGAGCAGCTGAGTTTGCCTGTGCAACAAACCAACCCCATCCAGCTGTGACCATCCAGAGAGGAGATGCCAGGCTGGTGAGCTGCAGAAGAAGACAAGACTCTGTTGCAATGCCCAGGCTTCATTACCTGCACATGAATCTAGTCAATCAGTATCAGCTGGAAGGTACAGCAGGAGAGGATTAAAGGAAAATGGAAGGATATGAATTAATGACATTTTTCAGCCTTCTTTAGTGGTGGCAATGACCAGCCATGGTGCATGTTGCAGGTGAGAGAATTTTTCAATGAGGCTTCCCATTTCAGGATATTTTTGTGAAATAAACTTACCTGTCTTTTAACACCAGGCTTTGAAATGTCCTCCTGCTGTAGGAGCTGGTGCATCATTTGGAGTTTTGCAGAGTTTAAAATAGAGTTCAAAGAGGAGAAACCAGAATGGGGTTAAGAATATCCTTCCAGTTTGTAAGGACCACTGTTTACATTCCTACGAACACCATGAAGCAAGGCAAACATAACATAATTTTAAAAAATGTCTGTGTGTTTTTAAGCATCTGAGATAGCAAACATAGTACTATTTGTACTAAAGTATGGGTGCTGCCAACCACAGTCCACCAAGAGACCAGTTCAGCTTGAATTTATCCCTTGAGAACCCTCCTCCTTCCCCACTGCAGAGAAGAAAGGATTATGGAATCACTTTGTTCTCTTTCAGATGAGAATTCTGTGTCCTTCAGGCTGTCAGGCTGGGGCATTGTGGTGGTCTCAAGCTGGAAAATCATGTAATCAGAAAGGCGGATTTTCTGAAAGGCTATCTTACAGAAAACGGCATTTACCATGGGAGTTATCTAAATGCATTGGTAAGTGCTTTAAAGCAATTACAATAAATAGCAAAGCTTTCATATTTTTATAATATGTTAATGATTAACTTACTTCCTACATCTTTGTTGACTTATTGGGAGAGTGACAAGGAACTGTAAGGTACCTACTTGGTAGCGTAACAAGTTGGACAATTTGCACGGGCACTTTTTTCCACTTTCCTTCTGAAGATTGCTTCATCCAGCTGACACTGCTTCACAGCCTTAGGCACCTCTCAGACTCGCAGAAGTAAGTCTCCCTTTTCTTTGTGTGTGTGTGTGTGTGTGTTTTTTTTTTAATTTGACTTATTTTATGAAGTGCTGATAGGGAACAGATGGGAAGAGGTTTAAATATTTATTTGTTTCCTATAAAGAATGCTTTCCCAACTGGGAATTGAAGAATTAAGTTTTCAAGCCTTAAATCGTAGGGATATTGCTAAGGAGAGACCTTTGTAATTACTATGCTGTTGGAGCTTTTTTTGAACTCCCTTCCTGCTGCAAGACTTACATTAAACGACAGATTTGGTTAGTAAACCATGTACAGTATAGTCCAATAAAGCTACATCTAGGCTATAAAACTTTACAAAAGCAGGATATGAATGTTAATTTCAAAATGTATGCAGTGCCTGGCAACATCTAAAGCAAGAATATTTGCTTAAAACCTGAAATAAATGGAAATAAATTAATTCCTGCTTACATGGGCTGGGAAAAATTAATTTCATGCATATTTTATATAGGAAGAGTTTATCATGAACTTTCTCTTTAAGGTGGCTACAAGTTGCAGAACTCCTAACACAAAACTGCAGATGGGCTGCAGACAAGGATGCTCAGACCTCACTCTTCTATCGGAACAATTTTTAGTGTTTTTTTATTTTAGTTGGGCTTTCATTTACTAAGAGACAAGTATTGCCTCCTATCCTTTTGGAAAGCCCTCCCTCCGACCCCCCAGCCCCTGTCTGTGGAGCCAGTCTCACGAGCAGGTTGCTGTGCACGTTGTGTGTTCCCCATTCCCCCTCGGCAGCAGCTCCTGATGTGCTGTCGGCTCAGGCCATGCTGGTTCCTCCTGACCGGGTGCCCGTGCAGCATGGCCAGGCTGTCACTCAGGGTGCTCAGGAGTTCCTCCAGGCTCCACGAAGCATTAGTTCCTATTCTTTTGGGTGGAAGGTGTTGCCTCTTAGGTGGCATCTTCCCATCTCCCAAGCCTGTATTCAGTCCCCTCATCTTCCCAGTTCTGTCTGAGCTCTCTGCGACCTGAATGTGGTTGCCTCAGTTAGACTACTGAGCCCTTAGTGCTCTTTCCTCTATTCCAGACACACAGAGCAGGCAAGCTTTTGGGCTTTCTTTGCCTTCTGAAGCTTCTGAAAGAATCCCATCTCAACACAGCCAGGATATCTGCCTTGATTTTCAGAGGCTGTCATTCCTGGAATGTCCCTAGACTGTTCTACTTTCATTCTAAATGGAGCTCCCTTTAAGGCAGAGGCAAGACAATCTGTAGAAACTCTGATAATATGGAGTCATCTGAGTCCTGGGTCAAGCCCACTGCCATCCCACTGCCTATAAGCCTGCAACATATTCTTAGGTAACAAGAGTACAAGGTGGGCTCAACCACAGAAAAGTAAATTAGGGCTTGAAAAAACAGTGAGGAATATATAGAAAATGCCAATTTCTCTTCATCCTACCATCAAAGTGAATCAAAATAATTTCTGAAATAAGTAAAGAACTTTTACACAGCTAATTTTCAATGTGTTCATACTTGGTGCAACAGAAATGAAGAGTGCTTTGGTTTGCTTGTTTTGAAACACAATGTGTAAGTGGAAGCAGCAGAGTTCATAACACTGGATATTGACATTTGGAGGAAGCAGGTACATAAGGCATGTTGACTCTGGAAATATCCTACAACAACTTTCCAGTAATTGCTAGCTCTATTAGTTTGTCTTTTCTAATTGAAAATGAGTATGTTGTGACAGCTGGAACCTAAACATGAGATATCAGGGTTCAGGACTTCATGAATGTCAGGGAGATTGTGTTCAAGAAACAGGTGATAAATGTAGCTAACTTTATTTCTAGAAAATAGGAATAAAAGAATTGCCAAAATGAGTGTTTAAAGGTCTTTTGAAGAAGCTAGGAATAGACTGACTTAGCAGCCAGTTCTGGCAACTCTTGAGGCCAGGACCACAGCAAGTAAATAGCCTTAAACATAAAGCCATGCTTCAACAAGAGCTGGGCTGCAGCAGGGATGTCTGAAGGATAAAAAGCATTTTTGAATTTCTCTTCTAGACTCATCCAAACTTATGGGTCTAGGACGTTCATACAGGCTTTGAGTATCATGCAATTGTGTGTAAGAGTTCCACAAATTCCCATGGCAAGTCCCAGCTCCATCTCATACTTTCCTGCAGCCTCTTTTAATGTCTGAAATCTTATGCTCCTGGTGTTAATGACTGGCCCATACAGACTTGGTGCCTCAGGTTCCAGGGGGCAGATACTGCAGAAGGGATGCTGCTGCTGGGGAATGTGTTACCCAGCACATTCCAATCTCTAAAGGACTTCTGCTAAATGGCAAACTCCTTCCATGCCACTGAAAGCTGGAGCCATCTGACTGTCAACCCATCTTATGAAATGATGCATTTGAAGACAAGTCTTATGGGTGATTCTGTGGTTGGGGGCACTGTCTTATGCCACCCTGTAAGTTGGACATCTCCCCCTGGCACAGGCCCTCATCCCCCATAAGACAGTCTGAGACCCAGTAACCTATAGGCCTAATAATATTTAAATGCACAAACTAAGACAGTATGCTAGCCTTTCCCCCCTGCATTTACCTGCAGATTTTTTAAATCTTTGTTTCAGGAGCTTGAGACAGGTTTAGTTTTAGAAAGCAGGTCTGAAACCAAGCAGTTGTATATAGACTACTGAATGTAACTAAAACAGCTTTCCAGAGGACACAGCATTAGTTCCAGAAGTGAAACGCATTTGTTGTCATTGAGGTTTCTCTGCTCTGAGAACTGATATCATAGCCCCAGTATTTTGTCACTAGTAATTACTAGAAGTAAAAGAAATGTTGGCAAAATTTTAAGTATAGTTCCATTTCTGTTCATTCCTGCTGCTGAGAACGTCAGAAGGTGAGACTGTGGCCACAAAGAACTGACCTTTACCTATTCAGTTGCAGCATTTCATGGTCTTTCCAAAGGTAAGCCTGATGCACAGATGAGCCCAGTCCTCCTCTATGAAACCACTTGGCAGCTGAGAGAGCAGCTTACTTCCATTTGTTCTCCTAGAAGGAAGCTTGCAGCTGTAGGAAAAGCAACACAGCTCTTGGGCATTCTCAGCTCTTTCTTGCAGCTAAGAGGGGGGAAGTCATGCCTCATTCTATCCCTGAAGTGCATGTGCAGTGGCTCAACACACTTTTTGGAAACAGCTACTCAATATAATTAAAAATCAGCAGTAAATACAAAAGGATCTTTCAAGTTTCTATTTTTGGATGAATACACTAGCACATATCATCTTTTACTGGTAGCTTCTGTCTTCTCTGTGCAAATTTGTACTTAATGCTAGCAATTTGCTTTTAATATACATTCCCCTATGAAGACAGGCTGAGAAAGCTGGGGCTACTCAGGCTGGAGAAGAGAAGGTTGTGTGGAGACCTCATAGCAACCTTCCAGTGTCTGAAGGGGGCCCTCTGGAAAGCCTGAGAGGGACTCTTCCTCAGGAACTGCAGTCATAGGACAAGGAGAAATTGCTTCAAACTGAACGAGGGTAGGTTTAGATGATATTAAGAAGAAATTCTTTACTGTGAGGGCACGAGCAGGTTGTCCAGGGAAATTGTTGACTCCCTGTTCCTGGAAGTGTTCAAAGCCAGGTTGGATGGGACTTTGAGCAACCTGGTCTAGTGAGAGGTGTGCCTGCCCATGGCAGGGAGTTGGACCTAGATGATTTTTAAGGTCCCTTCCAACGCAAACCATTCTATGATTCGATTTTGTTTTTACTCGAGTAGGGTATTTAGTTAAAAATACATCTATGAAGGGAAGTCCTTCCAAATGAAGGAAATTAAAGATACATTAAGAGAAAATTACTGTAAGGTGAAAAGCCTGTAGAAGCAGCTCTCTTTTTAACTCTGGTTTCTAGACTTTCCAAAGACTGTCCCCAGGAGCTGCTGGTGTGCTTATTGGATTGGACTGAATTGATTTTAAATGAAAATGTGGATGAAATCATAGCACACAGAGATCGCACCATAGCCACCTCTTAAAAGTTTTCTCTCTTCTTTGGGTGAAAAGGATTTTCAATCAGGCTTTTCTTCCACTGACATAGACGCCACACAGATCTAGCTTGTTCCTCCTGATGATGTTGCCTCTGTAGGCTGACTCCATCCCAAGAAGTAGCTTCTGTGCAAACTTGGAGTGCTGAAGCCCTGAGAGAGCTCCTGAATCAAGAACCACACAGTGCTGACACCAACTCATTACTCAAAAGACCTCCTTTAGCTGGCTGAATACAAGCCTTAGGACATTTCATATAGTGAGAGTGTTACATCATTGTATTATTCAGACCATAGAGGTAACTTTACTACACTAATTAAATCAATTCAAGTATTTATAGAATTACTAAAGCATGAAACCAACCAACAGATTATGCCACTGCTGTCTGTGTTAGCACAGCCCAGCATATGATCTGGGATTTGAGCTGTATTTTATCCAATATAGCTCTAAACATGCAAGGACTGGATTTTCACATTTTTTTGCTCATAAGACTGGAAAGGGCATTTGCGCAGGGACCAAAAGGTAGAATTTAATTCATCTGTGTGTGTATGAAAAGTTGGTGGCAGATCAAATTCTTCCTTTCCAAAAAGGGTGTCTCTCTCTTTGAAATCTGCAGGAGTGGCACTGCTGGTGTTTTAGCCAAGTTCAGTGTCTGCATCACCCACCTCCTGTGGATGAAAACTTGCACAGTGTTACCAAAAGGTGTGACCTTTTTCAGGGTCCAGCTGAGACAAAAAGCTTGTCCATGGCTTCGAAGGGACCTGACTAAGTCCTGACTCAGGTGCTGCTGTTAACCCCAGCCATGCCCAGGGCCCTGTTGCTCTTCTTGCTGCAACCTCCCTTCCTCCCTCCCTTTCTCCTTCCCTCCCTCCTTCCTTGAGGTCTCAACAAGGGAGCCGCTGGAACGGGTGAAATCCTGGAAGGAGACGCCCTCTGCAGCTCGCTCCCGGTTTTACTTGGCATCTGCAAGCCAAGTGTCTTTTTTGGGAATACTTGATACAGTGGTCCTGAAAAATCAACGTATCCTGCTACACTTGGGAGAAAACGAGTTTCCCTGATTCTCGTTGCCAAAGGTTTTCTTTAAAATCAATGCTTCTGGCAAATGATATGTATCTGTTCTCTTTTGATGATATCAGCAAAACCTATAATGTGTTTATTAATATTCATAGTGGTAGAGACTGTAATCAGGAACTAGAGCTTTGTTTTAATTTTGACATGTTTTTATATGGCAAGAAGAGTCCTGTAACTGTTTTACCTTGATGTTTTGTTCCTTATTTTCTTGCTGAATCTTAATATCAGGAGATAGAAATGTATTTCTTTTGAACCTTGTTTTTCCCCTAAGTCAGTGATACCATGGTAGATCAAATAAACTCCAGCGGGCAGGGTGTGGAGAAATGAGCCGAAATGAATCATGCCATTTTTTTGTATGTCTAGACATTTGATAACTCACCTAAAGTCCATCTTTGTTAGCTGGTTATTCTCCAGTGTTTTCAGAACTTTTGTATAAACCTTGAAATCTTTCATCTTGCGTGTTTGCTTGTTCTGTGGGGAGGTTTTGTGAATCTTGCAGGATAAAAACACTTTTCCTATTTTTTTTTAAATTTTATAATTCAATTCTGGACATGATTCTAAATACCTTAACACGTGAGGATTTGGTAGGGGGCTCAGACTCATAGATACAATCTCATTTAGTTCTGTGAGCAGGCAGGGGGGTACATTCAATTAATGAAGCTATACACTAATAACATACAATGAAAAAGTTTCGATGACAGGGATTCACCTACTGCCTGCTTTTTATGACTTTGATACCATCAAGTTGTTTAAATGAATGTTTATGATGCACATGGGACGTATTACAGACATACAGTCTCTGCACAAAACGATATTTTCATATGGGTCAGGTTTAGCTTCTGTGTGCTCAGCTGATTCCAACAGAAGCAGAAGGGAATCACCACAGGACTCCTTTGCTCATACTCTTTTCTGTCTATCACCTTCCCTTCACTAGGCACAAACAGAAAATATGCTATTTTGATGTGGAATTGGGACAGGAAGAAAACCATTCATAATATCCTGGGGGGTTACTGTGCTCTGTGTCTGGTAACAACAGTTAATTAGAAAGCAGTGTTTATATTCACTTTGTAAATAACACAGCAAATTGAGAAAGTATTTATAAATTGGTTTTGGTTTAAGTATACAAAAATACAGGACACTCTTCCGGAACAATTTCCTCCATGCCAGAGAGGGTTAAATGTACACTTGCAATAATGGAGATTAATATGTCCCACAGGAAATCAATCCTATTGGAGATATACAGATGAATTGGGAGGCCAAAATGATGAAATTGCAGATGTTGCTGTGTTTGGCTGGTGTCAAAGATCTCTCTGTCCCATCCTCTCATGACTGGCATCAGCTTCAGGACTGAAGTAAGTGTGTAGTGGGCACTGCAATGAGAACGTGGACAATGTTTAATAAAGACCGTATTGTTATGAAGATATTTTTTATTTAAGATTTCCACAGATGGATTTTTGCAAATAACTTGTATCAGCAATTGAGCCTTTTTAGTTTAAGATCAGTAAATAGAAAAGTTGTTGCTTTAGAACAAAACATTGCAGATCTATCTTAGAGTTGACTTGGTATAGCATTTCTTCAGTCTTGAATGAAATAAGAGCAGGAGAAAAGGTATTTTAAATAACCTATAAAATATACAGATTCCTAGAACCTCTCAGATCTACATTATAAATTTGAGACCACATCTCTCATCACAGACCATTCATATAATTATCCAGAAGTTTGTGCAAAAGATGTGGTAATTTAACAGGTTTTTGTTTTTGTTTTAATAATAGAACAAAAGCCTAATTTGCACTCAGAATTTACAGTCAGCAAACAAAGATTAAATCTTTTGCTAGACTAAATGACTAAAATATTTTCCACCACAGTCTTAGGATGATTTGAGCTGGGGAAGCTGGGCAGGTTATGAACTAGTGGGATTTGTAAAGGTAAAACACTAAAGAAATCTTGGCTGAAGTTTGAGGGTGTGAAAGCAATGGCAGCACATCCAGGCTCCAGCCCTGCACAGAATACTATATTTCTGATTAATTCAAGTGTTTCTGCTAATGCATTCATGGTTAAATAATCTAAAAGTGGTCAAAGTTCAGCAGTTGTTATTATACTTTGTGGTCTGGATTTGATTATGCTTTTGAACTGTGGTGTTTTCTCTCTAATAATGGTGCCAGCAGCTCTTGGTAAGGGCAGCACAAGAGGTGAAGTCTATTCAAGTTGGGCTGTGGCATCAAATCCACAGCTGGCAGGAGAGAAGAGCACGTATTCTGCAGCTGCTTTGTAGGATCTCTTGCAACAGCCAGGGACCTGAGGATTTTCTCTGATTTAGTTTCTGATAGCCAGTAACTCTTGGCCTCCTGATTATATGTAACATGTATAAGGATCTTTGAACACAGTGGTTAATTAACAAATTAAAAAATAACTTGGAAAAATACATGAATTTCCTTCTTGTGAATGTAGTAAGGAGATTGTACAGTGAACTAATCAGGGACCCTTTCTTCTCCATGTGATACAATAACATATACAGAATTTTAAAAAATATGTTATTTGTCCATGGATATGAAATTTCAACAGTTTGTTACAGTTGGGGAAAGATGACTACCCTCCTCCCCCTATGCACACATTCTCTCCTGATGGTTCTTTTTCAGTGACAGATTCATCCATTCAGCTAAATAAGAATTGTCCTTGTCATTTTATTTTTGTTCCTTTTTAGTGCCTCCCTCTCTTCACATGGCAACCGTGTCTGTGACAGAGCAGAAGACCCGCAGAGGATGAGCTCCCTGGTCAGTGCCTCACACCTCCAGCTGGCTGCCTTTGCTCTGGGTACCATAGGCTGGATCTTGTGCACCGTTTCAATGGGAATTGTGGAATGGAGAGTGTGGCATGTGGACAACACCACCATCATCTCCTCTGGCATTGCCTGGGTGGGAATTTGGAAAGTCTGCTTTATCAGTTACCTTCACGTCTCACCTGGCTATAGAGAGCAGTTCTGCCATAAATTCAATAGCTATGACTCCTTCATCCCCCACGAAATTTTTGCTGCTCAGAGTCTCCTGTTGGTTGCCATGTTCATTGGCTTACTGGGACTGGCTGCTACAATATTTGCTCTGAGAAATGTGTATATGGGAATCACTCACAAAACTCTCATTACCCCTTTTTTCCTGGTGGGTGGCTTCTTCTACATATTTGCTGGTCTGTGCGTCCTAATTCCCGTGAGCTGGAATTTCTATTCTATAACACACAACCAGAGCATTGCTTTTCCTCCTTCCTACTACATGCCCTCCAGTCCAGTGGCACAGGAAGCTGGTGCTGCAATTCCTGTCGGGATTGTGGCTGTCATCCTCCTGCTGCTAAGTGGGACTTTTTCTCTCTTGTACAGGTTTCCG
>JAWWMO010000001.1:98440946-98460058 GCA_035047845.1 Dendrocincla fuliginosa
TAACTGGAACTGCTTTCCAGATATTAGGGTGCTCACACTCCTCATTGAATTCCAATCTGATACTTGTGGGCATGTACCAACACTAAAATATGGAATGTTTTTACATCATTAAAGTTAATGTATGTAGATATTTTGCATTTTAGACTCAGCATCTCATTAAAATGTCTTTGAAAATACTATATTATCCTTGACTGATGAAGTGAGCTATAGCAACATGAGGAATTTTTTAGTTCTATAGCTGATACTTTCAGCTATTGCCTTCTGTCAAGCTATTCCTTTATTAAAATTAAAACGGTCTTAAAAAGTGAAAAAAAACGGTATTTGTTTTCTTGATGGTGTTTGGTTCATGTGCAGGCTTTACCTCTTAATATCCCACACTTTGGGAAGCAAAACTTGATGCACAGACTTCTTGTGGCCATGTCAAATATTTGCAGGTTTTTAGGTTAGCACCTCATTCCTGGACTCTTGCTGTGACTTCAGCTGATGGCCAGTGAGCTCAGCTGTGCACTTCTGCATCTGAAAGTTTGGCACCTGCTCCTGGTTATCTCCCGTCCCAAAGGTAACGTGGTCCCTACATGCTCTGCCAGGAAGCAGTCACCGTGACAAAGCTTTCCTAAAACCTGGGCCTTCCTTGTCAGATAAAAGGACTCCCGAGAGGGTCAGTTCATTCGGGATGTCCCTTCAGGGCTTGCTGGGAACTGATGGTGGCAATAAACCCACGGTCCCTTCCCTCGGCGCTTCTGTTTTTGGCGACAACCAGACTCGAGTCACAAGAAGGTGTGAGCAGCCTGCATCACGATGGCGTGTGAACAAGCCGAAGCAGAAGAGGGCAGGAGAACCAGCGGGAGGACAATGCAGATGTGGGTGCCCCACACAGGCAGCTGTGCTGGCCGGGCAGCGAGCCGGGCACATCCCTGACGAGAGGCCGTGGGGACCGAGGCAGCAAAGCTTTCCTGCAGGCAGCTTCGCACCGTGTGTAAGGTCAGTAACTGGAGTCCAGCCCAGGAAAATCCGGCATGTCTAGGAGGAAAGCCTGTGGAGAGGGTGCAGTGTGAAGGTCGGGGGCGCTGGGGCCGCAGCACCCTCCGCTCTTCCCGGGGGGCTCCGGGGCTGCTGCCGGGACAGACGGGACACGGGAAGGGGTCGGGCAGCGGCCCCAGAGCTGAGTCCGCCGATCCCTTCGATCCCGCCGCTGCCCACAGCGGGGCCGGCAGGGGGCGGCCGGGGGAAGCGCGTTCCCGGCGGATCGTGGGCCTGGTGGGAAGGGAGGGATGGGGCGCGGAGCGCCCAGGGAGGGAGGGAGGGAGGGAGGGATGCGTGAAGCGGCCCGGGATGGATGGATGCGTGGAGCGGCTCTGGAGGGAGGGATGGAGGGAGGGATGGGGCGTGGAGCGGCCCGGGATGGGTGGATGGATGGGGCGCAGAGCGGCAGGGGAGGGATGGAGGGATGGATGGGGTGTGGAGCGGCCCGGGATGGGTGGATGGAGCCCGCACCCACACCCTCCACGGGCGTGTTGGGGAAGCACCACGGAGCGCCAAGGGATGCCTCCGTGGTGGTGTTTCCCCCCCGGCTCAGTCCCGACAGACCAGCTCGGCCCGGATGGGATGGAAAAGGCTTTCCTCGGGCCATGGGGATGACAGAGGGAGGCGGGCACATGAGCTGCCCCCAGCAGAGCTTCCTGCGGCGGTCCGAGCTTCAGCTGGGCCCCCCTGGGGCGGCTGCGCTCCGCTGGCCACGGACACACGGGGATGCACTGACAGCCCCACCACACACCCGTGGGAGGACAGGGCCGGGCAGCTGTGAGGGGACATCACCAGGCGTGACATCTCTCCAGGAGAGACTTTCAGCAGTCACAGAATCATAGAATGGTTTGGGTTCGAAAGGACCTTAGAGATCATCTGGTTCCCCCCTGCCATGGGCTGGGATACCTTTCACTAGTCCAGGTTGCTCAGAGCTCCATCCCAAATGGCTTTGAACACTTCCAGGAATGAGGAATCCTCAGTTTCTCTGGACAACCTGTTCCAATGCCTCACCACCCTCACAGCAGAGAATTTCTTCCTAATATCTAAACTTACTCTTTCAGTTTGAAGCCATTAACCCTTGTCCCGTCACTCCATGCTCTTGTAAATAGACTCCATCCTTCTTGTAGGCTCCCTTCAGGTACTGGAAGACCCCAGAGCCTTCTCTTCTCTGGGCTGAACAATCCCAATTCTCTTAGCCTTTCCTCATAGGAGAGGTGTTGCATCCCTCTAATCAACTTGATGTCCTTCCTCTGGACTCACTCCAACAGGCTGATGTCCTTCCTGTGCTGGGGACCAAGAGGTGGCTGCATTTCTGAGAAGATGTGTGACTAAGAGGTTTTACCCTCTACATCCCTTCAGCCCTTTTTCTCAAAGTTCCAATACTTTAAATAATATCCTACTTTTTTTTCCCCCCACCCATTCCTTGTGTTGTTTCATTGAATTTTTGCAGGCTTATTCTGCCAAGTTTATTAGTTGTATCATTTTTTAAAGTTTTTTAGCCCATAGTTTAACAAACTTCAGCTGTATTTTTTTCTTTGAATATAATGACATTGTTTACTACTGATATTCACAAAGTGTTTCTTGCCCAAATTTAGAATATGCAGGAAGCAACATAAAGATGCTCTGCTTCCCTAATTTTTCTTTTCTGACATATGGATAGATTTTGCCCTATTCCCCTGACTGTGACGTTCTAGCACTGCTACAAAATCAATTTCAGAAATTCATCTGACTCCACTTGTCCCAGGCAGAGACCATGCAGCTGTTGAACCATGCAGTACTGGCAGGCTGCATGAGCTGGAACCCTCCGAGGGTGCTTGTTCTGTTCCCACACTGCTGCTCTGGTGTGGTAAAAGGATGTTAGTGTCACTTGAAAAACCTAAGTTCCCATATTGCAGAAGATGGTACTGCTGAGTGTGTATCACAGGGCAGAATTAAACTTACATATAGTCTTCCCAAGGTTCTAGTTTATTACACTGAGAATGAAGCTTAGAGGCATGGATCTAACACAGGAGCAGCACTGTACCTTAATGCTCTTTTAGTTCTTCTGAAAACTGCATTTGCGTATGGCCACATGATAGACCACTTTGTCTACTGCAGCCTGGGCTGGGACAGCCACTTGCATGATAATTTATTGATGTAGCTACAAAGGATATGCTTGTACAGCAACTTTTTTTTTTATCGACTAAGTTATAATATTGTGGCAAAAATAATGGTGATTGTCACGAAAGACTTTTTCAGTTTTTATGCTAAAAAGACACTCTTTGTCTTCTGAAGTTCCCTACTGCCAGAGAGGTTTTTCTCCTTTATTTTATTTTCCTGGTGCTTGACATTGTTTGGTAATCTCCCTTCCATGGCACTGTCACATCTCTGTTAGTTCAGGAGAGCAACATTACAAAAACCGTGTCCTTAGAAACCCTCTGTGTAACCCATGCCAAATTCTTACGAATGTTTCAGATTGTTCACATTTCAATCTGGTCGATTAAGTTAATCTGGAGGAAGGCCTGGACAAGCAGTGTGATGAGATGTTTGGAATCAGTTTCAAGGCAAACCATCAAATGACATCTCTTATGCCAGTAAAAGGAAACCAACCTGAGGAGCCTTCTGGTAAAAGCTTCCTTCCTCTGGAGAATTTATAGAAAGAAGAAAAAATAAACCTAGCTTTTTATTTAAAAATAACTTGTGGTTCTCTCACAGACAACCAAAAAGAGCCTTGACCAGGTAGGAAACACCTGATTTTTAATATCCTCTCTAATTTTAAATCTATCATTAAGGTATGTGGCTAGCAGAGTATGAAATCCACTTTAAACTGTATGATAAACATTCAGACGGTTTTATATAATTAGATATTACTGAACTAAGATAACATGATGGTGCTGGAATCTTACAGCTATCAAAGAAAGCCAATAAGTTGCCCTTTGCTCTACCATTTAAACACCTGCTGCTTGAGCTGGTGTCATTCCATACTGCTTTAAGGAAGCTGGGAGCAGGGGTTAGCTGTGTAGTACACTGTACTCACACAGTGTGGGCCAAATCAATCAAAAGTTTCATGGGTGATTGATCAAGTGCTTTTGACCAGAAGCTTCCCTTTTTCTTGGACTGCAAGTCAGTATTGCATACCTAAATATGTCAGGTCCCCTTCCACTCCAGCTTTCAGGTTTTTATCTAAATGAAAAAATAAAAATTCAGTCAGGGTGGAAAAGAGAAACTCCTTAGCAAGAAACATTGATAGGTAATACTTAAGAAGAAGGCAAAAAGTAGCTGTGCAAGACTTATTCTGCCCCCAAAATGAATGGCGCTACACCTAATTTAACTGTCATGACAGCTCTCATTTGGATCCAAAGTCATAAATTGACTTTCTAAAAAAGATCTAAAAAGCTGGAAAAAAAACAATCCTGTGCAGCAAGAGGGAGTGTTTGCATGGACATAGGTACATGTTGTGCCTTAACTAGTAGCATAAACATTTTTTCTGGCTGAAAATTTTTATACATGGTGTGGGTTGTGAAATAGATGAAGATGGATAGAAAAAACTTGAAGTAACATGAATTCCGGGAAAAGATTTTAGATCTATACATAGGCAGCTTTCAGTAAATACAGTTATATAAAAGATGACAAAACATGTAATATGAAATAAAGAATTAAAAGAACAAACAGAATCATGAAAGAGGTAGAACTTAAATCCTTTGATCATAGTTTTCAAATATGGGTTGGTCACCATAATACACATACCCTGTGAGAGGGTAAGTAAAATTCCTGTTGAACATTTTGTAGGACTGACTGATACTGCAAACACATTCAAAATATTTTATTTTCTTGCAACCAGGAAATAACCCCCCACAATCAATATTAGTAATTGAATTGGTTTACTTTTGAGTGGCATGTATATGCCAATTAATGATAATAATTAATGCACTGGTTTACTTCAGTGCTGCTGTAGGTATCTGGCTCTTTAGCTTTTGTAAAGATTTCTTAATGTTTCCTTGTAATACAAGCTTTAGAATCCAGTCTAATTTTCAAACCTTTGGAAAGATAGCTAGCTTCTCTTTTGGTTACCATGCTGGCTTTTAACCTGCAATATCAGGACTAGCCAAACTGGAGGCTGTGGTTTGTGAATCATACCTCTATCTCTGCCTCTGGCATTGCTTGAATAGGAATATGGAAAATCTGTTTCCCTCTGAACTGGGGGTGCCTGTTGAATATAATGTGGTGTGCAGCCTTGATTTTCATGTCAGTGAAATATTCTTCCCTCTAGAAATGTGTTCGTGTTCTGTGCATGTTTTGTGGGAAGATTAGGGATACTTTTCACCTTCTCCTCATGGAAGGTATTTATGGAAATGTTTCTCAAAACCAGTTGGAGGTGAACACGTGAGGCAGGAGGAATGCCATTATGTCTTTTCAGGCCTCTGCTTCTGGTCTCTTAGAGCTGGAATTTCTATTCTGTTGTAAACAATGGAAGTATCTCCTTTCCTCCTCCTTTCCGCCTGCCCTCCATCCCAGCCAGGCAGGAAATCGGGTTTGCTCCTCCTCTAGGGACCCTGCATGGCTTTGTGTGGCCTTTATATGGGATCTTTCTCTGATAACCAGCCAAGTCTTCTGGCGAGGTAAGTCCTGGGGTCACAGTAGCTGAGCTATTGATCAATGGGGCACACTCAGTGCCAGCAGCTTGTTGCAGGAAGTACTTTGGCCTGTGATCCTGTGTGGATAGGTAATATTTGAGTTAGCTGAGAACAAATAAAGCTGACGGTTGGAAATCACAAAAAGAAAACTTGTTTTTGCTAACTGAGTAACATTTGCAGGGATTTGGCAGTGTGATTGCCAGCTGCTACAGCTTGTGATTGAGGTCACCTTCTCTTTGTATATAAACATTAGTCATTTACCAAAGAATGTAAAAAACAGGTGTTCAGTGTTCGCTGGTAATCTGTTCTTTTAAAGGGATGCTGTAAGATAGCACCTGACAAAGAACAATTCCTTGTATGCCTGTTGTTATGAACATAAACACACTTGTACTGTTACTTAGGCAGTGCCATCGGTATGCATGGTACAGAAAAGATAAACAAAATGACAGATGCTTAAGCCAGATGAAATTACAATTAAAGTAATGACAGACAAAAATAAAGGAAGTGTGGCAGGAAAATGTGAAAGAACATAGAAATCACTGCAAGCTGTGCTCTGTAACTTTTTTTTTTTTAATTAGTTTTAAAGAGACAGTTCTGCATTTTATGGCCAGTATGGGAATCAAAGATTGAAGCTGCAAACTGTTATCTATATAGATTTTGAAATGCAGGAGTGCTTTTCACATGTGATGAGAGAAGATATTGAAGACCAAGAAATTTGCATGAAAACAACCCACAGTGATTTGTGGAGAAAGGAAATTAAGCTGTCTCCTGAAGGTGTGCCCTCTGGTACAATTTTAAACTTAACCTTCCTATCAGCTTTTAAACTTAACTTTCCTATCAGCTTTACAATGTAGCGGAACTTGTGATGCTGTGGCCCTGTCTACACTCAAATTTGCACATTTAGGTTGACCTGTCAGGGACAGATTTCATTGGATCATTTCAAATTTATGAGTACACAAGTCCATAATTAAATTAGGAAAGCATTTAAATGAAATACATCTAAATGATAATATATTAATAAAAGGTATCCATTCTTTTACAGTAGACTTTAAATTTCTCTAAATGGGGTACACAGGGACATTTACATTTAGCTGCTCTAGCAGAGCAAAGACTTACTAGATAAAAGTCAGGCCTCCCTGCTTTCAATGCACAGACTCGTGTATGCACTGAGAATGAAACTCACCATCCAGCGCTCCCCCACAACTTGCTGCTCCTGCTCTCACACCCCCAAAGGTGCTGCCCAGCTCCTGGTTCCCCACCTCAGCAGTGGGGCACAGGGCAAAAGGAAGCGGGAGGACAGGGGGCAGCAGGGCACGGTGCAGGTAGTGGGCGTTAGTGGGAGGGTGCCTGTCTGGAGCTGGAGCTGAGCTTATTGGTCAGGATATAACAGCTGTGTCAAGGAGTGATTAGTTCAAGTCGCAAATTCACATGGTGTGAAACACGGACGTTTCATGTGTGCTGACTATACCCTGACAACAGACTGTCCTTTCTCATGTTAATTGCAATGGGATAGTGTGATTTATGGAGAAACACAGTATAGCTCTAAACTGAAGACACTGGACCTTTATTCTCCCAGGTATAAGGAGGGATGCTAGAAATCAGAATGAAGAAACTGTGGCTGCTAATTATGGGCTAGTATTTAAGAACGGCAGGATCTTGTGCTGCTGAAGAAGGAGCTTGAAAAGTCAAGAAAGACATGAATAAGGAAGTGTGATACAGTGTTAATCACTGTAACACACAGTCAGCACACTATCAGTCTAGCTGTTGTCCCACTTTGTGCAGGTATCATCAAATTGTGTTTTGAGGATTAGTGGGGTAGCTTTGATGATATTACTGAAGAACTCATTCACTTCAAGAGAAATTACACTGGGATGATACACATTCAGGGAAAAAAAATCCAAATACAAAGTAATCTCAATTTTCATTCTGGTATGGTATTCATAACTACATTTTTTTAAAAAAAATGTAGGAGACAGACAACTACCTAACAGTGGAAATTTTTAAAAAAGGTTAAGTTCTTCCAAAAGACTGTGAAACAGTCAGCTGGGGGTAAGCAATCAAGCAGCACCCTAGCAGAGCTAAAACATTTTTCTGTGCTAGTGACAGCATCATTTTCTTTTTGTCACAAACTGTCATAGCCTTCCAGCCAAAATTATTGAAATTTTTTCCATTGTGCATGAAGCATTTTTACACAGTAATTCCATCTATTCTTAGCAAGATGTTCTTTGGTGTGAATTCTATCTATTGTTAGAAAGTGTTTTTGAGAAAATATGATTCTAATCTTGTGACTTTTTGCCTTGATATCAAGAGAGTTGCTGCCAAATATGCAGTCATATCTTTGTTAATAAAACCAAGTTACAGGATCTATTAATAGGGTAGTAATAAATAATGGTGTTGTTAAGGGGCAAGATTATATGTCATTTTATTTCTAGTAAATTGATAGTCCCAAAGGGTAATGATATTAGGAAAACTAGCTGCTATTAACCTAGTTCATATAAAGACTATCTTGTAGGAAAAAAAAATGCATTGGAATAACCACTGTGGAATGGAAAATGTCATTTATAAGTTTTTCCAGCCAAAAGAAAAATTCTACTATTTCAGCCCTAAAGCATACCCCTAACATATGCTTCAAGGGACATCTTCTGGACAGTGCGGTCCTGTGACTTTGCCATGATGTTGACAGCCACAGCAAAGAAAGAAACCACAGGCAGGAATCTCACAATGGAAAAGAGAGCAACACCTGAAGTGGGCACCGTTCATTTACTAGATTTTCCTTTTATTCTCACAGCAGAACATTGTATATCTTAAACATGCTGACAAAACTTCAGCAGAGCTAGTGGTTATAGAAAAGTGCATACTAAATAACGTATGCCAGCTGGATGGCACCAGGAAGACCCAATGGACCACCAAGAGCATTCATGCACATGATTATCACATTCTGAATAGCATTGTAAATTAATGCTTTCTTTTTTGCTTTCTTTTTCTCGGGTGACCTCTCAACTGTACTGTCAGATCTGATAATGAAACTAAATCAGTATAATCTGTAATTTTCAATTCAGGCATAGATTAAAATTATGTCTCACCAGACATAATCCTGCATGCTGTTTCATTTGCAGTTTTTTATGTTTTGGTTTGGGTTTTTTTGTATTGATTTAATTCCATGAAACAGTTAATGGCCTGCAGATTTTTTTCCTCCCAGTCATGTCAGTTATTGGCAGAAGTGGTTTCTGAGACTTACAAGCCAAGGCATCATTTAATAGGCAGGTCACTTTTTTAGGACTACCAGGCCTGGAAGCTGGTCATGGCAGGCTCCCTTCCATCTTTCAGTTGGATGCCTGCGGGATATTGGCAACTGCTGAAAGGGAAAAGCAGCAGTTCCTCAGCTTTCCCCCACAGAAATTTCCTTCTGGCAATCCCAGTGTCGGAGCCTGTGAAGGAAACACACACAGAGCCCTTAGACCTGCAGAGTCAGTGCCATGGTCAGTGCCATGCTGGTTGTCCAGGAAGGTCTCTTCAGCTGCACACTCAGCATCATTTAAAACTTTCAACTTTGGTTTTCATAGGACTTTGCATTTTTCACTTCTGTGTCCCAAAAGCTGGAAGTGTTTAGTGAATGAGGCAAGATGCTGTGCAAAGAGAAAGTCTGCTGATTAAATCAGCTGCCTCCCATCCCAGAGAACTGGGTTGCAGCCCTGCCTTTGCCACAAAATTCTTCATTCTTTGTGATGATGGACAGTCATTTATAACAGATAAAACCAAGGAGTAGTATCTTCATTATCTGCTTAGTCAATTCACAGTGTGTAACTCAGATATAAAAATCCAGGTCTTCCAAAGCAAGAATAGAATCAATAAAGAGGAAAATACATTGACTTTGTTAGAGGAGCATGGAAAAGTTCTTTCTTCTTGGAGCCAGACCAAATCTGCAGAGTTATTATTTGCATGACACAAAGAGTAACTCAGCATGGATCTCCCCAGCATCAAACCATTCTGAGGGTGCTGACCTTGATATAAGAATTTTTCTGTGCTAATGAGGCATTGGATCAAGTAATGAATAAAAAAATAGATTTTTAACCTTGTGCCAGATTGCTGTGTTTAGTGACAGAAGCTCACTGCTGGATACTGATCTTAATTCAATATTGTGAGCTAAGCAGATGCTTTTCCTTAGGCTGTATTATTGCTATACCAAGTATAGTAATATGGTTTTTACAATACTAGACATTACAGAAACTTGCCTGTAGTAAAGGTAAAATTAAGAGCCTTTATTTTACAAGTTTGCTTTTAAATGGCTGAGAGATCTTAGATTTTAAAAGCTACTTACAGGTTTTTAAACACTTGGGAAAAAAATCTAAGCAGCCTATATGATAATTTAAACTTTCCTTAATATTATATGTGATCCAATGAGAATATTAATCCACTTATATTTAAAATATAATCTCTGGGTGTCAGTTTAAATATAACATTACTGTAATTTTGACAAGAACTTGAAGATATCTGAACTTTAAAAGCTCTCAGAGCACACTGAAGTCTTCTGCCTAGGTAATTTGTCTATGTGGTTTTGGTGAGACAATGTTCACCGGGAGGATGATGTAGGACAAAAATTACAAAGCACAATATCCTATTAATTGTGTTTATTTTTATTTTGCTGTTTTTAACCTTTGGACGAAGATCGGATTTGATGATCTTGGAGGTTTTTTCCAACTCCAATGATTCTATGAAATTAAAAAGATTAGATTTTCTTTGCATATATCCTACATCTAGCAATGATCTGTTACACCACTATAAAATATTTACTTGATTTCTGCCAGTGCTGTTGGCTTAAAAGAACAATATCCATCCAAATGGGTTGGCAGTGCTGTCCAGAATAAATTATAAGGAAAATAAAAGAAGGCCAAAATTCAAAACCAAAACACAACAACCCCCCCCCCCCAAAACAAAAAGAAAAATGGAAACAAAAAAAGGGAAAAAAAGGAAAAAATTACCTGAAAAAAATATCAATGACTCTTTTATAAGAGGAACTATTCTGGTTATGAATGTAATACTCCTATAATATTTATATAATAATAATATGGTTCTGCTTTTATGACCTGGGCATAAGGGGGAATTTTGTGAGGAATTCTACTTTTTGGAACTGGTATAGCGTTTGTAGATTCTTATATTCAGCACTTCCATCCACATCCACTGCACATGAAAAATGGACCGAAGGCCAAAATAAACCTTTAAATTGTATTTTTGCCTTAATTTCAGAAAGAACAGTGGGGCCTGCTATCCAACCCTGTTTTCTAATTTGTTGGTCAGCCATCGTGGTGAATGAGGGGCAGTGATCAGTCAAATCTGAATGAAATAAAGATGAGATTTCTTCCTCCATAAGGCTGGGAATGTCAGAAAAAAGTACATCACAGCAAGGATGGATGGGCAATATGATGAATCTGCATAGAAAAGACAGAAATAATCACAATTTTGTTTAGTACAACAGATAGGAGGCATCAACTAGTAATAGAACAAGAGTTCAAAAGACAATACTTCTGCTAGGGTATCAAGAAAGATCTTTGCCATATATATTGTGGATGCTAAAACAATTAGATGAATTCAATAAAGAAAATCCTTTTGGGAGCTGTTGAATACAGGAATAATGGCTCTGGGAAAGAACATTCTGAGCTGGAATTTGCTGAAGATGGGAAGACAGTTCTTGAAAAATGTCACAATATGCCTGATGTGTCCTTACATTCCTGTGGGCAGCTGGTAGTGGTCACTGTTAGAAACACAGTTCTGGCATGGATGGACTTTGATTTGACTTGTTAAAATAATTCTCGTGTTTCAGAGGTAATATATATGTGTATATATATGTTTCCAGTATCCAAATCACAATGTGCATTGCCAGTGTTACTCTTGTCTTACTGAACTGGAATGTACACTTATGGAATCGCATGGGAACTGGCACGTTTCTTTCAGATGGGGGGGGGGGGGGGAAAGGGGTGTTGGGAGGGTCGTTTTGTGTTGTTTCTTTCCCTAAGAGTATGCAATACCACTGACAATACATCTTTGGATGAAAATGAAAAATGAACTGTAATAATGTGCTTATGTAAAACCAAATTGGACATATTCTGCATGGCAAACATCTTGTGTTGGAATAAATATCTCTCTGGTGATGTCAATGTGAGAACAAGCACTACAGTGTTGTTGAAGTAATTGGGAGTCACTGAGTGAATGTGCTGGGGAATCCTGCAGAGAGCCTATATATGGTAATTTATCTAGAACATTCTCTATTTCTGTTTTGTAAAAGCTTTATGCAGGACAGTGCATGCAGGACAGACTTTCAAACTGACAGAAGACACATACCAGTATTCAGGCCTTTCCCTGAGCACTGTGCCCAAGGGAGAGGCGACACCAGCAGCAGAGAAGGGGCCTCCTCACCACGGGGCGGCACAGCACTGCTCTGGCTCTAAGGTCAGGAGGCAAAAAACCATCTCCTGTTGGGACTGAAATGCAGTGGGCTGTGGTCACCAGGTATATAACAACATGCTGGCATGAGAGGTTTCTTTGTAAAATCTAACTTTCTTGTACTTTGAGTACGAAGTGAAATGAAATTCTGGAAGATATTCTTTTTTTCCTTCAAGTTTAATCCAAGAGCAGAAAAAAAAATCAAGCTAACTTCAACAAATTTTGGTAAAGTTGCCTTTCAGCAAATTGTTATGATGATACAAGTAACACAAAATTGTCATTGTTGTCGCTGAAGTTGATATAATGTAGGGTAAATACAGTACAATAAGCCTTAAACTATAATCTCAGTCTGTTGAAACATATTTTTATATGCTAGAGTTCACAACTCTGCTAACATCTCCACAGCTTCTCCTCAGCACCCACCAGCTTTTGGGTTCTCTAGGGCAGCTCCACCCTCTCTTCCACCATCCCATTTTATTTTGGGAACAGGGCAAGTCTGAGCTTGGACTGAACCTGTTCCTTCACATTTTTTTTCAAAAAAAAAAAAAAATAGCATCATGAATAAGGAGGCAAAACTAATAATAATGTGACAGCATACAATCATATTGCAAATGGTTTGAAGCATTAAAGTGTTCCAGGTTCTCTGTGGCCAATTGCAAAGACCTGGACGGAGGAGGAAAAAACAATTGCATTCTGTCAGGAGAAGCTGTTAAATTCCTGTGAGTGAATGTGGTCCTGACTTAATTACCACTTCCAAGAGTCTATTTATAGTTGTCTGGGAAAACACTTAAGTGAAATAGGCTTAAGTTTACAAATAGAATAAGTGGATGAGTATTCACTGTGAAGACAGAGATGAGAGAGAGGTAACTGCAGAGTAACTACTCCCTTACCCTCTCAAGCACTGAGGCGGGATATTAGAGCAGGAGTTTTATATTGACGGAACTAGCTTGCCAACTCATCAGACCTCTACAGAGATTTTAAAAATCTAAAAATTAAATGTTGTGCAATTTAAGCACAGCACTTCATGATGAGCTTCAGACTTGAAAGTTGGCTGGGACAGAATGTACCACAGGAAGGCACATGAAAAATTTCTTGTGTCCCTATGAGAAAAAAAAATAACTTTTCATAGCTATAATGTTTTGATAGATAAAATGCTGAATCTGGGCATTTAAATGGTTGGCAAGATGAGATGTAGCATGAAGAATGGGATTTGTCCAGGGGAACGTGGTCAGTGGGATTTCCTGAATAAGAGCACTTATGCTGTTTGAAGCAAATACTACTCACAGCTGATAAATAAGTCAAGTGAAATGTTATATTAGGAATGACAAAGAGAAATTCACATTGCCTTTATCCCAGGCCTTTCAGAGACAAATGAGTAGGTGCCATGAAATAGAGGATTAGGAAGGGATATGCAAGCTGAACACTAGCAGGCCTGCACACTTAGGGAATTGATCTATATTTAAATCTATTGCTATAGTTATTTAATATTTAACTTCTGTACATTTCATAATTTTTCTGTTTGTAGCTAACAGAGCATTATTAAGCTGTGAAGTCTATATGAGTATCATACCTTTCTGTTTCTACATAATTTGATTTAAAATTTGCTGTTCAGTAATTCCTTCTATATATGGTGTATTAAATCAATGTCATAAATGAAGAATTTTGGCACACCACAGAATTTCAAATATGCATTATAAGAGCATATTATATACATATTTCAGTGGTTTATGGGCATAATGATAGGACAAAAAATAGTCATGTATACATTTCATTGCAGTGAGTATCTAAGCATTTGAATTGCATTCATTCAAAGGCAAACCACAGCTTTAATGCTTGAACTAAAAATACTGTAAGATACTATTTCCTTAATGTGCCCAGATGCACTGTCCTCTTTGTCATCTACCTCACGTGTCATCTATGCATACTATGCATTATGGCAATGCAACTCTTTGTTATTTCCCACCAGGAAGTGCAGCACCAGACAATAGCTTGTTATTATTTATTTCCTCAGCTGGATGTGGACTGCTGACCCAAAGACTGTAACTACAGACCTTCCATAGTCCATTTAATTAGAAGTACTATGAAGAAAAGAAGCAGAGGGAAAAATACCAATGATTATAAAAGGCTTGTAGGGTTACTTCTCCTTCTCTCAGTTGACTTATTGCTGCAGAATAAATGCCTCCTGATAAAACAGTTGTGTTTCTGAAATCTTTCTGTTGTACTTCATGTTAGATTCAGACTTATCCTCTGTGGTTTTTTCTCACTCATCGGGATTTTCAGTCTATTTTCTATGTGGAAATACCCTGCCACAAGAAAAGTGTCTTTACAAACCTGTTCACTGTGTAGAGGGAAAGGCTTGCTTCCTTCATATGTACACACACAGAATTCTCTCCTCTGCATCCCATCATGAAAGCCCTCAGGGATTTTACATTTCTGCTTTGCTTCCTGGCACCCTTCACACCTACAGCAACAGACCCTCTATTTCTGGAGTCCTGCTCTTGGCAGCTGACAGCAAGCAAGAGTTGAGGGTTTGCTACTTTTTGGCTCCTCTGAAGTGGATCAATGACTGCTGATCATCTTTCCTACTACATACTATATGTGTCACCTATTACACCATCCCTGAATCCCTACATAATCCATGGGAAATGTCTGTCTCAATCGCTAACCCTACAGAAGGGAAAATGTCCCACCTTGTTCCACATACTTAAACCCAGGTATCATACCTCTGCTTTACCCAGCAACCCTCTGAAAGAATTTCAGATGCCACACCAGTTTGAGGCTGTAAAGGCAGGGCAGACAGTAGGGTTTCTACCATGCTGGAGGATGCTTAAATCTCTGTACAGCAGTGCAAGGAGAGCCTCCCCTTGAGATAGATTTCTCAGCAGTGAAACCATTCAACCAGCTAACTAGATTGTCATATGCAATGTGCAGTTTTACTTGGTTTGGAGACATGGGCCTTACAATGGATTTGTGTATATGTGTATATGTATAGGTGTGTAGGTATCTCTCTGTCCTCATATCTCTAATTTACCTTTGCATTTATATTTTTGCATACACGTGTATGTGTAGTGAACAGAAAAACCCCAAAGGTACAGATGTAATAAGAAATTATGACCCAGTCTCTCATGATTTTATTCTGTTGAATATGGGGAAAGCAGCAAGCCTCAGATTGCAGGATGAGTGTGATAGGTGGCTGTTGGGACAATGATGATGAAGGGGCCTTCACTCCGCTGTTCCAGAAGACAACTATGATCACAGAGAACTGACAATCTTTAGTTAGGTATCAAAACAGTGTAAAGGTCCACCACAGGCTGGAAGATCTGGCAAATGGGAACTAAATTGCAAAAAAATGGTCACAATTAGAATATGGGGATGGAGTTGTTATTATACACAATGAGATATCAGTTCTGACTGGCTGCCATTTTCCAGCAACTTTGAGGAAGAAGTGAAGTGCCAAAGTGAAGTTGGGATTTTTATGCAGAATTAAGGGCTTTTCATGTAGACAGCAGGAAAGTTGGAACTTGTTATCTACAACTTACAATGGGAAATGTTATCTATGTTTTCTGTGGAAAATGTTGTGATATCAATTATGGACCTGGGCATAAGAGTATGTTTAACAGAGAAGATGTGTAGGTAGAACCTGTGATTACAAACACTGAAGATTGCAAGGGAGGGCACATGAAGAAAAGTTGCTTATGTAATTTTGAGTTAATGGGCATAGGTGTGCCTGAGGAATGAGTGAATGTGTGAGCAATGTTTGTGGGTGGAAAAAAGTGGAAGGAAAGGAAAACAGGTGTGGAATGAAGGTATGTGAAATACATGAGAACTGAGATGTGTATTATGTATATCTGGAGAAGATATAAGTGAGACAAGGGACTAATGTAAACCTGTGTAGATATAGCTTTACATTAAATATGATTTATTGCCAGTTGTGCAGATTGATTATAATATGCACTGCAAACATTTAATTTCCTGTGGCAGACTTTTATCTATTTTAATTCAATATCTTCCATGTTCCTGCCTGTTCCATACTATGCAGGTCATATTTGTTTGGCAGAGTGGTTTCTTTCTGCAACCCAAACCAGAGATCTGCTGTGGGGCACCAGGTTCTCTGTCCCTCTTTCCTTTTACCCCATGGAAGTATGACAGACATTGAAGAGGAAGGAAAATAACAGGAAGGGAGCTGCAATACAAGCCTGGGAGGGTTTCATTGCAGGGTAAGGATGGCACAAAATGCATTGCAAATTAGTACTTTGGCATGAAAACTACAGTGACCTTTTCAGGTTCTTCTCTTCTTGCCTTTTAATGTTACTCAGAAATAATCCCTGGCTTCTGAATGCTTTGTTCACTTCCTCACAAGGAATGGGCAGAAGGATGAGGTAACATCCGAAGAAGGGTACTGTTCTGGCATGGAAAATAACTGAGAGTTCCTGCCTGGCATCTTGGCATGAATGTGCTGCAGACAGAGGGACTTTCTATTCTTATGAGTCAAGTGCTAGTCCTATCATTTCCTACTGGTTCCTATGGCAGCTCTGTGCGCAGTTGGCTGGACTCTTGGAATCAAGTTTTTCAACACCTTTATTCCTGAGCATTAAGAAGCTTCAGCTCCTAACTGAAGCTAATGATTTTTCTAGATACAGTCTAACAATTAGACCTGAAGTCTAGGACAATTTTAAATTTAGGTTTTTTTAGGACATGCTCTCATGTTTAGCCTACAAACTTTGCTCAGGCAGAATCTTGTTCAAGACTTAGAAAGATGCAACCTATCAGTTGCAGAAGCAGCTACAATGCACCTGAAAATCTTGGACCTGTCCTTTACGGAGTAGCATATACATCCTCAACTGCTTTTATAATGAATCTGTGAAATCCAGGACACATTGGACATACAGCTCATGTTTTACATGGAACATGTTCATCATCATTCTGCCTGAGAAACCACAACTCAGCCAAGTCCTTTTCTGGCTCTAACCTGGAGCAATTTGCCAAAGTTAAGACGAGAATTTAGTTGAAGGGCTATGAACTGAACGAAATGTTCCATACTCAATCCTGACATTTCCCCTCTTGCTCACTCCTGTGTTGAGCTCCCTGCTCCCTTTTTGCTGCCTCCATGGTCAGTCCCACACTGTTTCTTGCAACCTCCATCTACAGGTTTTTCAAGAAAGCCTGATCCTCTTTTGGGACTCCAGGGACTGGTGAGGAAGAACTGGCCCATGTTGGAGGGCAGTGTTGTATGTATGCTCAGCAGGGCTAATTAGTCTTGGTGGATTATTATAGCAACCTGGCTCCGCTGCTTCCAGGTATTATGAACTGGTCCAGTGTCTTGGCATGGTGCTGAGCTGTGCAGCCATTGTGCTAAGGTAATTTAGGGAAGGTAGTTTTTGAAACAAAAAATCCAGTTTCCCAAAATGTTAATATAGACCTGGGCCATTTGAGAATGCCTAAGTCTGCTAAACAAAACCTCTGAAAATCTGGGAGACATACTTAAAATAATACAAACTGCCACCTCCAAAAAATAAGAGTTGGTACTCTGCCTTAACTCTGCCCTCTTTGAAATACTCCTCAAAAACATCTGTAGTACATAAGCAGCACCTTGCTCCTGGAGATACTGCTGAACTCTTGGGACCACTGCTGAAGCAAACTCTCTGTCAAGATGAGCTGATCTAAACATAAGCTGTCATGCCTTTGATGATCACATCTACAACCTTGCATTTGCTAAATGTTACAACTTTACCACATTTTTAATCTACTTCACCTTTGCCCTCAGAGCTTCCTACACTGCTTTGCTTTCATCACTAAACCCACCTATTACTCTTGTATCACACCTCACTGCTGAGAGTAGCCCTGGTAGGAAGACTACAGTTTACTACTGTTGAAATAACCTACAAAACACGAGTAGAAAGATCTGTTCTATTATCTGTACTGCCTCTCTCATGCACTGCTTTTGGATAGCCAGTAGTTTGGGGGGATGGGGTGACAGAGAAAAGCCAAAGTAGTCAGGAACTAAAGTCCTCCAATTTCCTGCACTTATAACCACACTGCAGCAATTAATGTTCATAGAGATGTAACTTATAGCAGTGAATGCAAGTGGAACATACTTGGAAATGCAATAAAATCGCTGGCAAGGTACTGCCAGTTTCAGGGGGCTGAGTTAAGATTGTTTGAGAACATATTGTTAACTCCTTTCCTAGTTTTTAGAAGCATAGCCTGCATTACTGTAACACTTTATGTCCAGATATTCAAAGGTTTAGATGAAGGCAGCATCCTGCAAAGGCAAGGAATACCACAGGCCAACTTTTAACTCTGTTTCAACTATGATTTGTGGAATTTAGCTCTAGATGGTAGCTGGAACCCTGCACTAAGGTCTCCAGCAGGCTGAGGTCAAATCAGACACAGCTGCTTACTGCTCTACAGAATGGGGTTACGGGACCAGGTTGAGATGTCAAGCAATCCAGATGTGTAATTTTCCACTCTCCTTTATCCAAGCACGGATACACCATGATCTTCATGACTCGTGTGGTCTCCAGCACCCCTCCTCCATCACCTTTTGAGGCTCTGCAGTGGACTCTCCTCTCTTCTCCCTGTCCCTGTGCACATCCAGATTGCTCAGCACCTCCGAGGCTTTTCGGGCGGGCACTGGGTGGGATGCATGACCCAGCGAGGGCTGGGCACGGCTCCCCTTTTCCTTCATCCCCAGGCGCGGTGCAGAGCACAGGCCCCGCGGCCGGCGATGGGAGGCTGCCGCCCCTCTCCGAGCCGCCGTGCCCGTGTCCGGCCGCGCCGCTGCCCCGAGCCCCGCAGAACGGGCCGGGCGGAGGGCCGGGCTGCCCGGCGTGGCGTGGGAACGGCCGGGCGGGGCGGAGGGAGGCAGGGACGGAGCGGAGGGAGGGAAGCAGGGAGAGAGGCAGGCAGGGAGGGAGGGACGGAGGGAAGCTGTCCGGGGCAGGCGCCGGACGGGAGGCGGCGGCGGCGGGGCGCTGCTGAGCGGCGGGGCGGGGGCGGCCCTGCGGCACAGGGGCTGGGAGCGGCGGCGGGGGCTGG
>JAWWMO010000001.1:98462905-98477035 GCA_035047845.1 Dendrocincla fuliginosa
CCCCCCCCCCCCCCCCCCCCCGCCTCCAATTGAAGCAAAGAAGACAAAGAAATGCTAATTGGAAAAGTTGAGGAGAGAAATGTGATCTGTAAGGGATTTTGGAGTTTGGGAAAGAAAAGATGATGAGGGCAAGGGAGTCCAATCAAAATAATATGGAGTAAGAAGGGAGAAAGGACTCAGAAGTGGATACCTTACGATTTTCTGTAAGAAAAAAGAGGTAGAAGCGTGATAAAATGAGCAAATTTAAGAAGGATCTTATCTTTAGTATCAAATCAGTGGTTAGGTTCTGGAACATACTGTGTTGCTCTGTGTGGATTGTGTGTAATGAAGAGATTGGGGATGGTTTTCTAGCAGATCCTCTAGGTCTTGGAACGGAACCCGTCAGTGCATGTTTTCATCTCGTGGTAGTCGTTGTCTTTTATCTTAATAGATTGCAAGTTCTTTAAGTCAGCAAACTGCCTTTTAATCTTGTGTTTGCACAGTACCTGCTACATTGAGATTCTGGTCAATAACTGGAGATTGTAAATGATCTTATAAAAGACTATGTTTGTGGTTGATATTGATTATCCTTGTGGCACCAAGGATCTTATTACTGTTGCTGTTTGTTACAAGACTCTGTTTTCAAGTGATTAGAGCTTATACAAAACCTGGAATGTGGCAAAAGCTTTCCAAGCTGGTGACTCTTGCTAGATTTGTTCTATGTGGAAATTTCAGCTAAAATACAGTGTTGTTTTTTTGGAACAAGTCTAGGGGAGAGGGAGTGTTTCCTTCAGCTTCTTAATGTGAGTTGTCTTGTTTGTTAAAGATTTAAATCGTGTTGTTTAGAGTGAAGATTTTAAACTTCTAAGGTGTAGAAGTGCTTTTGCATGGAGAAATCATTTGGACCAGTTTGGGAGCAATTAAAAAACCAGTATGGGCTAGGTAAAGACGTAGGTTTTAGCAACTGTGTTTGCAGAAACTTTCTGAAAGTTGGACTGCTGGTATGGTAATTGAAATTGGGGAGTTTTTCTATCCTGTGTTGTCATTAGCATCCTAATTCTGAGGCCTAAAAGTTGAATAATTTGAACACAGGAAAAAAAAAATCTGGTGATGTAGACGAGGTGGGTTGGAACAAGGAGTATGGGATCAAATGGGGTTGGTCCTGGAATATGACAGAGGGAAATTTTGGTAGGTTTTGAAAGCAAAGCAATCACAAGCCGGGGGTATGGAGACGGAGAATGGTACCTGAAGCCTGGGAATTAAAAAGTAGGGGAACTGGACTGCAAACCAGTAGGGCAGGGAAAAATAGGTAAGGAGAAACCGGTCTGGTGAAGGTTCAGGGTGTGAGGGTGTCAGCTCTTTTCTTGGCTCTGCAGGAAACCCTGGGGGAAAAGAAGGAACACTGAGTTTGGTTGAGGAATCTTCAGAGTGAGAAAATATGCATGATGGGCAGGATTCAAAGCCTAGGTGAAGAAGGGAAGATGGTTGGAAGGTGAAATAGAACTGTATGCGAGATGTGAGGATGGGGGTCAAGAAATGTTAAGATGGGCTGGACAAGGAGATTGTTGAAAAGTCAGAATTGTAGAGACTGGAAATAAGCAGGAAAGGCTAATGGCCTTGAAACAAGGAGTCAGCTTGGGAAAGTCACTAGAAGTAGGTATCTGATATGAGGGGTGCAGACTAGAAATGTCAAATGAATAATAGGCAGAAGAGTCCAGAAGTGCCAGCTGCTTTTTGCTGAACTATTCCAGGACTCCTTATTCTCATAATTTATTTGATTTTAGCAAATATCTGTATTATCCAATTTGCAACTTTTCCTGCTGTTTCTTCTGTTATGGCAAGTGGGACAGCGAAGTGTTCAGATGCACATGCTGGGGTGATGCTGCATAATATGATTTCTCTTCCCCAGTCTGGCATTATAAAGGAAGAAGGAATTGCAATTAGAAGCTTGAATAAAATTCATGTCATTTATTGAAATCCAGAAAATTCCAGACTTAGTCACTTAACTACTGCTTTTTTTGTATTAAGAGATCATTTTTAGTGACAAACTATATTCTCGTATGTTTTCTTGCGTGATTTGATACATGGAGAGGAGCAACTCTGAGGACAGATGGGAGGATGATGAAGTGATGAGAATCGCTTCTGGATTTTTTCCCCAAATGGGAAGATGGGCCTCTCTGGAGTGAGGCAAAGGATCTTTTGACGTGCTACCACGTGATAAGGTTAGAAAGTCAGTGGCCTCTTTGTCAAGGCAAGAGAATATCTCCTAGAGAATTGAAATGTATCTGTCCAGTTGACAGTTCTCAGCAATCCAAAGACAATCAGAAGAAGCAGTAATTCTTTTTTCACAAACAGCATTTTTCTGGCCCCTACATTGAGAATCGCAATTAGTGCCTTTCATTATTAGAATTCAAATACTTCTATTCCAAAGTATCAAAAAGATGAAGGCAACAGTGTAGTAAGTACTACTGCCATTTTGAAATTTTTCTTAAAGTTTGTATATGTTTTCAGACTTTTCTTGTCGACTTTCTAACTGTTGTATTTTGATTATCTGTCAACCATAGCTTTCTTTTGAGCTAATGACGTTTGTGGAATGGGAAGAAAACAAAGCAACTGTTGATCATTACTTTAATCTTCCTTCTGAAAATGTTATGATGACTGGACAGATTTAGATCACATGCTGTATTTTTGATGCAGGTTGTTAATGTAAAACATAAAACGCAACCTACAGGGTACAGAAATGTATTTTTGGAAGTGATGCTTTGAGAATATTTAAAGGGGAGCAGAACTGTTGAAATACTAATTTGGTTGTGATTTTATAAATTGGCTCTCTAGGTTGTTAGTACCATGCTCACAAGAGATGAAGAAGCTTGTAAAGGGAAAAAAAAGTGTTGAATGAGTATAGATCTGAAAAATATGCTCTCCCATGAGAGCAAAAGAGCTGGATTTATTGAGTTGAAGAGGTGTTTAAGAAGTAGATTGAGTACTGTTCATGAAAAAGAGATGATAACCAGAGACTTTAGAAATCTTTCCTTTAGTAGATTTATAATAGTATCTTACACTCAGAAGTTGAAACCAGAAATATGATATGGCTTTAATAGCAAGAGATATTAAATGTCAGAGTAGCTTCTCCATTTCTCTAGCTTTCTAGATGAAATTAGGTAATTCAATTTTTTCCCCAATTCAAGTCAGCTATCACTTGGTATTCCATTGCTTATGAACACCAATTTTTACTGTCTCCATTGCATGATTTGATTGGTATATAAAATGTATATAGCTAAGTATATCATGTAAGGAGTGGCAGAGCAGCCATCCTTTCATTAGAAATTGGAGAGCTGCTGTATTTGGTTGTTTCTCTTGATGCACCCAGGAAGAAATCCTATTTATCCTCATCACTCAAGGCATCAGGGTCGCAGCAGTTGCATCACTTGATTACCTCAAGTTAGCAGTAAATACAGTGGACTTGATAGAATTTATATTAAAAGCATTGCATATAAAGTAATACTTGAGATCCAGATGTTTTGAATTTTCTGTGCAAATGTCAAGCCTGGATGAAGCCACATCGTGGATGGGAAAGCTGTGCAGCTGTGCAACTGCTCTCCTGGCATGTGACTGGGAATACATGCTGCAGCATATGGTGTTGAGAAAGGACTGCTGTGCCCTGAGCCTCTCTGGCAATCTGCACATATTTGTAATTCAGTTCTTGTTCAGAATGATTCAGTAATATTTTTAAAGGCATGCTGTAGCTGACATTTGTTTTGAAAGCTTCACATATATATATATATGTCATGATAAATCTACTTCTCTGCCTTTCATGATGGAGATACATTCATATTTTTTTCATCCTGTCCTGTAGGTTCTTAGACAGATATTTGACTTTGTATTGTGAGTGAACCCCATGAAAATGTTTATGATTAAAAATTAATGAAGACACAAGTGTCCTAGAGTTAATATTAGTTGGTATTGGGTATGATTTTCAAGCTGAGTCTTTTGTTTGGCTGGTAGATTCTGATTACATGTAAATGTTAATCAGCTGATTCATGGTAAATACTTCTCAGTTACTTTTTCCTCCCCTTTCCCCCTTCATCTCATCTCATCTCTCTGATTCAAATATTTTAAAAAAGTAACTTTTAATTTCTTTTCAGATTTATGTTGCTTGGGAAAAAGCAGGGCCTGTACGAAGTGAACATTTGTGTTTTCTTGTAGTTCAGCATTATTACAAATGAGTGCTGCATCTTCAGTCATTGAGTATTTATAAAAGTTTTTAGTAGTTTTCAGTGTCTTGAAAAGTAGAGGTGAGAGGTGTCCAGTCTTTCTTCCTAAGGGTGAAATGTTTTCCTAATAGTACGGTTATAGTGATTTATGGTTTATTTAGTTGGTTTTTACTAGTTAAAATACATATCCTTTGAAAATCTGACTTAGGTAGCATGAAACTGCAGGACCTAATGCATGTGTGCAAAAGTATCTATGTGTGCAAACATCTATTGAGCCATGGAAACCTCATTAACAAAAAAACTCTGTTAAGAAGCTTAACATTTTGTTAAAAGTGAAGGGTTTTTTGTTTGTGTGTGTGCAGTTTTTACCTCTTCATGGAAGTATTTTCAGCAGTTAGATGCGGAATGCAGACACCTGCCTTATTGTATTTGTGTGCATGCTAGAAAGGGCTAACTTAGCACTTGTGACTTCAGTGTGTTACAGCAGTGCGATGGCACGTGTTCTGAAGGGTTTCTTGAAGGGTTCTGTGATATGGCATTGACTCTCACATACGCATTGGATCTTGCAAACTGAAAAACTGTGATCTGTTAGATCTTGCCAGTGCTTGGTATTTATTCTCATTAAACTGCACCAGCCATCGTCAAAACTGGGTATTTGTGTTGGTATATCCTCTAAAGGGTATGGGGAGAGAAGTGTCTGCTTTTCAGGATCTGTAGTCTGTAGATGTGAGAATGCAAGATTTGAAATGTCACAAGGCTAGGGCTGGGATTTAAATTCTGTTATCTGAAGAAAAAAAAATCCTATTTAGGCTTGGATTCTAGTGATAAGTTTAGTTTGAGAGATAACAGTTTCATGTTTTTAACTAATGTAAATATAGCGACAACACTGTATAAACATAAGAACAAATGACTTGTAGGCAATAAAAAAATTAGAAACTTATCTATAGCAAAGTCCTGTTAACAAGCTTCACAGAGGTGCCTGTTAAATGTAATGTTGGTTTATAATTTTGTGTTGTTTGCTGGAAGGTAGAGATTTGTAAAGTTGTATGTGAGGCCAAACAGAAGTATTTAGTTGATATTCTGTTGAAACAAAGTAAAATTAATACTTTTTCTGCCTACAGTTAAAAATAGAACTTCCTGAGTATCTTATCTGCTGCAGATGTGACAGTTCACATTCACTAGCAAAGCCAGCCAGTATTACAGCTTTTAAGTAATCTTCAGCTTGTTTCTGGTTAAAAGAAGCCAAGCTAAAGAAAACACGCTCTAGGTACTTTTCCTACCTCTCTCTCTGCCTGCTGTGGCAGGGCAGCGAGCACGCTCAGCAAGGTTTGGCAATACAGCACTCCTGAGCTAATAGTTGGCTGCTGCCAAAACCAGCAGTGTCCTTCCCACCAGCTGCATGGTCTCACCCCTCTTGCACTGGTATTATGGCTTATCTGAACTTACAGTAAGAAAAATTAGGAAAAAACCCAACCCTATGCGGTATGTCAATTGTCTCTTTTTGGCGGGGGGAAGGGTAGTTTTCAGCTGGTTTAGTTCCCTAAGATGAATTACCCTTCAGGGCAGACGGATATTTAAGTGGTTTATGTCAATTAAGTTTGATTCAATAAGGAATTGGATTAGGCAAAAGTGATGAGTCAGTTTAAAACCTTTGAGTAAATCCTCTTTGTGAATGGCAGCCTTGACTACTGATTTTTAAAATATTCCCATAGTAAACCAACACATCTCTAAACAAGTTTCAAATTACCATTAAAAAGGAAGGGATCACTTTTCAGACATAAGATGGATGTTGAAAGTCAACAGAAGAAAAATAGGTGTCAGAGTCAGTTTTTCAGTCAAGTAGCAGCACTGAAGTGGCCATTAAGAGATGAGAGAGCTACAAGCAGCAGGACGGATTTGGGGACTGAGCATGTGGTATTACCAACTTGGAAACACTCATGAAGGAATTGATGGAGTCAGTGGTGAGTCTTGCCCTTGCTGCTAGGGAGCAATGTTGGTGTGGGAGGGAATTAGTTCTAGGGTGTCTGGGGAGGATATCAGTAGTGTGGTACCTTGGAGGTGTGTGGTGAGATGAAAGTGTGTGCAAGATCAGGTAGATGTGGGAGGACCTTGACAGTGGAGCACCTCCAAGGAAGATCTCAGCGGGGTGTAGAGCTGTAGGGTGTGACTGGGGAAGGATGGAGCATGAAGAGGCATGTAAAGGTAATAACAAAAACCACTGAGCAGTTACTGGGATGACTTGAAAGATGGTTTTGTCACCAGTGTTTGAAGCCAGAACTCATCAAAAGATCATTACAGTACCTCTGGGGAGTTTTTTAAGGGAGCTGAATGGGTACAGGTGGAAATTGCCAGGTCATAGAGGAGAAGGCTGTAATCTTTGAATTAGATGAACAAGATTTTTGTCTCTCTGCTTAAGGAGAGGAGCAAAGATTCCAATTATGTATTTTTTTGCCTTGACACTCAAGCCTATTTTGTGGAGATAAATTTCTCATAACTAGCCATTAATAGCAAGGGAATGGGAGTGTAGGCTTCATGGTGTTCTGCCATGCTGCAAGGGTCTCAATCATTTCTTGATTCTGTTTCAGATAGGAAAATTAATTTGGACTTAATACAATGAGAGTGTGCTAAAAGCTTGGCGAGACTTGATTTGTCACTTTTAATGGCC
Source organism: Dendrocincla fuliginosa (assembly GCA_035047845.1). Classification (NCBI taxonomy): domain Eukaryota; kingdom Metazoa; phylum Chordata; class Aves; order Passeriformes; family Dendrocolaptidae; genus Dendrocincla; species Dendrocincla fuliginosa. Next base: position 98,469,764 of record JAWWMO010000001.1, read on the forward strand.
CATTGAATTGTTTGAGTCAGCCATTTTAAACAGCCACCCTCCCAACAAGGCTTGCTCTAGATATATGTTGCATGATCAAATAAGCTGGAATATTTCTCAGTTTGTTTCTCAGCCTCTTTGTGGGTGTTGGCTGCAGTAGGAAAGACTCTTGCATCCAGCTGATGAGCTTGGTGGTCTCCCCGTGGTTTGCTGGATGGAGGCAATTCTGTGCTGCACTGTTAGCTCTTTGGCTGAAGGAACTGGTTGCCATCAAGGGCTGAATTAGTAAATACCAAAACCTAAAGCAACTAGGTTTTTTATTTTTGTTTTCAAAGACTTTTTTATTTCAGTATATTTAATTGGCAATGGGACAAAAATAGTGATATCAACACCCTTGATCCAAAACAGAGAATCAAAGGCTATCTTTCATAGCATTCTGAAAGAGTTATTTTCAAGATGAAATATCTATGGAGAATCTTGTTGAAACTATTTTGATTTATATTGTACTTAGGCTGGATCTGTTTTGCACACAGAGTGATTATGATTCTTTATGGGAAAATGCAAAAATTAGTATCAAAGCTGAAAATGTATAATATTTCAAAATAGATTTATTTACTGTTGGATTGCAGTTTAAACAGTTAAAAGTAAGACTTTTAAAAAAACCTTAATCCACAATGCTTTCTTAGAAAGACTTGGCTTATCCATGTTTGGGAAGGCAGCTGAAGTACTGCATAATTATCTAAATCTATAGCATAAACAAATTGCGACACACTTCTCAAAGGTGGATACAGTCCAAAGTTACTTGACTTGAACAGCAATTCCATAAGTGCCTTAAAGGAGAATTACAGAATAAAAAGTAAACTACCTTTTTTTTTCCTTTTTTTTTTTTTTTTTTGGCAGTGGCGGGATAATTAGTAGATGGAGAAAGATGTGCACATTTGGAAATTACTGTTTAAACATGTGTATGTCTTCTGCTTCCCCCAGATTCCATCTTTTGGATAAGACTAATACTCACATTATTAAAGATATGATAAGGCACATAGGTAAAAATCCCTGAACCCCAAACTTCAGAATAAGTTAACCACAAAACCCAAGAAAAATTGATTTAGTGACTATCATGGCTGTTGGATCATAGACCAGTGTTAGTAACATCTAAGTAGTCTCTAACATAATACTTGTTGATTAACACAAGTTAACCTGATGATCATGCTAAAAGCTAGAGAAAGCATAACTGACCTTCATATAATTAGAAAAAAAAAAGGAAGTAGATGTAAATAGAAATGCAGTAAGTAATTTATAAAAATTCAGCTAAAGAACGTGGATATTCATATTGCATATTTGTATGATTGTTTTCAGCTATATGCAGTATGGATGCATCTATCAGCAGTATGCTGATAGATGAAAAAAGGTAAACAGTACTTTGTGTTGGTTTGAATTGTCTTATCGTGGCTTTTGTGCCAGCTCGTAGTTTATTCAAGGAAAAGCCTAGTGGTGCTCTTGTGGTTATGGGTGTACTGAGGTTTGTGATAACAGGCACCATGTGCTCAAGACTCTGCACGGGCATTCGAATTCCACTTCTGGGTTTAATGTAGTTGCTCAGTTGGGACAATTAAATTACAGAATTATTTGTTTAGAAAAAATGTTTACCAGTACCAGCTTGCAGAAAGATGGCTAAAAATTATTTCTTTTGAAATGATGAACTCATTTCTTGTGTCTTTGAGATTCCTCTTGAGTAATCAAAGGCAATCCTTGCTTCAGTACACCTACAGAGCTTCATTTGATAATGCTTCAGATGGCAAATTTTTCTTTTAGATGTACTTTGAAAATCTTAATTGCGGTTTGATTTTCTTCTATCTTGTCTGTATGGGAGAAGATGTCATTTTAACTAAATTAATATTTTTCACAAAGGTTTTAAAAAAATTGCTTTCCCCAAAAGGATAGCAAAAGCATTTTAACTAGAAATGGTCAGATATTTTTGGATCAGCTGTATTTTGCATCTGGACTGGTTAGCCATAATTTTGTGTTGGCTCTTGGGGAACTTTGGGAGTAAATGTCATGTCATAAAGAGAAATATTTGTTGTGAAAACTTCTTGAATTCACGCAGTTCTCAACCCTTGGAAACTGCAACTTAATGCACACATGGTCCAGTATTTTAATGTACTTGTTTGTAGCCAGGACTTCAGAAAGAAGTGACTCTCCAATTACCTGCCTTACTACAAAGTAGCTACATCTGTAGGAGTTCAAGGAATAAATGATTTCTTAAGGCTTTTGCCCTAGTCAAGGGGGGCAGGCACAGAGACAGAATGAGAGATCCAAGGGCTTGTATTCCTCCTTCCTTTTGTGCAATTTGTATTTATTCTTTGCATATTGAGTCTCGTGCTGCTTCAGCTAAACAACTTCTTGATTTAACACCATGTAATGCACTGAATTTAAGAAGCATTTTCTTTGATCCTGGTGAATGAGTGGTTTCAGCTAAACTTCTTGGAATTGATCTGCAGTGTGAATCATGATTACTGTCCTTGAAGTGTGTTACTTAATGTCTTCTATTCAGGAAAGTGATGATGTTGTTGAGGGAAAAAATTAAGTGCTGAACCCTGCATATTTGTGTTAGGCAGAGTTAAAGTGGTAGGTTGGTATTTTCTTTGTGTTCGGCAGGGCTGGTTGGGGTTTTTTGTTTTGTTTTTTAATAGTATATAGCTACAAATTTCTCCCAAGAAATTGTGAAATAAACCCTTTATTTTTTGCTTTTAAAAAAAATCTTTCCCTTTAGCCTGTTTTTGGAGTAAAATGTCAGGATGTCTATGATCAGGATGACTCTTGGATTCTGGTGGATTGATGGTGCAATGAAGATACTGTATTTCCAGTTCCAGGAATTATTTTCTTACTGTAAAATAAGCTGCACTGCCGCTTTTGGTCCATGGGCAAATATCCAAACACAAATGTGTAGGAAGGGGTATGTGAATGTTCTGTGCAATGTCATTTAATCATCTGAAATTCTAGGCAATTTATAAGCTACAGTACTTTTTTACAACTATAGTCTCAATGCTGCTGTTAATAAACATTATTCTGATTTTACATCTGGAAGGTTGGAATTGAGAAATGTTTGTGGAAAGTGATCTGTGGAAGTTCTGCTTATCTTGTTGTTTTGTTTCTGGTTTTTAAAGAACAGGAGTAGTGTTTCCTGTCATTGGCTGTGAATGTCGCTCAGAACGTCCTTACTCCTTGTACTGAGTCTGTGCGTAGGGATTCAAGTGTGTTGTAGGGAATTACCAGCTACCTTAATTTTTAATAAATTTTCAGAAACAGCTTGTGCGAATTTTGGCACAGATTTTGATACCTCAACCTTTTCTCCTCTAGGAGTGTGTCATGTGCCTATAAAAAAAAGTGTTATGTTTTCCAAGGAGGGCATCTAAAAAAAAAAAGTTTGAATGTTTCATTGAGCTGAGACGTAACCCTGTTTTCAAACTAAGCCAGGTTATAGGGTGTCTTTCTTCTTACTAAAAGGCAAAACAGTGGGTGATTCATGTGGATGAATATTTTTTTAAAATCAATGTTCATAAAATTTGTCACAATATTCTGGATACGGGCTAAATGAAGCTCCATTAATTGTGGAAAGTATTCCATTTGTGCAGACTTCTCCCACTGAAATACCAAGTGACTCGTATGTAGAGTGAACTCTCTTGTACTGGATGGAGGATGCTGCAGTAGCGTGTTAGGGAAATTAGTTCTGGGAGTAATCTTGCATGTCTGTCCATGCCTGTTCAGAGCTTCTGTTTGATTATAGCAATGATGTAGCTGATCTTCTTCTCTGGACATCTGCCTGCTAGGAGTGAGAGGTGTCCTTTCTTTTGTCTCATAATATCTGCCAAACAGCCCTAAGGCAATAATATGCTTTCATTACCATTAATAAGACTCGATTTGGATCCTTGAGTTAAATATTTTTTACTCTTCTCAGTTTTCTGACTCGCACAGAGATTTTTGGCCATTACCTGTTTCTTCTGGAAATAGTATCTGAAAGGGAATATGCACAATGTTTTTTTTTCTTCTAACACCTGACATGTAAGGCATTCAAAAATTTAAAAAAGTTTTGTTGGTTTAAAATACAGCTGCATAATTTTATCATTAAAACATACTGTAATAAATTTCTTGAATATCTCCTTTGGGGTAATTATGTTTGGTATGTGAACATCTGGACTTTTTGAAGTTTTGCACATATGCCTGTTTACCCACATGGTTCTTAAGATTTTTGTTTTATTCTTTCTGAAGTGAGTTGGTAAAGAAAATTAGGTTACTTTTTAACCTAAATCACAATTGTAAGTTTCTTTTTGTTACATTTAAAATTTGTGGAACATTTATAAATTGCTTTTCTGTCCTCTTTAAAATATAAATTATCCTGTGTCCAAAACTATGGATAGTGTCCTGATTGTGGAAATTTTCTCCCCACCCTCCAGTCCATGAATAGTGTTCTTTAAAATGCAAGTCTTTTGAGATTGTGCGTTCATTTTTCTGTCTTTGGCCTTTTTGTGTTTGTGCTCAGAAGATTATTTTTTGAAGTGGATGAAGACTTTAATACCAATACCTGTATCCAGATATTTTTAGTTTTCTTGTAAAGAAAAAAAGTAATTTCCTGAGATGTTATCCAGGCTAATAGTCTCTTAATATAATGTTAGTACATGATGTTAAAAGTGAATTTACTCTGATTTCTTTCTCAAATTAGGAATACTTTTTTTTCCTCCCCGTTCGTGAAGATGGTCAGTTGGCCAGACTTTTACAAGGATGATTTTGAAATAGTTGTGAGAGCACTTTGATTAAAGAATTTTTGAATATTTTAAGATACTACACCTGGCAGAATTTAAAATGCTTGAGTTTTGTTGGGGCCTGGGGGGTTTAATGTTTAGGGTTTTGTTGTTTTTAGGAGAGGGAAATCTGTGTTATGAATAGAGTGCTAATACAGATTTTCCTGGAGTTCACATTTTGCTCGTTTTATGTACTCTGTGTATGCTAAGCAAGCACACTTTTAAAATGTTGTTTTTTTCTTTTTTTCATGGCAAAAATAGCTCACAGCTTATTGAAAGACAAGGCAGACCTGTGCCTCAAAATCCAAATGAAACTGCTGCTTGGATGAGGCTCTAAAGAGGGCATTTATATGTTGTGGAATGAATGGCATGTCTGCGCTAACTCCCGCAGGCCAGATATTTCCAAGGTATCAGACAGAGCTGTATATACTGCACTCTTCCCCGTTTGGATCCAAGGGTTTCTCCCTTGGCAGGGTCTGAAGGACTCCTGGCCCCTGTGGGGAGGACGAGATGGGAAGTGGGGACTGGTGGGGGGAAGGAAAAATGAGCAAGGTGACTTTGTGTGCATTTGATTTTTTTCTTTTTTTTTTTTTTTTTTTTTTTAAATTTTCCACCCAGACTGCCCTCCTTGTACTTTGTGAGCTCGCGTTGTTTTTCTAATCATTGTTCTTTGAACAGTGTAGTTAGGAATTTCCTGTTCACGTTTTACTACAATGGTTTGTTTAAAATGATAGACCGCAGTCTTTCCTGACCTAAAACTAGATTAGCCTTGAATGTCGAAAAGAAGTCGGACAAATAAAGAGGATAGGCTGTATTTGCTTATGTCATGGAGAGAGGCCTTTTAACCACGGGCTCAGTTGTATCAAATACCACAAGTCATGTTTCTTAAATATTTATTAAGACAAATAAACATAGTTATTGTATGAACTGGCATGTCTCCAAATTTCTGTCTCTGATTCTCATGGGTGGGTCCCTCTTAATCAGGAGAAATATGTTTAGTCAAGACTACTGATATCTACTGGATTACTGACTCCAGCCTTACCTCAGTTCCCCCCTCTCCCTGCTTTGCTACATTTTAAAAATGCAACAAAATAAGCCTCAGCAAAGTTGACTGAAATACTAAGCTACAAATTATCGGGCTATACACTGGGAATGAATCTGCCTTTTCTTGATATATCTGGTGCCTGTGATAAGGAGAGCTTGGTATAGTCTTTGCATGTATGGCCATATGTTTGCTGTCAAATTTTGGGGAAAATAATCTCCCAAGCCCAGCAGTGTTAGTTATATAAGGAATTGCAGAATCCTTATTATACAATTTATGTTTATTTAGGGGAGGTTCCTTTTATAACACTGCTAATCTGTGTAAATAGTGCACACCTATATTGATGGAGCAGTACAGGTGATAAGGCTATTGATTTTTATCTGGAAAGAGATAAAATTTGTGTTAAAAGCAGTATATGGCCTCCACTTTGTGTTTTTATTTTATAGAAAAAATAGTGTATCATAAGTCATATTATGTTGTGGCACAAAAGTTTTTTATTCAGTTTTGGAGGGATGGTGTATGGAGCTGCCTAAGTTGGCTACTGAACGCATTACTGAACTCATCAATATACACGTTATACAATGCTCTTGGGTATTTTCAATGCAGGAATGTTTGTGAACACGTGCATGTGAAATTCTGGTAAACCTGCTAAATTAATTTTCAAGCTGAGAGATGTCAGATTTGTGAGGTTGTGGAGTCTCTAGCTGATATGACACACAGGCATGTCATTACAAGGGTGTTGCCAGTTAAAATACTCAGCTGTTATGGTATTTCCAGCTTAGCATCTAACTTTGTTCCACCCAGCAAATAGTCACATAAATAGGACTAGCTGTGGATTTTTAAAGGAAATATTTAATGTATTTTTAAAGAAAATAACATTTGGAAGGCAAAATATTTGGGTAGCTTGTCTGGGGTAGGGCAGGGAGATGCCTTGCACAGTACAGTTTGATGTGCTGAAGAAGCTTTCAGTAGATGTTATGTGGAAAATATTACCATTTATAGAAATCAGGTATTTCTGTGAGTGCTGGAACTGAGGAAGCCTGGCTACCTGTGGATTTATGTCTTACAGCTGATTGATTTCAGCGTCTGTGAAGGTGAAAGTTTTGCTGGATGCTTTTTGCCTTGTGTATGGGATGTTTGCATTCACTTGCTCCCAGGCAGATTTTCTGATACTGATTAGGTGTGAACATGGGTTTCTCACTTGCTACTAGGCCTCCTACTTTCATAAATTTTCAGAGATAATTGAATTATCTATAGGGTGTCCCTAAAATTTGAAACTAGTCGGTACAACAAAACCCAAATAGACTTAGGTCTCTTAATTAATATTGTTATCAATTAAAATCACATATCTGTATTTTATAGGAAATGGGATTATGTTTTTTGTTGTTGTTGTTTGGTTTTGTTTTGTTTTGTTTTGTTTTTTTTTTTTGTTTGTTTTTTGTTTTTTGTTTTTTG
>JAWWMO010000001.1:98477135-98522808 GCA_035047845.1 Dendrocincla fuliginosa
GCTACAGGCTCTGCAGGGTCTGCTCTGTACAACCCAGAATGTCTGTATCTGTCCCCAGTTTTCTTATGTGTTTTCATAGGGTTTTTTCCTCAAAATTCCATGATAAAAGATTTTTTTAGGCTTGATGTTTTGGATTACAAACCCAAGGTATTCTCTGGAAGATTCCATTTCCCAGGCACCTATTTCAGGGTGGATGGGATTAGCCACTCTTTAGAATAACACTTTTTAGAAGTGCACAGCTGCATCCTTCAGCCGTCCCAGCCCAAGACCCCTCTGCCCAGCTGCTGGAGCTCGCAAAGACCCAGGGTCTCTGCCTGTGCTGGGGGACATGTCTGCCACTTTCTCTTGTGCCGATTCAACCAGTAGCTGACCCTCTATCCCAGAGAGTTAATAGTTCTTACCATCAGTGGTGAGGTTTGTTTCTGGTCATGGTCTTCATGTTTGCTTTGTCAGGTCTATGTTTCTGTGTAGTTTGATTCTGTTTTCCCCCTCTTTCCCCCACAGTTTTCTAATCAACAGTGTCTCTGATCAGACAACTTTGCTGGAATAGACATTCTCACACTCCCGTGTGCCCTCATCCAGGTTTGGCTCTTACCACATCCTCCTTTATCGTTTGCATTGCATTTGTGTCCCTGTATGGACTTGTTCAGGCTTCCTCCTTTGCTGATGATCCTTATTGTACGCTTATTATTGATAAAGGTCCTTGGACAAATACCTTTCAAGGAACAGGCACTCTCCTGCCACAAACCCTTACATATATCTTTCACTGTCTCTAGAGGCAGCCCAGGTGGTTCTTACAGTCCAGACACCAAACCTTCAGATGACTGAAGTTAAATTGGATGAATCCAACCCTCTGTGACTAAACTATATCATTTAATAAAGTCTCATGGTACTAAAGGCTTCTCTCATCAGGAATGACATCAGCCTTTTCTGGTGCTTGTTATATTAGGCACTACTTTGACCTTTAAAGGAGGTAACAGTCATTTTTACGTGAATTTATTGACATACTTGTTTTTCCTCTACATCCAGATCCTAATATGGTCAATGCAGGAGACATGAATGGTTCAGGCAACCTGATGGATTTTCTGGATGAGCCTTTCCCTGATGTTGGAACTTATGAAGATTTCCATACCATCGACTGGCTGCGGGAGAAGTCGCGCGACACTGATCGCCATCGAAAGGTAAGGGTGCATCACCACCCCTGGGTCACAGCCATCCTGGTAGTGAGAAAAACAAGCAGTTTTCCAAAGTTATTGCTTCCTATCTTGTTGTATGACTTGAGAAGGACTTCTGAAAATATGGATGTAGGATGTCTTGAGTTTGTACATATAAAAGGACTGCTGCGACTTAATCAGCAGAGCATCTCTAAAAAAATGATTGGGACGGTGGAGAGTAAAGAAATTGTATACACACTCTGGGAGTTTAATTATTTTCAATATTGTACTCTAAAACTGTGTCAACCCGAATCAGCTACATATCTCTATATGTGTTTAATTTCAGATTACAAGCAAAAGTAAAGAATCCATATGGGAGTTCATCAAGAGCTTGCTGGATGCCTGGTCAGGATGGGTTGTAATGCTTCTCATAGGACTACTGGCAGGTACGTATGTGTTAGTATTACCATTATGCCTGAGCCATCTCACCCAAGTTGCTGCAGTTCCATCTGCTTCTCTTTTTACTTCATTGTCTGTCCACTGATGTTTCAAGCTCAAAAGACAGCTTTGCATCCATGCAGTTATGATCCTTAATAAAAATACCCACTTGCAAAGTCTCCTGCTGAGTGCTGACCTAGAAAAAATGTTATTCACCAGCAGAGGGATTTTTCTAATGCCTTTCGAAATACGCATGTGAGTGCTTCACATTCAAAGGGCTGCTTTGACTTTCTGAATCTTTGATTTACAGAAGTCAATTTTATTGGTAGGATATTTTTCCTTGTCATCACTTACGTTAATTCTGCAAGTAGAAAATATGATGAGGGCAAAATGTTCGTTGTGGACGCTCAAAGGGAAGCTTTATAAATTGCTATATCCACTGGGCTATCTTCTTTATGTATGTGTGAAGGCAAAATACAGTTTCAGACTCCGTTTCAGATCTGCTTCCAGGCCAGGCAGACATTATATATTTAACAGCATGCTCAAACTCACATGGCAAATTCATGAATTTCCTCAATTACTCCTATATTCTCCTCAGTTTAGCACATCTTCCGTCTTGGAAAGCTGCACTTCCCTTACCAAGCTGAGACAGCTGTCACTTTTTATTCTTTTTCAGTGATGTCGGGGTGCTCTTGTGTCACGCTGCTTGGTAAAAGCACGATGTGAAGTTTCACAGTTTCCAAGGGATGCTGGGAATTTCCTGCTCAGCATCTGTCAAGTTAATGTGTTTATTACAGTTGTTAAGAGCCTCAGAAGTACCAGTGAAGTTCTTGAGAAAATATTGCCGAAATGACATGTTTGGCAAATTATGTTATTTTGTAGAGAGGTAATTGTTTCCACAAAAGCTTTGGTGGGAGGGTGAGATGGAAAGAGAATTTGATAGACTGTGTACTGCCAGGGCTGCTGAACCCTGCCTGAAGGCTGGGGTTGGCTTTATCTGGGAAGGAGAATTCTGCTTGCAAATAAAATTAGAGCTAAGCCTTTGAGAGCTCTAGTGGCCTCAGTAATTCTGTGGCTCGTACAGAGAATGTGGTATACATGCACATATTCCCATTTTAGTAAAAATATCCCAGAAGGTTTGATTCAGTTCCACTTTGCAATGGAACCTCATGCTGAAATCCTAAAGGCTGTCAAAAGCCAAAGCTGCTGACTTCAAATAAGATCTAAAGCTATACATCCCGCTTGGGAATGGAGGTTGAGGGTAAACTGCACCTGTTAGCTACTGCAACCTTTTCAATGACAAGCGTGCAGAGCAACATGTTTTACCTCAAAGAGTCAAACCAAATTAGTATTTTTTTACACTGGGACAAGGACTTGTGAATCAACTAGAGAACAGAAATTACCTGGTGCCTCTGTGCTGGAGATGGAGAGCAACTCATGGGGAAGGGGCTGGCAGGGGCCAAGGTTTCTAACATGTTTCCAAACAGGCTTGGGTGATTTACCCACGCCCAGGAGTTTAAAATGAGCTTAGCTGACCTAGAAGCCTGAATCCCATCAGTATTGTCAACTGTATCTTTCAGATTTTGCAACCAAAGGTGGCAGCTCCACAGTCAACACAAAGCCAGTGAGGCCAAACAGAGAAATTCTTGTTCTCCGGTGTTCCTGCCACTGGGCTCTTTTGCTCTGTGCATGTGTAGCTGCACTGAGCGAGTAAATCTTGGGTAGTAAATTGCATGTAGCATTTTCCTCCTTATGTGGATCACAAAGTACCTTGCAAAATGGATTGCTGCAAAAGATCAGCTGCATAATTAAGTCTTAGAGGTGCTGAGGTACCACTGAGCTTTTTATGTTAGAGAACTGAATGCTTGTTCTTCGTTATGTTGACTCACTTTATTGGACACAACCATTCAAAGGCCTGTCTTCCTTTACATCTTCTGCTAGGTAGCATTAATATGCATTGCCTGGTTAAGAGTAATGTAAGCTTTGAAGATTGGGGTAACTACAGAAAATGCCAAAGATCCATCAAGAGATTGAAGAAGCACAGCATTTGGTGCTGATGTACAAGGCATGAGGACTCTTTTTCTTCCTGAAACTTTCAGAAAATTGGAGAAGAATTTAGAGCTAAGTGCAAGACTCAGTAATCAATGCAATCTGAAGATACTAGCAACACAATGATTCATCATCATTTAAGAATATGGTTCATTGTTTCCATAGAAACTTGGGAAATATGGAAGAGAGTGAGAAAGAGTAAGGCACGGTCTTAATGAAAGAAAATAATTGGTGCAGACATCATCACTCAGTTCTGCAGCCTTTTTTTTCCTCTGTGATCCTGTCCAGTGTACCTGTATAGTTCTTCAGATTATTTCTATACAACAAAAATTCTTCACTGCGGCCCTAGGGACCACTCCTTGTCAGTATCCTTCTTAAGGGTATGAGAAGATATATTTAGGTGTAAGACACTGTGAAGACGTGTGGTTTTTTGTTCTTTGGGTTAAAAATCAGGTTCCACTTGCCCGAATTATTTGAAATGTGTTTCCCCCCCCCTCTTTTACAGAAATGAAAAGCAGAAAAATTTAGTTCCAGGTCAAATAAACCAGCTGTGGACACACTTGCGTGCCCCAGCTGCTAGGGAAAAAGGGAGCTGCCTCCATCCCTGCTTCATGTAGTTACATTCTTAGCAGGAGCCACAAAGCTAAAAGTTTTGGAAACATAAACCCAAACCAGTTTGCATTTTCCCAAGTTTTTTACCCCTGCCCCCAGTGTTTTAATCCTACAGAAATGCACTGATGAATTCCGTTCAAGTCCATTAGTGTTTTCCTGAAATTATATTAATGATTACTTGTAAAACTAATGATGAATTCTACTTTCCATTGTGTATGACAGTGATTTGGAAAACACTAAATTACTTTACTGTAAGTTGGTGATTTAATTCTTTCCAGAAAGTATGGGCATAGGGGCAGAACTCAGGTCTGCCTCTCTGTGTTCTGGCTGCTCCCAGCCTCCTGTTCCTGCTGCTCCTGCGTTTGTGGGGACTCATCTGCTCTCAGGGTGCTGGTGCTGAGGCAGGTTGTTATTGCCGATGAGCAAATGCCCTAGAATATTAGAATTTTTCTTTTTTGTGTCTGTCCGCAGCAAGTTTACCTGTGTCTTTGTCTAGTGGCCACCGGGTGTCACTGTAGCTCTGTGTAGTTACTGGGGAAAGACCGAAATAAGGGTTGGTTTATATGGGGAGGATTTGAAGGGTAACTCTACTCTGCATGTCTAGATTGTTAATGAATGTACACACACATCGAGAGCCTCATTCTGTTAAGTTCATAAATCAGAATTTGGCATCCATGCTGTCTCTGTAATGAAATCATCCTTTTGAAAGCTTGCTGTGTTTTGACCAAAAAGGCTATAGGAAAATAGACATATCCTTCTCCTCCTCTGGCCCTGAAATATACAGTGTGGTTTGAGACCTGTGGCTCAGTATCTGGGTAAAGACCCTGCATGAATTCTTCCTTATCTCAGCCAGAGGCTGCAGGATCAGGCCTGACATCGGTTATGCCTCCGTGTTTGGCCATCAGTCAGTATGAAAATTATGATGTTTAAAATAAAAGCTTATGAGAAAACATTGAGGGTCAGACAAACTTGTTAATGCCCCCAGTTCTTTGGTATATTTGTATTTATTGAATCATAGAATAGTTTGAATTGGAAGGAGCTTTAAAGGTCATCTCGTTCAACCCTCCTGCAATGAGCAGGGACATCTTCAACTTGATCAGATTGCTCAGAGCCCCATTCAGCCTGACTTTGAATATTTTCAGAGTTGTGCCATCCACCTCTCTGGGCAGCCTGTTCCAGTGTTTCACCACCCGCATTGTAAAAAACTTATTCCTCATATCTAGTCTAAACCAACCCTCTTTTAATTTAAAACTATTACTTCTTGTCCTATTGCAACACTCCCTGCTAAAAAGTCTATTCCCATCTTTCTTATAAGTCCCCTTTAGGTACCGAAAAACTGCAGTAAGGTCTCCCCAGAGCCTCCTCTTTCCCAGGCTGAGAATGCAGCTACTTCCCCAAATCACTTTTTCCCTCCACCCCGTTATTAATATTAAATATGTTTTCCTTGCAACTTGATATTTTTTAATATGCCCATTTCTTTTTCTGCATTTCTTTTCCCAGGCACGTTAGCTGGAGTGATAGATTTAGCTGTGGATTGGATGACGGACCTGAAGGAGGGTGTCTGCCTGTCTGCCTTCTGGTACAGCCATGAGCAGTGCTGCTGGACGTCTAATGAAACTACATTTGATGACAGGGACAAATGTCCCCAGTGGCAGAAATGGTCTGAACTTCTTGTAAGCCAGTCTGAGGTACGGGAGACCTGATTAGCTTGGGGTCACAGCAGGCCAGGCAATGCCCTTTTTTGTACTTGCTGATGTTCCCTCCAGAGAGTTTCTCTGAAAGTAATGAACTGAGCACGCTGCAAAAAAAGACATTTCCACAAGCAATCTGCTTAACTTGGAAGAGGTCCTATTGTTTCAGTGTGATGGAAATTGGAAAACTGTGAGACTGCGCTCTCTTTTTATCAGTATTAAACTAAGAGAGTTTCATAACACACATAACATAATCACCAAGAGACCTGAGCTACCTTTTTTTTTCACCTTTTCAAACACTATTTTATGAGATGAAAAAATGTGAGCACTGACAAATACATTTAAGAGGAAATTTTCAGGATTGCAGATGGATTTTTATGTATTCAGATGCTGTGAGTAGTAGAGGGAGCTGCATAAGAATTGCTTGTTTATCCCTTGCAATAGTTTTCTCAATCAGACATCAAGATAGTTAGCTAGCACTAAAAGCTGGGGAAATAATGGCGTCCTTAAAGGGTGGCCAAAATGAAAGATTTGCAGGGTTAGAGGACAGGAAGGGAAAAAGCTGATCAGGACTGACATGAAACTTTAAGATTTTTTTTCCTTACACTTTTTTTTTTTTTTAAATTGTACTAATTTTAGGTACAAGGAATGCCGTTTCAAAGCAAAACAGGTGAAAGTTTCATTTTGAAGACCATCAAAAGAAGCCTTTTTATATAACATTTAGCAGATGACACTTTTAAGAAAAATACAAAAAGAACATTTTATTTTCAACCCAAGTTATTCAATGTATTGAATAATATCGATCCCTTCACAAGTCAAATTTTTGGCAGAATTATTGTCTTTGATCCCTCCCTCCTCCTCATTTCTGCAACTGACTTCAATGTTACAAAAACTGAATATGACATGGAGGTGGGTGGCTTGGAGAGGTTGTCTCAGATCTTCCCCCAGGGTGGATGTAGTGTTTGAGAACACCTTCACTACCACATAAGTGTCACTCATGTTCCTTTCAGTGCTGCTTTAGGTTTACAATACAAGTGGTACTAGATGAGAGTGTCTGTGAATACGTATAGTTAAATTTTCCATATTTCTAATTAACCATAGTCACAGTAGTGGGGTGCTCACTGTTCCTGAATATTCCCACCACAAAATCAGAGGTAAAAATCTCTCAGCACAGTTGACAGTCACAGTGTCAAGCTTCCCTTTGCCAGAGGTTTTCCAGGTTCACCCTGGTCTTCATCAATAGGTGGTTTGGGTGGTTGTGTCTTTGTGACAACGAAGAATTATTACCCTGGTATAAAGCTGCAGGACTGGAAGCAATGCTGTAATTTAAGAGAACAAAAATGTGTGGGAAGGGAAAAAAGAGGAGACTGTTAGAGTTGTTAGGGGATTTGAAAATCCTGTGCATGTGTTTGACATGCTGTTACTCTGGCTGGAATACATAAATGATGCATATCCTTGAGAAAATTTATTGCTTTCTTCTGCTACCTGAAACCAGCAGTCATGACTGTTGTACACTGTGGCCTGTAAAAAAGGTACCAGCAAGGTGGGCACTGTGAAACTTCACTCACTTTGTATTCAAACTGGGCTTCTCAACCCTTGCCGTACTGTCACAGTAGGGGAAATAAAAAAAGAAAGGTTCATCTTGGCTTAGTTTTGGGCTCTTTTTGAGAACAAAAGGGCCTCTAAGATCTGTGGGTTCCTGGCTGTCATGGCCTGATGGATGCTGTAAATGTTAATAATATAGCTGTCTGTTACTGTTACACTGGAGTCCCAGGCAAAGCCCAACAAATATGTGAATATGGAAAGTAAAAATTCTGTTTCATAGAAAAAGACTTACAATATGGTCAAGTTTTACATTATATGATTCCTACAGCAGTAGAAGACTCTAGTAAATATCAAAATACACCAAACTTGACTGAGTTTCAGAATAATTTTGCCTTTTTTTTTTCTGTGTTGCTTCACTTTGTGCCTGACATTTCCATAACAGCCCTATAAAACAACAGTGTGCACTGGAGCACATTTTAGGCAAAAAGTATTTGGAACAGTTTCCCTAAAGGTACTCTGGTTAGACATGTCTTCTTTTTTTATGCATGACTGTGATTCTTTCTCATCATAGCCAACTCAATTTGACATTTTGAGGACTGAGATTTAGATCAGTTCTTCCTGGTGGTTTTGCCAATTTATGGCTATGATAAACCTTGTACATATGTTTTCACTGAGAATTGTGACATTTCCTATGGCATCTCTTGAAAAATGTTTCCATCCTAGTGCCCCTCTAAAATGAGCCCAAAGCAGTGACTTGATATAAATTATTATGGAAAACATAATAGCACACTAGACACCTACCAGGCTGTGTTTTCTTCCCTAATCGCTGTTTTGTAGGCCACTTATACTCTTCATCCCTCTGGTCCTGAACGACTTCCAAAGAGCAGGGGAAGAGAGTTTTTTGATGCAAGTGAGTTTCAAAACCTCAGATTCACTGGCAGATCAAAAGCTTGTCAGATGTCACTCACTTCAGCGAGATCTCGAGCCAGTATCTGGTATCTGAACCTTCCCTATTCTGCAGGTCCAGTTTGGTCCTAACCCCAACTTCATTGAAGCTAAGGACCCTATTTTTGACACCTTACACATATTCAGGGTAGAGGAAAGGACCCCGTGTCTTCCACAGATCATAACACTTGATCCAATGATGGACTGTATTCCCATCCCAGGTCTTCTATATCTCTTGTCATGAAGCTGAGACCTGCAAGACAAGGAAAGGAAAGCCCTCTATACCTGGATCCCAGTTCTCAAATTTCAATCTGTCAGCCTTGAGGAGACACACTGCTGTAACCTCCACAGGAAGGAGTCTGAAAACTGTGACATCCCCCATAGCGTCAGGGTAGAGCTGTGGAACTCTGGAGAAAACATACATTGGACAGCATCCTGAGGGATGTGTTTTCTTTCAGTATTCTGAATTTGTGAGTGTTGTTTTCAACTGCATTCCATTTGTATCTCAACTGGACTGACAGCAGATCTGAAATGTTGCTTGCAGACTAAACCAAAAAATTTTGCTCAGTCTCCCAACTTACTTCATTACTATTGCTTCCAAGGTGAGTCTTTCAAGACAGTAGAGGGAAAAGTCTTAGTAGGATCACCTCTCCTGATGAGTTGTTTTGGTTTCTGATTGCAGTGTACATGCTTAAGACTTCAGGGCCTTAGTAATGGCACATAATGGATGAGAAATGAGCCATTTGCTATACTGAGTTATTGCTACCTCGCTTCCCCAAGGTTTTCATATTACTAATCATTAGAAACTGCTGCAGTTGAACCTGCAGAATGCCAGATATCTGGTAAATGTAACAATGAAAGTTGTCCCAAGGGATAAGGTTGAACTGGCCATACAGACTCTTGTGGGGTCCTGCCACAGCACTGTAGGTGTGTATGTGATTGCAGTAACGAGTTGACATAGTTTTCTTATGACTTCTGAGTTGTGAAAGAAGAAGAAGTAAAAAGAAACAGAGTTAATTTGACTCCAGTGAATTTAGAAGCAAAACTACAGCTTTTGCTCAACATAGTAGGGCCAAATTGTTGTCCAGGCATTGGCCTTCTTTGGAGGTGCTCCAGGCTCACACTGACAGGAGGATTTTGCCCTGAGGCAAGATATCCAGAGTGTTCTGTAGAGGAAGAGTAAATATTGTCATAGCTGTTTGTAATTGAAAGCACTAGGAGAAGACATTCACGAGACTATCTTCAGCTGTAGCAACAAAGATCCATGGTTACTACAGCCGCCTGTCAATCACTGCAAGTGTGGGATCTGTGACTGCTTAGTCTCAGGGCATTGGGGGATAACATGGTATTGCTCTTCTGCTGTTATCAGCAAAGCCAGCTGCTGACTTCAGCAAGCACAAGAGGACCTTAACAAATTGCACTTCTTTCAAATATACCCATAAGGATAAGGGTATCTTATCCTTAAGCATAAGAAAGGGTATCTTACTGTATCTTCATTTGGACAGACCTGGAAAATGAAACTAGCACACATCCATGCCATCAAAGGTTGATTCCTTGCAGACTTGAGAACAGGGAGACTTCTCAGCTCTAGTTTTTTTATGACTTGGAACAGGGCTTGGCCAGCTTTGTTAACTAAAGACATGATACAACTGATTAATGCCTGTTTTCCTACTTGATTTATCATAATGTTGATATCCAGCCTGCTGTCCTGCAGAGCAGAGACAGGGGCCCTGATGTTCTTGAGCAGCTGAAATTGCATCCGGTAGGAAGAGTTCACTTAAAGGTGAAGGATTCATACCAATTCCTGCACTGAGGTCCATTTCAGTGTTTTATTCTGTAGCGTCATATTGCTAGAGGATATTGCTTGAAGGCTTAAGCTCTATGTATTAATCTGACGTCTCTGACTAGATTCTCTTTTATCTGTGTAGGTGGGGGTTTTGAAATTAATCTAAAAAAATTACGTCTGTGAAGAGGAAGTGGTATCCTAAGGCAGATTTTTAACAAAAGTTTCAACCTGACCATTGGAGACAGGTAGAAAGCCTGAAGGTCACTGTTGGCTGTGCTTTCACTATGGCACTGCACGGTCAACCATCGTTAATGATCATTAGCATTTCCATTCTGTCAGAAAAGTAAAGCTATCCAGTTTGAAGGTAGGCTCATTCCTGACTGGAATGATTTTAAAATATCAGGGCAAAAATGGCTGAGGTGTATCTACAGAAACTATGGTGTTTTCAAATTATTTTCAGCCCTAGCATAGATAGCATTATACAGAAGGAAAGCCTTTATTTATGGTTTTATCCTTCCCATTTGTGAACTGAACTGGCTAATGATATACACAGGGATCTCATTTGAAAAGATTAGCATGGAGAGCTGACCTTTGAATACCAGGCCTCAGAAAATATGTATCAGAGTCTCATCCTGTCCCCCACAATGGGATGAACACAGCAGATTCTGTCATTAGGTGCCTTTTTATTACCAGTTGCTTTTGCCCTTATATTGCATTTGTTTCGTGTTTTGGAACTTTTTGTAGGTTAGTTTAATCTTTTTATTGCTTGAAAGATGCTCAGCTTAAGGTGTTTGGGTCCCTTGCAAACAGATTGTATAGGTTAGGTATATATTAGTATGTTGCTTTTTACCAAGAGTAACTCAATTGTTGTAGTATATAAAGTTATTTCTCCTCCCTGAGGAAAATAAACAGTTAGCATGTAAATGAAAAGATCAGGCTCTGTGCCATAATGATTCCTAGTAGAAGTGTGAGATTTGCCAACCTGCATTTGTCTAACAGTGTTTCTTACTGTTATTTTTCTAGGGTGCAAGTGCTTACATTCTAAACTATTTTCTGTACATTATGTGGGCTCTATGTTTTGCTTTCCTGGCAGTCTCCTTGGTCAGAGTGTTTGCTCCTTATGCCTGTGGCTCTGGAATTCCAGAGGTGAGTTCCTCTTTGTGCATCAATATCCAAGTATAAAACAAAACAAAAAAATGATGGTTTACCACATTTTCCCATTTGAGAACTATATTATAAGTTAACATAGAAACAGGAAAATTCCTTTGTCTGTGCTTTTATGGTGCTCATCTAAATTTTCATAGTGAAAAATGTTCAAATGTCACTGTGGCAGGTTAATGCATATACTTGTTCATTGCCAGAGCTTGAAATAAAAGTCAACTTCTCCAAGAACCACATACTCACTAGAAAATTATATAGAATTTTCCTTGGATGAAATTACTTGGTTCAGTTACTGAACCAGTTATTTTCTAGGCTAAGATCTAAATTAAAGCAAAATAAAGAGAAGAGGGAAGGCTACAAAGCTAAGGTTTCCTAAGATACTGAAGATGCTCATCTTTGGGTTGCCTGAAAAGTATCTGGTGCAGGTCTTTTGCAGATTGTGTCTCTGTACACAATGTCATCCACCTTACAGCAGCATGACAGCGTTATGGCAGCCAAAATATCTACTTGATTTTCAATATTTTACATACTGAATTTCAGTCCATATTTAAGCTGTTAAAATGACAAACCCAGCAATCAGCAGAGCTGCTCAAAATCTTTGAAATTAGGGCAGTCTTTTGTTAGAAGTGCTATGGAACCACTGGAATTATTATTTAGGAATCTGGCAAACAGAATCAACAGCCTAACCTTTAGAAATCTTGGCTTACTTTTGCTCTTGATCTCTAGGAAAAACATCCAGATGTTTCAAAAACTCCCACCACAAAT
The DNA here is from genome assembly GCA_035047845.1 of Dendrocincla fuliginosa. Lineage (NCBI taxonomy): Eukaryota > Metazoa > Chordata > Aves > Passeriformes > Dendrocolaptidae > Dendrocincla > Dendrocincla fuliginosa. The sequence continues at coordinate 98,489,282 of JAWWMO010000001.1, forward strand.
AATTTGGAATATTTAAATAATTTTCATGTTTCAAAGTAGTCATGTGTTCTTTTTTCACGTGTTTGATAAATCGCTGGTTTTAAAAAGTTTTCATAGTTAACTGTAAAGCTAGTTTCCAAGTGGTAAATCCCTCATGTGAGGTGATGCTCAGCTCCAGCCCATTTCCAGGCCTAGAGCCCAAACCCAAATCCCACCCTGCAGCCTGTGTGGCATGCACATGCCTTATGCCCTATCCTAGCCAATCATATGCAAAATTAAGAGGAAACATATAAAAAGAAGATCTTTTGGACTTTCTTATTTCATCATACTTGCATGCTTTTATGGTACAGCAATTCCAAACGTTTAGAACTCTTTGTGTGTGTTTTAACTGGAAAAAGTCTGTGGTTGTTTATTTTCCTTTTTTTCTGCTTTGTTAAAGTCGAATCTAGTTTAACTCTGATCTTGTAAGCCAAGGAGATATGTAAGAGTTTCATATTTCTATTGATCTCTGTGAGAGTCCTTACCGACTGTTATGGGGACCACCCATAACAGCAGTAAAAGTGTGGTCTGCTTAACCCCTGCTCAGATATCGCTGTGGGAAAGCTGCCCTACCTACAGTTTCTTTTTCTCCATCACTGTCTCTTTTCATGCAGTCTGCAACTTTTTAAACTCTGCTGGAGCTTTAACTCCATTTGAAAGTTCAGAGTAGAAAAGGTTTCTTCATCTCTTCAACATGTTCTTCCTGCTTTCCAGATAAAAACCATCTTGAGTGGGTTCATTATTAGGGGCTACCTGGGAAAGTGGACACTTTTAATCAAAACAGTTACCTTGGTTCTGGTGGTATCTTCAGGCCTCAGCCTTGGGAAAGAGGGGCCCTTAGTCCACGTTGCCTGTTGCTGCGGAAACTTCTTCAGCAGCCTTTTCTCAAAGTACAGCAAGAATGAAGGAAAGAGAAGAGAGGTGAGGCTGGCTCACATATTCTCTAATTTCCCTGTCTGGCTACTTGGGGCGTCAAGGAACTCATGCCTTGTGTGTAAACATTTGCTTTGTAGGTGCTTTCAGCTGCAGCTGCTGCAGGAGTTTCTGTTGCCTTTGGGGCTCCAATTGGAGGTGTCCTTTTCAGTCTGGAAGAGGTGAGATATGGAAGTTCATTAGCTTCAATAAATGTATTTTCATTTGGCACCTTTTTGTAAGATTACTCTTTATTTTTTCAGATATTTATATGCTTATTTTTTCTAAAGCAAAAATAATCCTTGATTTCTAGTAATAAGAAATAACTAGATATTTTAGCCTGATTTGAGTAGCAGAACAACACTGGCTTTCTGGAAACAAATTAGATGATTCAATTTGGAAATATATCCCTGGGCTGAGGTTTCTCCAGCTTTCAGCTTGCTGATGCATGGGCCAAGATGTCAAGCATCTTACACTCTCCAGGGAGCCACACTGGATTTATATTTATTGATTTTTAACTATTGCTGCTCCCTATCTGAAATCGAAAAATGCCTTTTCTGATACCTTTGTGAACATGTTTTGTCTGTGGTAAGGACCATGCTCCCAGTAAAGTCCAATGAAACCGATGGTGAGGCAGTTAAAGGAAGCACCCTCTGTCACAATCAGGGAAAGGTTTACACTCTGCTTCGTTTCAGGTCAGCTACTACTTTCCTCTAAAAACCCTCTGGAGGTCATTTTTTGCTGCTCTCGTCGCTGCCTTCACACTGAGGTCCATCAATCCTTTTGGGAACAGCCGACTGGTCCTGTTCTATGTAGAGTACCACACCCCCTGGTACATGGCCGAGCTCTTCCCCTTCATCCTACTCGGTGTCTTTGGGGGTCTCTGGGGCACCCTCTTTATCCGATGCAACATCGCCTGGTGCAGGAGGCGAAAAACCACCAGACTTGGGAAATACCCGGTGCTGGAGGTCATAGTGATTACAGCCATCACTGCCATCATCGCCTACCCCAACCCCTACACCCGGAGGAGCACCAGCGAGCTCATTTCAGAGCTCTTCAATGACTGCGGTGCCCTGGAGTCCTCACAGCTCTGCGACTACATCAATGACCCAAACATGACCCGGCCAGTGGATGACATTCCCGACAGACCTGCCGGCCGCGGAGTCTACTCTGCCATGTGGCAGCTTGCCTTGGCTTTGGTGTTTAAAATTGTCATCACGATATTCACTTTTGGCATGAAGGTAAATGGGGGACAAGTGCAGAAGCTGTCGTGGGTTGCTGTCAGCAGCTGTGGTCTGGCTGGCAGGGCTTTCTCTGCGGGTCCCTGTTGCAGCTGAGAGATGAGCCCTGCTTTTCCACTTTCTAGTTGTCTGTGCTTTTATTAAGTGATGAAGAAATCTGTATGGGAATTTAAATCCGCTGTTGCCAAAAAGCAAATTCAAGATGATTCCCACTGCAGCTGTTTTTTAGCTCTCTTGTGAATATGGACTATTTACACTGTTGCTTGTCTGGTTGGATTAATGTCTTAATGTGCTTCAAGGTAGTTATGCTCAGGAAAGTAACAACTTTAAATTGACTATTTTACACATTTAAAACAACACAAAAATATAAAAGTTTTGGAAAAGCTCTGTTTTTTAATCTTTTTAAGCACTGTAGCTTGGAAAAATGAGGGAATGAATGGGAGTGCTAATGGATGTATGATTTGATTATTTTGGATTTGCAGCTTTTTCTTTCAACGGCTCCTCCTCCGCCTGAATGAGTGTTGAAAGGTCCAAGAACAATTTATCCAGGTTTTCAATATATACCAAGCTGTTTGTGGTGAATTCTATATATCTGATTGCTAGAGCCCATAAAAACCACGTATCTGTCTGTCTGCAGCTCCCATTATCTGAGCATTTAGTTCTGGATCTGATGGCAGCAGACAATGGGATTTTTTTCTGGGTTCTACACTATATAACATGCTCAAAGCTAAAGAGTCTCATCTTTCTCTTGAACAGTACACTTGAACTGAGGATTAATTTTTTAGCCCTTCACTTTAGAAACAGATTTATGGCTGGCAGACAGTTCCTATGTTTGTTCATTTATAATGTTTGGTTCTTTATTTGGCATATGGTTCTTTATCCTGTATACTTAAAATTTGTTAAATGCGATTGACAGTTTCAAGTATTTTGTAAAAAAAGAGACAAAACAGCTTTATCCACTAAATTTAGAAGACTCAATCCCACTTTATGAGCAAAATTAACACTATATGGTGTAGGATGTAGCATCTGCTGTTACGATGCCTAATGCCTCTGGGCCATGCTGATGTGGTTAGTTTAGCTCTCTAGAAAGCTCAAGGTATATTTTCAGACTTAAAAACATACAACAGCCTTTCTTCTCTAAAAACAACAAAAACTCCATGCAAGCCTTTGTCACATATCTGAGTTGTCTTCTCCACCAGAAAATATGTTTCCAACTTGCAGGTACACTTGACATCCAAGAGAAAATGCACTTAGTCAAGGCAAAGTGAATTTTCATTTTCTTGGGTTTTTCCTTCTAATTTCAATGCTGTGTTTTAATGATTTGCAGCTTGGCTGTATAGCAGACAGCAAAGTAATGATTCATAGAGCTTCCTGGAAAATACATAGCAAACTCAGATGAAGAAATAGCTGCTTCTGAACAGTCAACCTCTTTTCTCTGGATTTTTGTTCTGCATTTGACATTTAATTTAAAATCTGGTCTGATTTGGCCTGAAAAAGTAGTAATAAAACCATAAAGTGCTTCATCTGATAGAGGGTGAAATCAAGACATTATTTTCAATTAAGCTTCTTCATAAGGCTATGACAGAATCATCAGTAGCTCCTGACTTCCTGCTGAGAAAGCAATAAAGGCAAAACCAGGAGCATCTTGACTTCAGTTCAGAAGTCATTATTCAAAACCACCATTTATCTGTCAAGTTCAGTGTGATGAAGCAGGTAGGATTCAAAATTACTTTAAAAAATATATTAGCATTTTATAAAACTATTAATACACATGTAGTCACATAAACTCAGTCCCTGCATAAACCTGGGTCAGACCACAGGGATCAGCACTGTAGGCTGCCACGAGCCTGTGGCCTTCTGAGCCAGCATTTAATAAGGAAACTTGGTTCTCTTATGATAAAAAGTCGTTTGATATTAGTAATTTTTGTCGAGGTGCTCATGTGTTTGTATTTCATTCCAGATCCCTTCGGGCCTTTTCATTCCTAGCATGGCTGTCGGAGCCATCGCTGGCAGGATGGTTGGGATCGGAGTAGAGCAGCTGGCATATCACCATCATGACTGGATCATCTTCAGGAACTGGTGCAGACCTGGGGCAGACTGTGTCACACCGGGACTTTATGCTATGGTGGGAGCTGCAGCTTGCTTGGGTATGGCACCTCCTGATCATTGGTTCGTGCATGAAAAACACGGATGGTTGGGGACATACAAATTGCTTAGGAGGGCATTGTGTTTGTGTTAGGTGCTGTGCTGCCATTTCTGGGTGTAACAGGGGTTGAAATCCAGATGTGGTGGGCTAAAGAATGGATGCTGCCTCTAATGATTGCTCCAGTGATCTATGAGGTAGTCAACAACAGAGGGGCTTGCAGTCACCAAGGCCTACTCATAGTCCACTAAAAACCACAGACAAGAAAAGAAAAAAAGTTTAAAGTTAGGCTGCAGGTTTCCACAGAGGAATATTTCTGCTTGGTTTTTTTCCTTTTAATGTAGTGAAATTCATTGTAACTGAACTAAAATTACTTAATTGTTTAGATTGTGCTCTCTCTCAGTGCAGGGAAAAAAATTCCCAGTTCTGGCCAAATTTTAAGCTACACAGAGGTAAAAATTCTGGGTCTTATTTTGGCTGTGTGTCCCACTATGGTCAACTGAGCTGTATTTTGGTTTTTGTTTTGATCATAATCCAATATCAGATTACACTCAATAGAATTTATTGGATATAACAGGAATGATATGTTAACTCTTAAAGCACGATCATTGAATAATACCTCACATATCAAATTTCTAATTATAGATGCAAGAGGAATGTTACAAGCATACCATCTGAACATTTTTTTTGCCTGGTCATATCTTTCCCCTTCTGTACTTGTATGTTCTAACTCCTTTATTGATATTGTCATCAGCTGATGAAAAAATAGTGGGATAGCATAACACAGGATTAAAGTGATTGGATGGGTTTGAAATTAAAGATATATTCAAAGAAGTGCTGGAAAATTTTCAAATTCATATATAGAAAAGTAGGGTCATTTTTGCTATCAGTTATAGAGGAAGGAAGGGTTGGGTTTGCTTGAAAATTTAGTGTCTGTAATGTAGACATTTGAGCTAGCTGTCTTGATACCCTTCACAGTTAAACCAGAAAAATGAGATACTGGAAAAATTGGTCTTATCTGGTGATACGCATCTAAACCCAGGCAAATAATCAGATGAATTTGGCCTCAAAAGGGCCTGTTTTTCTCCAGAGATTATATAGGCAATCTGGATCATCCCTTTGGATGTGAACACCTACAGCAGTGTAGACACATTAAAATAAGTAGGATTAATTTTACTGTCAAAAAAAGTGCTTTCTCTTCTTGATAAACGATCTTAATGTTCATAAAAGAAAGAATACACAAAAATTTTGCTGTGATATTCCAGTTGATCTGCTAGTCTGCACAGAATGATAGAATGATAGAATCATAGAATATGCTGAGTTGAAAGAGACCAAGGAGTCCAACTCCTGGCTTTGCACAGGACACCCCAAAAACCACACCATGTGCCTGAGAGCATTGTGCAAACCCTTCTTGAACTTAGACAGGTTTGGTGCTGTGGCCGCTTCCCTGGGGAGCCTGTTCCAGTGCTCAACCACCCTTTGGGTGAAAAACCTTCTCCTTATATCCAGTCTAAACCTCCCTGACTCAGCTTCATGCCATTTCCTCATGTCCTGTCACTGGTCATGAGAGTGAAGAGATCAGCGCCTGTCCCTCCTCTTCCCCGCATGAGGATGTTGAAGACCACAATGAGGTCTCCCCTCAGTCTTCTCTTCTCCAGGCTGAACAGGTCAAATATCCTCAGCTACTCCTCACAAGGCTTCCCCTCCAGACCCCTCACCATCTTCATTGTCCTCTGGATGATTTCTAGTAGCCTAATGTGTTTTTTTCTATTGTGGTGCCCAAAACTGCACAGAAGGTTCAAGGTGAGGCTGCAATAATCTCATCTTTTAAAAGGTCCAAATTAAGGTGCAGTGTGGTGAGACATACAGCAGAATGGTCACAGCTTGTACTTAAGTCCAAGACCTGTCTTCTGTAGAGTAAGAGATATGGAGTAAGTATTAAATGATCCTTACTCTGGTATCTGCTCTCAGCTTTTCAGAGTCAGAAGTTTAAGGCATTCCTCAGATGAAAGTCATATCCGGATCATCGTGTTAAGTAATCAACAATCTAGTTTTCCTGTATGCTGCTAGATGGAAAGCGTCTTTTAATGACCTGTTTCTGATTTCTCTCATCTAAAATGGTACTGTATTTTGAGGCCCAAAAATAGCAGATCTATTCCATTTACCTTTTGAACAGAGGCAAAGAAATGTTACCTAATAATTCAGTGATACATACACACTTGTCCACAGTTATGTGATTGTTTTTATCCTTTAACATAAACTGAAAGAGCAAAGGGGCTGCTTATGAAATTAATACAGAAAGACTGGACTGAAAAATACAGCCACAGCCCTGTCTATGGCTGCATGCCTAGATGGCCTCAAACCAAGTTGTACACAGTTCAAACTGTATTACTGTAGTGATATCAAAATCTAGGGTTTAAGCTAGAACATAGCTCTAGCAGCAGCCCTAAAATATGCTAGCATAGGATTTTGTAACCTTGTTGTTCCCAAAGATGATGCTTAGCTTTCTCTCCAGTATGAATGTGATAGGTCAGTGTGAAGGCTACCCCTCCATGCTCCTACCTGCCTCAGCCATGGTACTTACCTGATTCCTGAAGTTATTTTAGGGGGCCAATGGAATTCAATTTTAGATTCCCAAATATCCATAATAGCTGGTTGTTGTTTTTTTTTGCATCCTTTCTGGTTTTAAAGCTCTGTCTTTTAACATTCCTTGTTTACTTTTCAATGTTAGCATCTTTGGCATGAGCAAGTTCACTCAAACTTTTTTGATGAAAATTGCAGTAGATGAAAAATATCTTTCTTCAGTGAAATAAGCCCAAAAATACTTTACACAGTATAAGGGCAAAGTACTCAGCATGAATAATTGCATGCCTTTTCAAGTGTAAGACTCAAAAATATAAATGAGTTGCTTAGTATGTATCCCAGCACTGAGAGAAACTTGACTCTTTTCTTCGTTGGCAGGTGGTGTTACTCGAATGACAGTCTCTCTGGTGGTGATTATGTTTGAGCTAACAGGAGGCCTGGAGTACATTGTACCTCTTATGGCTGCAGCTGTCACAAGCAAGTGGGTGGCAGATGCCTTTGGAAAAGAAGGGATCTATGAAGCTCACATTCATCTGAATGGCTACCCCTTTCTGGATGTGAAGGATGAATTCACCCACCGAACCCTGGCAACTGATGTGATGAGACCAAGGCGCGGTGAAGCTCCTCTCTCTGTTCTGACACAGGACAGCATGACCGTGGAGGATGTGGAGACACTTATCAAAGAGACTGACTACAATGGCTTTCCAGTAGTGGTTTCAAAAGACTCAGAGAGACTGATTGGATTTGCACAGAGACGAGAGCTGATTCTTGCAATAAGTGAGTAGAGTATCAGTGTGCAGAAGTTTGATTTTGAAAGGAGTTTTCATAGGGTAGGGTGTTAGCAGTGTTACCTTGAAGAATAGATAAATAAGAACCTAACCTAACATTTGTCCAAATCTGGCTTTCATTAGTTGCTGGAACCTGGAAGCTGTAAGTTTTTCTCTTGCATCATACTACCTAGTAGAATTCTGTGGGCTTGATCTTTGTGGGCTTACTTTTGCTGTCACTGGAAACAGTACAATACAATGCTGCTAGAGACAACAGAGAGAAGCTCAACTCATATGGCCAAGAATTTTTGTCAGAACCAGATCAAAAGCCAGTGCAGTGCTGAACTTCCCGCAGCCTCCATGAGCTGCCAGAAGAAGCTGGGGCAGTCATGAATTTTGTCACCTTGTGATGAAATATGAGTCCCTGTGCTTTCTGTTGTATTATCTGTTTTTCTCTCATGCAGGCCTTTATCTCTACAGGTAGAAAGCTTTTCAGTGGAGGATGTTACTTTAGGCCTAAAATTTATATTCATTTATATAAGGACACTCAACTGTTCCCCTCTTCTCATCTCATAGTATAAAGTCATCAATGCTGCAGCAGTACTACATGCAGAAGCAGAACAGAGATGACTGAGACCAATTTTCTTCCCTTAAAATGTAGTGTGGAATTCTCCTCAATAAGAAATTCTTTACTCATTTTTTTCCCTTTCTATGTTGCAAGCTGTAACTTCCATTACAGAAGAACATAGTTTATGAACTGAATTTGTTTTGCATTCAGTTATATCACTAATTTCTCAAAATATAGGAAAGCAGAACAGGCTTTATTGCCAATTCTACAGCTCCTTTGATTGCACAATTGTAATTAAACTTTCAACGAGTGTGGGAATCTAACTTTATTCATTAAAAGCCCACTATCACTGATTGCTCCTTTTTCCCTCCTCCAAAAACAAGCAAAAGAAAGCCTCCACAAATCCTCTGTATACCAGTCTCAGGGTAAGAGGATTTTAAAGACACCTAAATGGAAGTCCAAGACTGCAAGTGGAAAGACTGAGAGGGCTAATCTTCTTTTGGTAGTAACAAAAGCTGCCTTCTGTAGCCAAGCTAGGAAAGTTTTACCAAATGTGGAAATACCAAGAGCTGATAGCATTTGTAAAATAGTTTGTATTTTATCCTGCTTTTGTTAGTGAATTTCAAATGTCTTCTCTATTCCTCTGTAAGAAGTAGAAAACCTTAATTAGGGGCATTCAGCCTACCCTTGGTCTGTCTTTTACACTGTCAAAGCCTTGTCAGGGCTGTAACACTTGCTGCCATCCTAAGTTAACAGCCTTTTGCATCTACTTAGCAGGAAGGTATGTCAGTAGGAAAATTGCAGTTAACACCAGAAAGATCCAGTGCTCTCTGAAGTGAGTCACAGAAGTTTGAGGAACTGAGTCTTTTGATTCAGGTCATAAAAGGCAGCATGGCTGAACGGTTTTGCTAGAAGATGTGAGAAAATGTATAGCTATGCACTGATAACAAAGTAAATCACTTAAAATTAAACCCAGTAAACATTTGAGTCAAAATACTTTCCTATTCAAAAACCGCTTTTTTGCCATCCACATTGTTCTGAGGAAAGGATACTCTCTCCTGATCAGTTCTATTTAAGAGCATCTTTCATTGGAAATGAGACAGAACTTAGATTTAAAATCAAAATCTTATCTGCATATATAAATTTTCCTAAAATCCTCAGCTGTCAGGGAATTTTGGTGACCCTTTTTCCCTTGGGCTGAGTGTGACTCCTCCTGTTGCCATTCTGTGCTGACACTATGATAAACAGTTAACATTTCCAGTATGGTTTTCGCCTTTGTGACTTAAAATCCTGATTTGGTTTCTCTTTTCTGAAAGACACAACATATGGTTTCAGTACAGGTCAGGGCAAAACGTGGGTTTGTATCATGCTAGCAATTTTTTGATAGATGGTCCTCTTCCACTGAAGTCCAAAATTGCTTTGCCTGTATTGCAGGAGTCTTCACTGCTTACCATTACCACAAAAGTAGCTAATGTGTTGTGAACCTCTACCTCAGCTTGCTTCATAGTTGTGTGTTCATGGAGCCATACACCAAGTCTCCTTAAACCATAAAATTACTTACCAAGAGGTAAAATTCACATGTAGTGAAGCATCTTTTATTCTCCTGTTCAGGTTCTCCTGCTAAGCTTGACAGCACCCAGAGATACCTGGGAACAGCACAAGCCCCATCTGTGCAGCACTGTAACCAGGGAATGAGGTCTTCTGAAAAGGAGAGTCAGGCCCACACCAGTATCTCTTCTTTCACCTCTACCTCTTCTTTCATGGCATTGTGCCCTGCATAACGCCTCCTCAGTTTAAACTAGCTCTGGTACCTCTACATAAGAACACATTGCACTTCACAGGGATGTTGTTTCAACCAAGAATCCTCAGCTTCTTTCTCAGGCCCAATTAATTGTACATCAGCAATTCCCTGGTGGTCCAGGGAATACTCGGGGGAAGTATTCCAATTCTCTCACACATCTGACTTCTTTGATGATGGCAATAGCTGCTGAGTCCTGTGCCAAATACTCATTCACACACAGCTGTCTGCCTCATTATTTGCCCCTACAGAATTTCTTACTGAGCAGAGCACTGAGCATGCTCTAGAAATGCATCCAGTACTTGTAAAGTGAACGACAATGCCATTTCCAATTGCTCAGAAGCATCTTCAGCAGGATTGCATCCTTCCACTGATCCTCGTTGAGTAAGTAGGCAGGTCAGGTGGGCAGAGACACCCTCTGGGAATAGGTGTCTACACTTTAGATGGCACCTACTTTATAGTCTTACAGAGGGGAGTGTTTGACCCTGTAAAGCTTTTCTTAAATTTGGCCAGCTCCAGAGGCACTGTACAAAAGGCAGAGCCTTGGACAATAGCCAGGTGACCCATATAATATGCTTTTCCCAGCGTGGAGTAAAGAGAGCAGAGTAGTTGATACAGGCTGTGAAATGTGAACTCCTGAATATGAGAGGCTGTTTCACATTTGGGAGAACTAATTCACTCTCTAGCTGTGACAAGAGCCTTCTGCATAGATTACTCTCTAAAACCAGACATTGTCATCCATTGATTTGTTCTTTCTATTAATCTATATCTGTTTTTCTTACCCACTGACTGCAAAAATGATCTGTTCTTCTGTTTTACCTTTACTCCTACTCCCCCATCCAGGGAGACTGCTCACGAAATCCACCATTTTTCTGATGCCACTGAATTTGCTCCGTAGTACTACATCATTCAAATTTCTCCAGAGAGATGTTTGACATGGAAGAGTGAAATCATGCCTTTGGCTAATCAGTGTTGTTCAGGGTCATTGCTACCTTGGGAACAGCAACGTGGTAACTGAAGTGCTTGGCCCTATTTCTTTGGGTGCAGCTTTGGGAAGGAAATACCTAGCTGTCAAAGGTTTTTATCAAAGGGTGGGAGTTACCTTCAGTTTGATTAATGTTACCTCTTGGCACAGATCGTATATCAAAGAACTATGCAGGCATATTCACACTTCAAATTAGATGTATGAATTAAAGCAAGCTGAGACAAGGCTAGCGTCATTCCTATAAATTGCAATAGGGCTTGTAATATGGGGGGTAAGAAGGTTGAAAATCATAAACTGTGCTGATATTAGGTTTGAGCCAGCACTGCTCCAGTTCCAGAAATATTACAAGACAATGATCATTAAATGTAAAAAAAATTGCAGCTGGAACATGTTGGAAACCATTACTGTCTACACATTACAAGTCACAGGAGCAGGTTTCTGTGCATTGATTGATGGCAATGAGCTCCAAGAATATATACATATGCTTTGAGTATGTCTGATTTGCTGTATCTCTCAAGAACAGAAGCAACTTGTGTTAATCAAAAACAATAATTCTAACTATTTCCAAGACTTTATTTAAAAGAGAAAAAAAAAAAAAGAAAAGGAGACAGTTAAACCTCAGAGCCAAACAGATGATATGCTTATTCTGGGGAGAGAAGTTGTCTTCTGTTTGGAAATCTGTCTCATATACTGTTTACACCCAGTAGTGTTGAGTAGAAATGAGGTAAACACTACAAAGAAAATAAGCTGCTTCATTGCTAAGAATTCTTCTTGGAGCATACATTAAAGTCTTACACTCATGATGTAAACTCCAGATGTAGTGCGATGTTGTAGTTTGATCAAAGTATTAATGATAGCTTTTGAAATTTTAAAAGTTGTCAAATCTGTGCCATTGAGAAAAATGCATCAAACTCATTTATCCCTATATTTTGTTCCTCCCTTTACTGTTTTCTTTTAAGTAAGATGCTATTTTTTTTCTCTTTTAAATCTAGACATTCAAACTCTATATAAGGAATTGAGAGTAAACCCACAAAATTTACTCTGCATGCCAGAGAGGTGTGTTGATCTAGAAGAATCCACACACCACCCCCGAATCCCTGGGATAGGAGTTTGTCTTTCTTTAGCTTTGCATTCATAAATCCATTCACCATGTCCACATTTTCCCAACTCCACTGAGAAGTTTTGCTCTAAGCCAGCTGGGACCATACACAGCTGTTGACTCCACTCCTTCAGTCATGTAATAAAGTTTCTGTTGTGATTCTCACAATGGGGGAAATTACATACAGTCATTTGAATTTGACAGAAATTGGATTAGTGATGTTTGTGAATGCAATGAGCTGCATATTTATTCAGAAAAAGCATTATCCCAACCAAGGAAAAGTATGTGTCTGTAAAAATATCACTTACATTTTCTTCAAGGGAGCAATGTCTCAAAGAAATTCAAGTTAGCTCAGTAACCCCAACTTCTGGAACTTCAGTACATTAAAGACAAAGTCAAACTATAACCTTTGCTTTCCAAAGGAGGATTTGTTTTTTGTTGTTATCAAGCCTAATCAAATGTCTACATCAATCTTTCTGTTGTACAGAGAACGCAAGACAGCGTCAGGATGGGGTGGTGAGCAACTCCATTGTGTACTTCACTGAAGACCCACCAGAACTGCCACCCAACAGTCCCCATCCACTGAAACTGCGTCGTATTCTCAACCTGAGCCCATTTACTGTCACTGACCACACACCAATGGAGACCGTGGTAGATATTTTCCGAAAACTTGGACTCCGGCAGTGTCTTGTCACTCGCAGTGGGTGAGTAGTTGCTGAGCCAAGTGCACTGAGAGAATCTGAAGATATTTCCTCCAGCTTTAATGAAACCACAATTGTTTCTGTTTAAAAGCAATTAAGGGTGGTAGCTAATGAATCACCACCTCTGAGACAGTGAATATTTTAATTTTGTCATATTTTATGAATGGAAGTGTAAGGGAACCTTACCCAGAGTCTCTCCAGGGCAACAAAAGAAGTCAGACTTGGAACCAAAATGCTGCTTGCCGGGTTTTGTGTATTGAGGTAAGGTAAATACAAATACAAAATAAACTGTTCTGATTCCCACTTTAATTCAGTTTTCAACAGAGGCAGATATGGCAAGTAGCATTGTTTGTAAAGAATGTGGCTGTTTCTAGACATGCAGGTAGATTAGATGCTTATGAAGACTGTGATAAAGGCGTCTCTGAAGGAAAATTAATCTGTTCAACTTTTTTTGTTGGATAATGAAAAGGCATATAAACCAAAGGTCCTCAAAAAAAACAAAAAACATCTTAAGATTGTGGTCAAACATGAAATTAGGACAGAAAAAGCTGCATCATGTGGACTAGAAATAACATCCCATAGTTCCAATGGGATCTGATATATTTGTGCATTGGGCTTATCCCAGGATCTAGTAGTAAGAAGAAACTTTAGAACAGGGTAGCTATCACTTTCAAATATGGAAGACTAAAATATATTCTTCTGTTAAAAAGTCTTTTTGTTATGCAAAAGAATTGTTTATCAGTTGTTATTATCAATGCAGTGTCCTCAGCATTAAGAAAAGAGCCATTATTGGGACACAGATTTAGGTCCTGATTTTAGGTGCCTGGATCTGGAAATTTTGATCTTGAGTTTTAGCACTTACATGAAATGAAAGGTGGAAAAACCATAACAGTGACATTGCTTCAAAATTCAGTGCCTAATGGTCTTCCAGGACTGGAAGTAAAACCCCTTGAATACTGAGGGTTATGAAATTTTGCACTCTTGGGGCCAGACATCTCATCTTTCTTGACAGATATGGTTCATTTATGTTCACATAAGTGAGAAATTATCCTTTAAATTTGAAGGAATTATGCTATCGGACAGCAAGAACTTCAGAAATTCTGTCTTTGACTTGGTGTATTACTGAGCACTGAGGCCTTTGTTTTATTCTGCTGGTCCTCTGGAGCCTGAGCCTAAGGAAACATTATTTTTTTGTACAAAGTATTCATTGTTGCATCTTCTCACTCAGTCACGTTCCCAGCAAAGAGAGGTAACAAGCCAAAACATTTCACTTAATTACCATGGCCAGAGTAGTAGAAATACATGAGGTGAGAATACTTTTATAAAAAGATAATCACTGAAGAATGGATGAGATGGACAGCGTTGTATTGAAGCACTCACAAAATGTCCCTGCAGCTGAACAGGAAAAAAATCTGGATGATATATGAGATGTTTGTTGACCTTTCCTTTTCCTTTTCTCCTCTAGGAGGCTGCTGGGTATCATAACTAAAAAAGATGTATTAAGACATATGGCTCAAATGGCAAACCAGGACCCCGAATCTATCATGTTTAACTAGACTGGCAAAGAAAGAAGAAAGCAAACCCAAAGGAATCCCTTCTAGATTAACACAAAGGCTATGTTTGGTGTTTCATCTTGTTTAAAGAGAAAAAGGTAATGTGTATGAGGAATGGCCTGATACACCTCTGACAGAGGGAGTGGGTGCAGGATAGCACTTATTTAATGAGGAAGGCAATTTAGAAGCTCTGAGCAGCTGCAGACATCAAGCTGTGTTTCCTTAATGAGATTCCCAACAGCTCAACGGGAGTGTTGGTGGGTATAAGTGATGCAGTGCTTAGAGACAAAGAGCCAGGAGCACCAGTGGGATGCATCAAGTTCACAGTAACTCACGAGGCAGGTGTGAAGGGTAGCAGACACTGTTTATGTACCAGCTGTTAAGGGATAGAAAGGTTTGTGTTCGAAGCTAGAGAGTGTATATGAATAGTGTCAGTTGCTTTTGTTACTGTAATCATGGCTATTTATTTGCTACTGAATTACACCATTTTCATGAGGGAAAAAAAAATTGTCATATTTTTAAATGAAAGATTTTGTCAACTTCATTTATTTTGTAAATGTTAAGCAAATCGAGACTGGAGTTAAGTCTTCAGAAAGGAGTAGGAGTACCCTTCAACTCACTTTAAACTAGTGTCCCCTGCACCCTGCTTTAGTCCTTTGAATTTTATACCATTTAGCATTTCTATGAATCAACTTCCCATTATTAATGTTAAAATGTGACTTATTTGTAAGAATTTATTATTTCTTCGTGCAATTTTGCATAGTATAAAACATAGACACCTATGAAGGACTTTTCAAAAGCACTAAAAAGACACTGATATCCATCTCTCATCAGTGTTAGTGACAAGAGATTAAATCCCTCACCTGTCTTCCCCTATAGATCATCATTTTCCACAAACTAATGAAGTTCTGCATTGATTCTTGGTTCTCCATTTAGGTCCTTTTCATCATTGCTCTTTCTTGGCATTTGTGTGCACCTGCCAAGAAATTGCTGAAATTACTTAAACAGTCACAGACACTTATTCTGTAATGGATCTATTCTTTATCCCTCTGTCAGTCGTAGGATTGCAGAATCCTCTCCACAAAACTCCGGCTGGATAAGATCAGAGGGACTGAGAATGCAAATGATGATAGCAAAGCTTTAAGTATTTATCTGTTTGCACCAAAAGCAAAAGATTTAACAGACCCTGGTAGGGAACTCTTAAGTCACTCAGGTAAAAATGCCAAATTTTTCTAAACCCTTGTTCTGGTCCTATGTGAGATACAGAGAGTCAACCCTTTAGTCAATACTGCCATTAGTAGGAGAATACCAAATTGTACTCTCAGTAGCTCGTAATTCACACTGCCCTGTGTTTGCTTTATAGCTGTGAGCTTAAAGATTGGAGAAAGGTTGCATCCTAACTTGGATGGCCTGAATCCCCTTCAGACCTCCTGAGAGTCTGGTCCCGTCATTTAGGCATCTAAGACCTCCGGTACTTTTGTTCGAATTCATACGGGTAACTGCCTGTGTCCAAGTGGTCTTCATGGACAGAGATGAGTGGTGTCCCTTCAAGCCAGAACAACCCGTTGCTTACTCCAGACCAAACACAGACTTTTGATCCAACATGTAGGCAATGTGCATGATTGTTGTGTTCCTGAACTGAGACAAGTAGTCAGGTGCACCCTGAGTTCAGTGGTGGAAGTTATATGTCACAAATTCCTCCTCTTATCTCCAGTGACCCTGCTTCCTTCTGGCATGTGTCCCGCTGCATTCACACGAAGTATGGCCCAAATTGTTGAAGTAAAAGAAACGGAAGTAAAGGGATAATTTTAATCTGCTAAGTACTCCATTTAACAATAGTGTTTGCAACAGACTGACAAATATTTGTAGCTCTGGCCAAAGCCCATAAATATTTCATGTATACTTTTTGTTAACCGAACATCTGCAATACAATGTATTATTAAAGGGATATAAACTATAGAACTGAGCAAACCTTTCCTTCTGAAAATAGGAAATACTGCATAATATGGCTATTCCTTATGTTTTTCTGTGAAGCTGTCAGCAGCCAAATATAAAAAACCAACCAACTTAACAACAAATCTCATAAACACTGGATTCCCTCATTTGAACAGAGATGCCATCATAAAATAAAATCAGTTCGTTTCCACAACTAAACCCAAGTGAGGCATTGTACAAATGTCAGTTTCTACCCAGAATCTAAGGGATTTGGACTACGCTAAATATGCTGACTTTTGAGAGCACTCTTGTTCTCAGATTTAAATTGTTGGACTGTGTTCCACTTTCCACATTTATAGCTGTTGATGTTATTCCACACATTTGAGGAACACTGTCCTCAGCTTCCTTTATGTTTACATAGGAAATGAGAGTGTGTATTCGCCCCACCTGAACACTTCTAAATACTTCTTTTGTTCATAAACCAAGAGAAGTAAGTTGGAAAGTGAATTCATCTACTATTTGAAATCAAATTCAAGGTGTCAGGTCTGAAGTCTGAGGTCTGAAGTCTTCTCTGTTAGTGAAGGAAATTTTAGTCCATGTACTATTATAATGTAGTTCATGGCAGAGCCAACTCTGAAGAGCATCTGTAGTACTCAGGGCCGTGTTTACTAAGAAGAACCACGATGGTGTATCAACACTGAAAAACATTATCATTTTCTGAGAAAAAGATACAGAGTTGCCCAAGAGGTTAATCTGGCTATGCATACAAATTCGTATGGGTATTGACTTGGATTATCAGTTTAAACTCAGTGGCTATGCACAGGCATAAATTTGTGTTGTTAATTCCCATTAATATCCAGAGGCCTGATTTACTAAAACCAACAGTCACCCCTGTGATAACTTCACCTTGTCTTATCAGACTACTTAGGAGGAGCCCTCAGGGCTTAAAAACAGGATCCAAAAAACTGACGTGGTGGTTTGTAAGAAACAACAGAAGGAGTGGAGATTTATGCAGTTACTGTGGGTGCAGTTTGACCCTGGGACTATCACTCAAGTAAAAGGCAGGTACTTGGGTGTACAGCTCTCTTCTATCAAACATGTTCATTTTTAGATGGAATGCTTTAAAATATCTAAGGGGTCAAGGGAAAAACCTTTGGATATGTAACTGTGTAGTGCTGCTCCTTGTTCCAGTGTCTGTTCAAAATATGTTAAACCCTCCTAGAGCATGGGCTGTCCAGAAAGGGCACAGTCAAGGCTGACTTCAGCTGCTTGGCATTATCATCAAGGCTGAGGCTGATTCTAGAATGACACAGAGGGCTTTGTAACTGGACAGACTTTGTTAATTAGAAAACTTCCTCCATGCTACAGTCTTCATTGCTCTTCACATAAGTGTCTGAAAGGGGAACACTCTTAATATAAATGAATAACATGTTTTTCTCAAAAAATGCAGTTATGATGTAATGATTTATTTCCCCATAACAAGCCCATTATCAGTCACTGTTTTCCATCTGTATTCCCAAATATGTCTCAGAAGTTACTGAATAGACTCCAAGAGGCATAGATCTCAGCCTTAACTATTTATTTTAATTTGTAGAGCTCAAGATAGTCACGTAGTGTGATCAATCTGAGTTACGTACTTTAGTATATACTGCTCACTTTATGCAACTTCAGCTCAATCCTCGTGTTCAAGCAGTTGGCCTTCAAAGATGATGAACTAAACAAGAGAATAAAAATCTTTCAATGATGCAAGTTCAGTATTGTACCTTTGTTTTGCATGAACTGTGTTCAGTTACATTCGATTTCTGATGTGTACTTGAAGCAATCTGTTCCAGAAAGTTTAATAATAAAGTACAGAACATGGGTGACACTAGACAGACCTTTTGGCTGTCACAGTGACATTAATTATTAATTCTTATGCTTTGATGAAGCAGAAGAAGAATGTTTAAGAAGTACAGGAGACTCATGAATTCTGTGTTGGAATGACACTATAATTATGACTACAGTTTTGCTTTGGTTTTATTCGTTTTTGTTTTCAAATTGTAGAAAACAGTGTATTTGTTGCACCTTAAAAAACAATGTTTGGACTCTATTTTTTAAATAAAACTGACTTCCAGTACTGAAGACATTTCTTGGACATCTTATTAATTAGCAAAGTATTTCACTTAATGTCTTTGTATGATTTTGATGTTTCCTTTTCCCAGCTATAGGGATAACTCAAGCCTGATTAATGATTTAGGATATCAAGTTCAGTTATGGGTTAGGTAATATTAAGTAAGGTGTTGTAAAGTTCATGCAGTGGACTTTAAAGAATAAGCCTTGACAGCTGGCTGTTTTGTTTTCAGAGGAAAATGTTTTTACTTCAGCACCATAAATCCCTTAGAAATCTAAAAAGAGAATTAAAAAGATTTATCTTACTAAGTTGTTTTGTTTTCAATAATCACAAAACTTCTTTAAAACTAGACGTTGCAAAACTTCTATGATTTCATTTTTGGATATATTTTTCAGTTGCAGTTTAATTCAGAGCTGAGATCAAAGACTGAAAATGACAGGTTCAATCATGCCCATTTAATTGGATGGAACATCACCTAAATCTCTGTCAGAGGCTAAATTCTTGGTTGTAGCAAAGAATATGGGCTTGATCCTGATCAACACACTGACTAAAACTCATAAATCAGCAATATCCTAGTCTCTGTTAAATTACTCATTTCAGAAGCTGGTGTTGGATTCCCACGGCCTTCAGCTTCTTCCATGGACTGCTGTGGCCCTAACACAGCCCAAAACACATGCCAGAAAGCCAAGATGCAGCAGGCATACAGCAACTTTACTAAACAGTTCCTGTATTTTGGTCACAAGGATTAGACCTACCTGTCATCACTTGCAGTAGCACAGCTGGGAAATGGAATAGAAAATGTTGAGAGGAATTCAGTGCTGCCCTAGTACAGCTGTGCACCACATATCCTGGCCTATCCTCATTTCATCCAAACCAAATGGCCTGTTGCCATCTGTGTATCGTGGGATATCCTCATTTTGTCCAAACCAAACAGCCTACTGCCATCCATGTGACTTCTTGCTCCTTTAGGGGAGGCGCTTCCTTTCCATGTATTTCCTACAAGCTGTATTATTCCCTTGTGCTGTTCTGCTCCTCTGCTCCAAATGATATCTTGCTTCCAGCTCCTCTCCAGTGTGGTGGCCCAGAGGCCCTATAAGCACAATCTTACAGACACTGTATCCCAAATAAGAAAGGTGCATCTCTGGTGGATGGACTCCGCTTGTGGCATATGGGATTTTGCACTGTTGTTTGTTGGAGGACACAGTCAATGCAGTGTTGCTGATACACTGCACCGAGTTTCTTGAGTGGTTTTTGGCTTGCTGTCTTAATGCAGTATCAAAAAGACTAACTTTTCAGAAAAGTAGGTGCTGCATTTGCACAGACCAATCTATACGTGTTCACCATCTCAACCAGTAACTACTGACTTCATAGTGAAGTCAACCAGGAGCCGGGACATGACCATGAGAGCTGTTTCTTGAAGCAGTTATGTGTTTTTAGGCAGAATGAGACAGGAACTGCTGACTTGCAGCTGCAGCATTTGGGTGACTCTCCATCCTTCCTTTAACCTGGCTGCATTCTGAGCATAATTAATATTTTCAGTTTTAGCACATTAAAAGCACAGTTTTAGCACATTATAAGCACAGTTTTAGCACAGTTAATGATTTCAACCCTTGCCATCCTTCAGAATTATCTTGTACAGTCAGGGTTAAAACAATCTGAGTGTTCTTACTGGGTTTCCCCAGCCACAGTGGGTAACGGGTTAGGAAGACACTACCATATGTAACAGCCAGCTCAGGGACAGTCAGTATTTGGCACTTCAGCTGTGTATTGTTTGAGAAATGACTGCACAGCCTGAACAATGAGTGCACAGCTCTCTGTGGAGATTTGCAAAGCCTTGTGGTTTGTTCCTGGCTTACACAGCATTCGGAGCAACATTTGAGTGCACCAGCTGACATTACATACCCTACAGATTAACAAGTCTTCCTTAATCCACAAAGATTCAGCAAAGGGCACAGAAAAAAAAACCAAGCTGCATATTGCTCAGGAAACTAAACAGTCAAATATTTTATGTAGGAGGAGCTCCTTTGTTGTCTCAAAGTTATATCCACAGAAGCATCTCACTCTCAGGACAACCATCCCCTGTGAAGTGGTCACTTGCCAGTCTCACAACTAGACAGACATGTAATACCTAAAATCAAGCTAAAATTGGTTCTGTTTCTATCAACTACAACCAATGCTATCCTTTTTCTTTCCTACTGTATTCTAAAAGACAACGTTTTCCCCTTTTGAAGTAAACTCGCTCTTTCGACAGCTACTAGTGAGAACTGGACTGTGACTGTGCTGAACACAATTTGATGTGGAGCTGCAGGACTGGTGCATCAGCTGCATGCCGAGTGTTTCTCCTTTGATAAATGCAAAAAAAAAAAAAAAAAAAAGAGTGGCTGCAAAAATTGTGCCATGTGAAAGAACCATTCCAAATTATTAAAAAGTGAGAACTGTGGCTCTCTACTTCCAAAGATTCACAACAGGTAAGATTGAAAGGTTATTAAGCCTTATGACTTATAAAGTATATTTATGTTTAGATCATTACTAAGGTTGCATTTTGCCTAGAGACAAATTTTACTTACCCAATACTCAGATTATGTGACCATTAGAATCTAAAATTTCTTGAACTAATTACAGGGAGCAAACACTCTTGAAGTCCTCAAACCTGGGAAGAGAGACACCTAAACTCTACTGCGATTCAGGGATGAGGGAGAGGACACAAACTCTATCAAAGGCTCCAAAATGGCCCCAGTCAGCAGTGAGTTCCAATAAAAAACCAAATCACAGGAGGTGCCATCACCAGTCCTTTCCTTTTTGACAGTAGCTCCATGGTTACAGACTCTTTGGATCTGGTAGGGCTGGAATTCAGTTGTGATGTTAGGTACAAATTCTAATCCACAGATCACAGGTCTTGTAGGTGTTGATTGAAGTGCAGCTTACTTAGTTACAGCTGCTTCTTTGCTAACTTCTGCTCTGGCTGGCTTTCTGGCAAGCCAGAAGGAGCATTGTCCTACAGGCATTTGCAGATTCTACTTAAAAATAACTCAGTTGGCTATTTGGAATCACTTTGAGATGCAGATCCCATATCTTCATTGTCATAGGGAACTTAGGCTTCTGCTTATACTCTTGTAATTAGCGTACTGGGAGGCCCATCACATTTTTAGGCCTTGCTATGGCCTGAACACAGTACTCAGCTCCATGTAAGTGAAGTTATAACCTAACATCCATTTGTCATTGCCCAGAATTTAACCATCTTCTATTCAGTCAGTGCTTGAGATCAATCATCATTTATATTACTGTACTAACTAATGATTTTTGATCTCTGTCCTATATTTAAGCATCTGTTTCATAATACTATGTATTTGGTTACCCAATTAACTAATTCAAGTGGTACTATAATTAGAGGTAGAACAAATGTATAAATGGTCTGGCTGGAGTATTTCACATCATCGATAATTAAGATTAACTATGAATTATGTTTTGTCCCTGTTTCAAGAACTTTTAAAGAACACTACTAGAAAGCACTAGTCACAGGAACACAAGGAATAAATCATAATCTCCTCTGCACCTCTTCTTTCCAACCCTGTGGGAACGCAGATGAAATCATTCACTTTCTCTCTGTCAAGCCAGGTGTAGGTAATAGAAATTCCTGCACCTTTGATGGCTACAGCAACACCTGTTGAGTAAATCTCTTCATGCCAGACTGCCTCCTTCCAGATACACAGGCACCATTCCAGTTTTCCCTCTGCATAAGGGTAACCAGATAGGGCAGGTAACTAACAGCCTCATCCCATCCTCCTTTTCTCACTTCCCTGTTTTTCTTCTTGTTCAGCCTCTAGTCCCAACCCATTCTGCCTCTTTTCTTCAGCTTTTCTGTAATAACCTAAAAACCCACAAACAAATCAACACATCTGCCCTTTCTGTTCACGTGGGACTTCTGCACAGAATGCAAATTTGTCAGGAACGAAGTAATTGGCTAAGCTACAGTCTAGTTTCCAGTATTATTTTCACTGTATAAACATTCAAGTGCTGGTGAATTTTAAAGACAAGCTGTTGAGAGACCAGGACCAGAGGCCAGCTTGCTCATCTGATGGCCTGGTACGTACAGACCATAGTAACAAATATCTTATTTGCTCTTCTTTTGTCTCCATGTTAGAATTCTGCCTTCTTGATGTTCAAGCTTCAACAATTTGGGGGAGAGGGGGAATTGTTCTTTTGCCAAGATCTTTTTTTTTCTCAGGAGAGTGCCGTCTTCATGAGACTATGAAGTTTTTTTGCCTCTCTTACTGAAGCTGTTCCATTCTTCATGAACATTAGGCCAGGGATGAAAACAACCTTCTTAGCAGTGGCTACATTTGCTCACTGGGTGGGGAGGCAAAAGCTGAACCCGAGGTCCTGTCTGCCATCTGCCTCCCTGATAAAACCACAGAGATTTTGTGTTAACACAAGTCTGTACGTGCAGGGAAACAAGGGAACTGTGAGAAGTGGCTGGTGTAAGTGCCAAACTCAGACACTGCGAGATTCAAACGGACACTAAGCCCAGGATAACCTGTGGAGAAGCAAGGTGGAATGCACATCCATTCTCTGTGTTTCTAAGAGACAGCACTCCACCGAGATGACCAGCTCCTGCAGTTCCTATTTTAGGTGTCTGGAGTTACACCAGACATCGTATAGGATGTGTGAGGTCTTCACATCTGCCTGTTGTCACTAACCATCCTCTCCAGTGTAAAAGCCTGCAGTAACTGTGATTGGTTGATAGACACGGAGTGAGGGGCAAGACTAAAATGTTTTCCTACAGCAAAGGGGCTCCAGCATGGAGCATGCATGGCTGCTTAATGGTCAGCCACTCACAGACAAATATGAGATCAGCCTTTCTGTGGATCACACCATGTGGCTCCACAAAAGGGTGAGCTCACTCTTCCCACCCCCTTACAGAAGTTTATTCTCTTTAAATGGAGAATTGCAACTCAGTATTGACACGAGGTAAGGGACAAGAAACAAGTGATTGACCCTTTCCACTCCTGTTCTGCCAGGGCAGTGCCTTCATCCTCTCTGCTTCATTAGCAATACATATGTATTCATTTATACATATGTATTCATTTGTGTGATTCTTCGCACAAAGGCCCCTGAGTAAAGCCCAGTCTGCACCACTCCTTTTCCTCAAACCTGTGGCACACTGTGCCCCACACACAGAAACACCAGGTGCTCTGTGGTGACATGCCAACAGCAATTGGAGCAGCAGTGCAGACACCTCCTCCTCAGCAGAGCTGGAGGCCACTGCTACTGCTACCTCCTCCCATCTCCATTGTCCTGGCACTGTAGGGCTCTGGGAACAGGAATGCACAGAGGAAAAAGGTGGAGAACTGTGGTACTTGGCTGAAGATCCACCCTGCTGGGACTAACTTTTAAGCTGGTCCTCAGAAGGTCTGGCTGGCCATTTCCTTCCCACTACAACCTCCTGCTAAGCTCACAGTTTGTCAGGGGAGGAGGATTCAGTGAGTGAGTGCATCACACATCACAGCTACACCAGGAATTGCAGTTAGCTTATTCTTTCAGAGATGCATAAAGTCTGCCTTTCTCAGATGAATGGAAAACCAAATCCAGTGTTGTGTCTACCACAGCTCCATCTGCACTGAGCACAATAGGGCTGCAGTTTATCACACCAGCCAGCTATAGTCTATCTTCATTTCTTTCCTGCAGTGCCAAAAGAGCCCCATGGATATCTTTAGATTTTCTATGAGCTTCAAGGAGAAGATCTTATCAGTTATAAGGTATTTAAGTACCAGAGGGACACTAGGAGAGGCCAACATGTGCATAAGGAGAGCCAGCTGTGGTGCACAGGAAACCTGTGCTGCCTCTGAACCAGCAGATGGCATTTCAGGGACCTCTGCACCATGCTGGGGCAAACACTACTCAAGGGGTAATGGCTTTAAACTGAAAGACAGGTTTAGGCTAGAAATTAGGAAGAAATTCTTGACTGTGAGAGTGGGGAGGCACAGAGGTTGCTCAGAGAAGCTGTGGATGCCCCATCCCTGGAAGTGCTTAAGGCCTGGTTGAATGGACTTTGAGCAATCCAGTCTAATGGAAGGTGTCCCTGGCCATGTCAGGGGTTTGGAACGAGATGGTCTTTAAGATCCCTTCCAACCCAACCCATTCTGTGATTCTATGATTCTGTCCTGCACTTCACCAATCGCTCGGGATATTCAGCTGATGATCCAGTGCTCCAGGGTCAAAATTCAGCCGCAGTATCTATTAATTAGTGTTAGGATAATGAGCTCCGGTGCGTTCAGCCCGCGGGAACCCACTAGGTGGCATTCCAGTCCTCGGCATGGCCGAGAGGCAGCGACAGTGCCACCAGCTGTGCTCAGGTTGGCAGAGGCCACCAGGGTGTCCTTGCTGTCCACTTCTGATTCTTGCAGGAACCAAAGCTGTATGATTGTTTGCTGTAAACATGTATGCCAACTGAAAACCTTTTTTTGTTTTTTTTCTTCTTCTTTTTTAAGGTTGATATATTCTGGCGGGAAAAGGAAAGGGAGAGGAAAGAAAGAAACCTTTTTCTTTGTTTGGACTACTTGGCAGGGCTAAAGCAGGACTGTCTGTTTTGGCTCTTTAAACCACATATCACATCTGTGAAAACATAGTGGCAAAAGGAGGAAAAAATAATCTGCAATCCTTTCCTGGTGGTTTCTTGTGAGACTTTCATGTAACCAATACATTTCCATCAATTATGCATTTAGGTCACAGGATGAGTTGGTTGAAGGAATTCCTTTGCCATTTCAAAGTTGCTGTCAGGAAGAAAATACAGCCAAGCTGAGAGAGCTAGAAGAAATGCAGATTTGTTCTCCTGACCTGATATTTTTCTTTTCCACTTTCTTTACCATCATTCCTATTTGCATAAGCATTTCCCCTGGCACAGCAAAATCCATGTACGGAATGCACAGAGGCCCTTAAAGCATTGAATGGTCTTATTTTGAAATGGCAATTCTAAAATATATGTAAACATTAGAGAATTGAATAAAAGGCCTTCCCTGTAAAACATTTGGTCAGATCTGGAAAACAGCATATGCTCCTCGGTGGACAGCGTTACCATATGTAACCTTTAGGCTTCCGTGCAATTTACAACCCCAAGTAAGGTGTTTAAATATCCTTTTAAAAGTATAATGAGAAATAAGTGCTAAGGAACAAGTTCCACACAGAACAGGCAACAGCTGATGTTAGCTACTGAAAAATGCTAGAAAACACCTTAAGATCTTACCTCTTCCCTATATTGGTGATCACAGGAATCTCAGAGCATTTGCTGTTTTTCTTGTGAAAAATGTCTGAGAATTTGTGGAAATGCTTCTCGTGCTCTGGTGCATCTTACATGTGCTTAGGAAGTCGTGCAGGAAAGCAGAAAATGAGGGGTCAGGGCTTTCCACCCCTACACCAGTAAGGAGGCTGGCACCATTCTCTGAACCTTGGCAAAATTAACATGGGAAAAGCAAGAGGGGAAAGAGAGAGATTGCTGCAGTTAGTAGGAGAAACTCTGCATTCTCACCCTTTCTCCCAATTCTGCTTTTGAATTTTACTTACTTTTAAATGTACAATATATTACCAGGCTAGGGAACAGGGACAAAATGAAAGTCTTCCTCTGAAATAAACACTACAGCAATTAGGCTGAGCATTTTCCCTTTCCATGTTGAGGCCCAGCTTCATCAGGCAAGGCAAAGACTGATTTTCTCTCTGCTCCTGGCCTGAATGTTGGGTCAATCCCTTGAGAGACAAGGCTGTGGCTGCTGAGAGATTTGGGCTGAGGAGGATCTTAGAGCCAGGTGATGCTTTTCCAGTACATCACTTCTTCCTTGGGTCATGTACCTAAAGTGAGTAGGTTGTGACATTCAGCAATGCCAGAGTACTGACTTAGGCTGGGGAAAAGCCAAAAGGCTGGCTTGTCTAAGATAGACCAAGGTCACCCACATGTTGGAGGCTGTCTCCATAAGCTTAGTGAGTCATGGCAAAGCACAGCATGCTTGTTTGGAGATTCACCGCTGGCTCTGAAATATATGGCTCCTTAGCAGGATGCAAGTTTGGCTAGCAACAACCCTCCCTCCTAGAAAGCATGGAGAAAAGATCAGCAGAGAGGAAGTGTTGTGCCTAAAGAACTAGAATACCCTAGGACCAAGGTACCTTGACATAGCATGTATTGCCCCATACCAGCTTGTCTGGAATAATATATCTGGCAGTGAATAAATAGATTCTTACTGATCCTGAGAGATCTGCAAGGGATGATGGAGAATTTGTGAAGAAGCCTCATTTGAAGTCGTTAGGAACCAAAGGTGCTTATTGCAAAACGAGTACTTTTACAACCTTGGGCTGAGCTATCTCTCTGCTGAGAATGAAATCCAGAGTATGCCTCTTTAATCCAGAGCAATTTTTATTCATTTGTTTTGATTTTGGAAGAGAAAGAGCTAAGAACTACTTCAAAGGTTAAATTTAGCATATTTGTAGTAGATATGCATAATCATTTATGATATTTAAATTGATTCTCAAAATAGTCTCCCCAGTAATAAAAAAAAAAATCTCCTAACTGGCTTAAAAGAAAAAAAGACAAGTTACATTCTGCTATAATTAAGGTCACACACTCAAAAGTTAGCAGTTTGCTTATGTTTATGAAATATATCTGTCCTATGAGACAGGCCATTTGGAGGCAGGGTTTTTTCATGCCTTCCTCTTGGAGGTGTCCTACTTTCCACAAACACTTAGTATGCATTTCACAGCATGAGAGTGACTTTAGCATTGGAATGGGTTGCCAAGGGAAGTGGTGGGGAAGTGTTCAAGAAATGACTGGATGTGGCACTTACACGGCAGCGTTCAGTCAAATGTTGAACTTCATGATTGCAGAGGTCTTTTCCAACCTTAATGATTCTATGATTCTGTGGAAGCCTCTGGGTCTTTTACCTAAAGCCTCTGGTTCTGCTGCTTCCTAGATTTCCCTAGGAAATTGTTAATTATCTAGTTAATGTTGACCAGTAATAATAATAATAATTAAAAAAAAAATAATGCAGGCATTTTCTCCAATACCATTTGCTAATCCTGGTATTCTCCTGAGAATACTCCTAAATCACTGGGCTGCTGACTAGCATTAAAAAGCAAAAATGGCATTTCCGAGAGCAAAAGTCTTCATTTCCTTTACTTTTCTTGCAACTACAATAAAGTGGATCATGCTGAAGAAAAGAAAATCTTTTAGTGACATTTTTGTGAGGAAAAAGCACTCCAAAATATTGCAGTCTCCCCTCACCCAAGAATGTGGTTTTATTGCTTAGACAAAAGCATAAGTCATTTCTACAGCTGCTCTTAACCCCTTAGACACTTAGACTCAGATCTTAGTATTTCTTCCAAGGCTGTATCTTACTAAATTGTGGGAATAAAGTCTTGCCCTTTGTTAGAGTAAGTACTAAACCATCCTAAGATTTACAGCCTGTTTATGAAAGATAAGAAAAATCAGGCTTTGAAAATCCCACTGACAAATTTTGCAGCAGTGGAAGTATTAGCTTTGCTCTTCTACTTTTTAGTACTAGGAATTAATTCTGGTTTACTTTGCTCTAAACCCTGTTTACTTTCTGTTTTCCAGCATCACAATCAGCTAGAAATTACCTTTAACCCTAGAACTTTATTTTTTCTATTTCTGTGCAATAGTATATATTAAAGTGTGTTAAGTGCTTTTAAGCCATAGACTGGCAGGTGCTATATAAATATTTATCTTTGTTATGATTGCTTAAAGCAGAAGAATCAGAGGTATATAAAAGAACAAAAAATAATATAGCCCCACCTTCTGCCCTTAGTTTTCACATCTATTTTATAATCAATTCAGCAAAAGAAATCCCTCACAGAAAGAAAATTTTCAAACTGCCTTGCAGCACAAAAAAAAGTGAATTTTAATTCATGTTAAATTCCCAGATTTACACTCGCAGTTAATTCAATTTTGAAATGTAACTGAAGAGTTTCATAAGAAACTCTTTCGGAGTCTCTTCTTTGCAATCAATCCATATTCTTTTTTTGCTTTTGTTGAAGTGGTGTTTATTCAGAATATTCCAGCTAGTGGGATGGTGGAAGTGGGAAGGAACTTTCTTTGGGGAAAAAGTCTATGTGGCACTCAGCAGAATGTGTGTTTGCTGGACTGTTCTTGTGCTATTGTTCCAGGACCACTAAAGTTTACTTAAAAACCCAAAAGTTTCAGAGAGGCCAGGTGCCTTATATTATATGCTTGAGTGTTCCTTCCTGACTGAGTTGCTTTTCCCATTAGAGTTTTTGTCCCGTTCCCGTCTGAGGTTTGTTTCCTGTTCCTTTTCATTTCACCTTAGCTTTTAATGCAATGACATCCAAATAGAAAGAGACAGTCATTGCCATGGTTTTCACTCTAAACCTGAACTTCCTGGCTTTTATGGCTTATAATCAATCCCATAATGTCCTGCAATTTCTATGTATGAGTGGCAAGAAGTAAAAGGGAGTTTATTTTGCCTGTATGCAGACAGGCCAACTTTCACACATTAGGAGCAGCGACTAATCACCCACAACATTTCCTAAAGTTTATGGTGCTGGCAGACAGCTGTTTTTATTCCGATATGATGGTTTCTTTGCAGACTCCTGCTGCCAGCAGTGTCTCAACCACTTTATTAATGCTTCAAGCACCGCACATCCTGAGCTACTGCCTTAAAAGCTCCATTCTATTTTATACAAACAAAAGAAAACTAGACTGCCAACAAATACTAAGGAGACAGACATATTGTTACTACAGCCATATGCTGTACCAAAGGGAAATTTCAGTTACCAACACCTAGAACTAAAAGAAGAAAATGATAGAATGTAGGCATGCATCCCAGGCCCCTCAATAAAAGCTTTTAACCTTACATTTTGTTTTGATTTTTCTCCCTTTTAAATCTTGGCTCTTGAAGGGATAAAAATGCACTAAATCAATTGTTTATGATATAGAAATTAAAAAAAAAACCAGTTACCTATATTGTCTGAAATGTAACGAGTGTTACTGTAAATGCATGAATTCCACATATGCTATAAATGTATAGAAGTTTGGCCTTCTCTAAGTAATTCTCGATAACAATATATAACAGCTCTTTGATATTTGACTTGATTAATGTGTAGCTTAAGAGACTGAGGAAAGCACTCATTTCATTTCTGCAATGATGACTACACACCTTTGCCCATAGTCTTCTATCTGCAAAGTTGTTCTGGTGTTTTGTGCCTTCAAAGACTTCAAAAGTATGTTGAAGCCAAGAATATACCTTACTGCTGATAGTCCAAGTGTCTGTCTTTAAACAGAATCAGTGTTGGAAAACTGGCGTCTCATGCTATGGGTAGGAAGAGGTTGAGCTCACAAATATTGGTGTGAGGGACCCAGAAGAGTTCCCTTCAATGAGTTCAACCTGGTGATTGCCAGCCTGAAGAAAAACCATCTAGGAATAAATATGTGAAAACCTCAACAAATTCAACAAGTCTCTGAACTGCAGTCAATTGTTAAATACAGGAGAAGAAACAAGTCGATTGAGAAGGAGAAAAATTCCATTTAATCAATCCATTAAAAAAAAAGTTCTCATCTCTGAGTACTGAGGTATAAAAATCTGGATGTTTGAAGTAGATTTACTTTCTTTCTTTCCCACTGATACAGACACATTTGTAATCGTGTGTATTTGTTCACTACAGTCATGCTGTTTTTAACTTCCATCTAGTTATTATTTATATGATAATAGTTTCTAGGAGCCCAGTCACAGACCAGAAGGCTACTGTGCTAAATATAGAAGACTTCAAAAAAAAAAAAAAAGTATTGAACCACAAAGATGCTAGGAAATCCACCCAATAAAACCAGTGTTGTTTTTTCAGTTGGGTTTATCATGCTGCTAAGTAATCTGCTTCAACACCCCCCCCCCCCAAAAACCAGTAGCAAGTATAGTCTAATAAACACCAACAAAAAACTAGATTTTAAACGTGGCATGATTTGCCAGTGCATCAAGTTACATTTGCACAAGTTACATTTTAAAATTCAATGAAAATCTTGAATAAAATACTTGAAAAGTATTTTGTAAAAACCTTACAGGTTCAATAAGTAAGGGCTGAAGGCGTTATTTTATTGGACTTTAATGTGAGCAATTGTGCTGATATGAAAAAAGAACAAATCTCTAATGCAGGAATTTGAGTGAAATTCTGTGGGTCCTCCATTATACAAGAGCTCAGACTTGTCAGTTATAATGACCTCATGTTACATCTGAGGCACATAGATTTAAAGAAACTGAAATAAATGAATAAATGATAACTCTTTTGGAAAGTGCCTAATACACAAAGAAAACATTGTCCCAAAAGACATCAAAAAGCACTTTTCTTGAGCAGCAAACAGCTGCTTGGCTCTTACAGAGCTGCTGGATTATCAGAACTTACTTAACTAGATATCAAGAGATGTTCTCCTTCTGGGAGGTGTTTAGATTGGATTTTAGGAAAAAATTCTTCACTGAAAGGGTGAATATGCATTGGAAGAGGCTGCCCAGGGAAGTGGTGGAATCATCAACCCTGGAAGTGTCCAAAAGGTGCATGGATGTGGTGCCTGGGGACATGGTTTAGTGGCGAACACAGCCATGCTGGGTTAATGGATGGACTCTTATGAGCTTAGAGGTCTTTTCCAACCTAAAAAATTCTGTAAGTCCTCAGGTGGTATTTCCAATGACTCAAAGGTACTGACATAGCTTCTGCTATGCTCCTTTCCATGATAACTTCAGCGTTACTGTGATTGGACTGCATCCATTGGCTTATCTGGAGAACAGCCTTTGGTCCCAGCAACATCTAGTGCAATGCAACATTATGGTGATGAAGGGTTTGGTAATGAGGTAGGAGGGAGGAAAGAAGATATGCCATAGCCGTGTTTCAACTGCTAGTCACAAGGCACAGCATTGCCATACTTGTAGGTGCAAGGCTGGCTAAGTACAGCAGGCACTGGAAATCAATTTGACATCAACTAAATTCCTGTTAAATGAGTTAAGTGTATTCATATTGGGAACAGTGCCTGGTAGCTTGTTTTAGGATTCAGGCCACATTAGACAGAGCAATCACTCCAGACCCCAGAAACATGTATTGCCTCCAACAGGTCCAGCAAGCACAGCCTCAGCAGAGCTCTACTGAGTGAACTGTCTGTTCTCCCCTCCTGCACTTCACTTTCAGCCAGTGGGCACATTTTCCCCTGCCCGAAGGAAGAAAAACATCTCTAGAGGCGCTGCTTCTGAAATCGCAGATCCCTCACTGTTAGGTGTCTGCCTGAGGAAGGTCATTGTGGCCAGTGTCCCAGCAGTAGAAACATGGGCTTAGAACTAAACGTAAGAAGCAGTCATTGCTGAGACTCTCCTGTGGGGCCACATAACAGCAAGCACAAGGCGGGACAGGCAACCCTCAAGAGGCAAGTATTTCCACCCTTCATGTCAGGCACCTGGCCTGGGTGCCTGCGTTCCTGGGATCCTCTTGCAATCAAAGAGACAGTGAGCCTCTCCTCTGAGCTATCTGCTGGATGCATGTGCTGTTTCTGCATTGGCTTCCTAGGGAGCCAGCATCCCCCACTGGAAACCTAAAGGTCTTAAATGCCTTAAGTAGATCGTGTGAGAGACTCCCTCCTCTGCTCCACCTCAGCAGTGAGTTGGCAATTGGCGGCAACACACACAGGTGAGAGGAGAACAAAGGAAATCTCCTTTATTTCTGGAGGAAGAAAAAGAATGCTCTATTTTTCTTTTAAAGTATGCAGGATTACTGATTCATTTATTCATAGTACTTGGTTTTTAATCTGTCAGGGAATAATGACCCATTATTTTATACTTATGGGAAATGACACTTTCTAGTACCTGGTATTTGCAGCTGTCAAATTATATATGTCAGCATCTGTCACTCTGCAGCGTTACTTAACGAATGAGTTTAGCATATCCCAATGAGCTTCTACTAAATGGAGAAAAATATTAACACCTCTTCTGGCAACTGTAGGGGCTAGCTGCTTTTTTGGCACATTCACTTCTGCTCTACACAGTCTCACCATATACAACCTAGGTTGCATTTTCTCAAGGGTTGTAACAGGTTTATTAAATACACTAACATACAGATTTCTGCTTGGATGGAATATCTTCCTTTCCTAAATCAAAGACTTAAAGAATAATGCATTAAATCGGCAGCATTAAACCAGAGAGAATCATAGAGAATCACACAGTATTTAAGATTGGACGTGGTCTCTGGAGATCTAGCCCAACCTGCCTGCCAAGGCAG
Organism: Dendrocincla fuliginosa; assembly: GCA_035047845.1. NCBI lineage: Eukaryota > Metazoa > Chordata > Aves > Passeriformes > Dendrocolaptidae > Dendrocincla > Dendrocincla fuliginosa. The sequence goes on from JAWWMO010000001.1 coordinate 98,521,957, forward strand.
GGTCACCAAGACCAGGTTACATAGGAATGCATCCAGGTGGGTTTGGAATAGCTCTAGGGAGGGAGACTCCTCAGCCTCCCTGGGAAACCTGTTCCACTGTTCTCGTATCCTCCATAGAAAGAAGTTCTTCCTTGTGTTGAGGTGGAACTTCTTGTCATTTATTTTTTGGCCATTGCTCCTTGTTCTGTTGCTGGGCACCACTGAAAAGAGTCTGGAACCATACTCTCACCTGCCTTCGAGATATTTGTATGTATTGATGAGATTGCCTTTCAGTCTTCTCTAGACAGGCTAAACAGACCCAGCTCCCTCAGTCATTCCTCACAAGAAAGATGCTTCAGACCCCTAATCATCTCTGTGGGCCTCTGCTGGACCCTCTCCAGTAGCTCCTGGAGTTTACTTGTCATATCCATCTTATAGTTGATCCATACACAGACAAGACCCTTCCTTAGTAGATATTCTTTACACAAGCTCACAGAAAGCTTTCCCTTTTTTGTCACAAATTGTGCACATTTTTCTATATTACAAACTGGTATCTATTTTATAACAACTTATCTCCTGCAACAAACAACAGTTTACATAGTCATTTAACAACACCTAGTAGGCAATTGTATCAGGAACAACTTTGCTTTTAAGGCTCACTGCATTGCTGTGATTTAAGCAAAACAAAAAGAATAAAAACCAGATGAGTCAGAGAGCAAGGAATAGGTGATGCTGCTACAGGGAGGATGCATATTTTTGCCATGTTCAGAAGCATATTAGTTTGGTGGGTTTTTTTGTGTTTTTTTTTTTTTTTCTTTGTTTGTTTGGGGTTTTTTGTGGTTTGTTGTTTTGTTTTTTTTTTTTTTTTTTTTT
>JAWWMO010000001.1:98522908-98547338 GCA_035047845.1 Dendrocincla fuliginosa
TTTTTTTTTTTTTTTGTTTGTTTGGGGTTTTTTTGGTTTTGTTGTTTTGTTTTTTTTTTTTTTTTTTTTTTTTTTTTTCTGAAAGAAAAGATCCCATGGCGACTCATATTCTTGACTAGTGAACTTTCCAGGATTATCAGGGCTTTTGGGCTCTTCATGCTATCCACAGGCAGGACCCTGGACCTATCTTAGACACACAAATATATCCTCGGGCTAGAAACTTTGAAATGGGACTTTGCTCTAGGACTTTTGCTACAGGATGGACCATAATCTGGCACCTTGACTTTAGGGAGGATTACTGTGGTATATTGAAGCAACAGTGTTGTTTAGTATAGGGTTCTGTGTATTCTAACACAGTGTGTTAACTTTTCTCACTAGAAATTCTGTGAGAAGTGTTCTTTCTTGAAATAAGTCATGTAGAGGAAAATTCCTGTTGTACTTACACGTCCAAGCAGCTGCTCCTCGCATAAGATATAAAAATTAGGTGTTTCAGAATTAGAGGTTCCATATTTTAAAGAAGATTCTGTTTGCTGAGGTTCCCTATCTCTGATGCATGGCTGTTGCCAAATCCCAGTACCCTATAGGTACTTAAGAAGTCTGTGAGACTACATGTTTTCCATGGGTAAACACTGGAAGTGCTCAAGGCCGGGTTGGATGGAGCTCTGAGCAACCTACTGTAGTGAAAGATGTCCCTGTCTTGAGAGGGGATTAGAACTAGATGAACTTTAGGGTCCTTTGCAACCCAAACCATTCTATGATTTTATGATTAAAACAATGAGTTAGGAAGAAGTAGAGCTGATCTGCCACAAGCCTATTTCCACCTTGCTCCCCAGATCTACTTTTCTAAAGTTCAAATAGGCACCACAAAGGGATGTAAGTTACTAGAAACTCAGCATAGCTGAGTCATGCAGATTTCATGAAGATTTCTGCAGATGAAACTTGTCGACATCACCCACAATCAAGAGAAATCCCTATGAGAGAGACCCTACAGAGAGCTGAGAGCTGGAAGAAGAAAAGGAGGAAGCAGTGTCTCATCATCCTGCACAAAGTCCTAGAAACTTAAACTGACTCATAGTTCCAAATTACTGATATCCACAAACATCTGTATCATTACACAATATATTTAATCACAGAAATCATTTAAGTTGTTCCCTTGGTCATACCATTTTAATAATTGAGCAGAAAAACAGCCCCAATATCTTTCTTTCCCTGTAGTATTACATATGAAACAATATATGTCAGTGAGCTAATAGCCAAAGTGGAAAGACAAGATGGAGCAATACTACAAAGGAAATAAATCATTGATGTCATGAGTTCACCAAGTATTGCTGTTAGAAAAGAAAAACTGGTTTCTGAAATTCTACTTCTGTTAATTCCCTGGCTCAAATTGGTTATCAAATTCAAACTGGGTATATGTACTTTCTTTATATCCTGAAAGTAAAATTTTCAGCATAATTGTTATTCTTAAATAGTACTTCTTGAACTACTTAAAGCTTCCTAGAATTATCTGATATACCCTAATAACAGTGATTCCAGTTGTTTTGGAGGTTTACAAAAAATTTTATACCAAACCCTTCACTTATGCTTGCGTTGACAAAAGAAGAAAAAAGAAAAAGGATATAAAAAGTACTAGTATTCACAGTGATTGAAATGAATCTTAGCATTATTTCAGATATTTGTCGTGGGATTATCTGACCAAACAGATATCTGCACTGTAGATGTCTCCTATATCTGAACTAGTTGCCTTTGGCTTCTTCCATATGAATAGAGGAATAGAGGCATTGCAGCACAACCCGTCACCTTAAAGTCAGCATTTAAGATACGCATCCAGGGAATCTCACCACATATCTAATTCTTTCTGATAGTGAGGGAAGAAACATGGAACAATAAGAGGAGCTGTAAGCATCTAAAGTAAAGTGAGAAGAATTCTATGGTCAGAAAATATGAAGATTAAATTGTGTTTCACTCGGATTCATAGGTGATCAGGTCTGTACTTACATGAGATCTGAGTACCCAATGCTCCCTTCTGTTGAGTACTGTATGCAGTAGAGATTATCTGAGTAGAATATTCAACAGGGAACAACAAAATTTTCCAGATCAATAAAAACAAGTAACAAGAAATCTTAACAACAAAAATGAGCATGTGGATAGTTGATCGCAGGTGGCAAAGGCTCAAATTAAAGCACTTCAGTGAAATCACCGATAGTAACCCTTGAAATCAGAGCCACTGACCTGAAGCACAAGCTAAATGTAACATCACAATATTTTTACCCTTCTAAAATGCTTAAAGACAGTCTTTCCTGTTTTAGCTTTTCGGACATTAATTCACCACATTTTAGTGTGCTTACAAAATGTTATTCAGTTGGGCAAATCACCAAAGTAGCATATAAACCAGCATGAACTAATGTAGTTTATGTGGTATTAAAGAACATGCATGATAAATTTTGGATTTTAAATACAATAAATCAGTCATTTAAATTTAATATAAGCTGCATAATTTAATTCTGCTTCATTAGCCTATATAAACACAATAAAATCTGTCAAATGCAAACAAAGGGCCTCCTAGAGGTGATATTTTAATTGTAATAAAACTGTCATCTAGATTAAGAGGCCAGCTGAACAATTCATTTCTTCATAGAAGTTAATGCTGTTCAAGAAAATGAGCTTTATGTTTAATTTCTTCTGATGCCCTGGTCCTCAGGAAGCAAGAACTTTCCTTGCAGTAGAGAGCAGAAACAATCCACTCTACAGCTCAAGCATCACACAAGTGAAAAAAGAAAGTAAAAAAAGGGCTGGGTTACAACACAAAGCTCTGCCCCTGCTGCTTCCTTCAGATGATTGTATGTAATATAAATGGGACTTTAACACAGAGATGGGATTTAGGGGGAGACCTTTTAAGCTAGTCAAACATAATCCAATATGCTTTAGCCAGGTAGGAAGAGGAAGTTTTCCCTGATGCCCCCCTGCACAGACCAAGGCACCACAAATCCACACCCAGATTCCCCTGGCATATCGCCTCCCACAGGAGTCCCTGAGCTGTTCCCTCAGCCAGGGGGAAAAGTTATCAATCACCAACACACACTCACTAACAAAATTGTACCTGCATTTCCTTGAGGTAGCCAGTGGGGAAAAGGGATATTGGTTTTCATTTTGCCCCCCCCTTAAAACGTTAATAAAACTTGTGGCTTATTTTAGTTGGCTGAGAAGCAAAACTCTCAACTCTTCCAGTGATTGGCTTACTTGCTTCACTAGATGTCTTTCAGCTGGTAACTATGAAATATTCACAAATGACAGAACCTAATTCAGCTGGGACAGTCGACTATCAGAGGTTAATTGTGCTGGATTTACCTCCCCCCGCCCCTGCTCCTCCATATGCACTCATGCTGCTCTTCCGTATTTCATTACTTCATCTCTGCAGCCTATCCAGGGAAAAAAAGCAACAAGGGCTTTTTTCATCAGCCTGTTGTGAAAATGCTAACCTGCACTGAAGGGAAAAATCATCTTTTGCGTTAAAGAGTTATGTGCAATTGTTTACCTTATCCTTTGAATTTTAATCCCTAAAAGCATTTCCTTCCTAAAAATAGAGCTGCATACTTTCTAAGCCATTTAGCAGCCAGATAGAAAAGCCACCAATGTGCCTTTGACTGTTTTATTAATACCACATTTAAAGAAGAAATTTCTCTGCAACTCTCCTGATTGACAGAAACTATAAAGCATTAACAGGGGACAAAGATGCATCTTAATTTCTCCACAAAAGAAGATACTCTGCCAGGGATTTTGTGGATGTATTTACAGTTCTTCAAACTAATTTTTAATCTGTGTTGGATTTCTTCATCCCTGGGTTGGGTATCTCTGCTGTATGCAGGAGCCAGCAACTGCTCTTTTCTTTGACTAGCTGGGTACCTGCTCCTGCCAAAGCCATTAACTGAAACATTTGTCACTGAGAAGGAACAATGACAGCTTGAATTTCCAAAGGCTGTGATTTCTAACACTAAAACAGTCCCAGCATTTCTGAAGAGTCTCTCCTGCATCCCTCCCAGAGCCCGCATACCTGTCCCTAGGCTGCAGGGAAGTTTTGGGGCAGAAACACATTGGCAGGGCCCAAGGCTGCCCTGGAGCCAGTGACGTTCCCTGCATTTTGGGAGCCCAGAGGGACATGTTTACAAAGTTACCCATGGAACAGGTTAGACACATCCTGATGATCTGTACTGTTCCCAAGAGTTTTCCCTCCCTCCCTCAGTGCGTAGCACTCCCTATGAGGGTATTGAGTCACTATGTTCCCTTGTAAAAAGTCCCTCTTAAATCTTCTTATGAAGGTATGACTCTAAGGTCTCCTTGAAGCCTTCTTTTCTTTTTGATGGACAACTCAACTTTCTCAAGCTGTCCTCACAGGAGAGGTGCTTCAGCTCTCTGATCAGCTTCATGACCCTTCTCTGGACCCACTCCAGCAGATCCAACTCAAACAAAGTATTTCCACATCCCTTTGATTTTCATTGTTGTGATTTTCTTGGCCCCCAGAGGACTTTCTAAGCTTCAGAAGTGAAAGGGCAGTGTAATAAAATAAATATCTTAAGGGTTACCAGATCTCTAGATATCACCCTTGTTTTGTAGATGAAAGGAGGGTAAACACAATTTGTGCAAAGAAAAAAAGCCATAAGAGATAAAGACAATTTTAACAAGTTGAAGATGATGGGTATCTGTCCCTGAGGAACACAGCCAGGCAGCTGGTGGACACAGTGGGAAGAAGAGGAGGAGAGCTCCCCATCACAGCCAGCTGTCACATTGCCACAGTACCCCACCCTGGGCTCACCTCCTGGGATGTCATCTGTGCTCATTCCTTCACTCAGCACTAGCTCAGCACTTGCTGGGCTGGGGGGGGACTGAAATGTGGGGCTCAGGTGACCCTCCTGCTCACCTGGCCTGCACTCCCAGCAGACACCAGAGCTGCTCCAGCACCACCACCACCATGGCCCTGACTGTTCCCAAATGTTCCAGCGTTCACAGAATCCAGGCTAAACCTGTAAGCCATTGCAAATAATTTCAGCCTCCAGTGAAAATGTAAAGGCACAGCAAAGGCCAACACCCTCCTGTTTCAAGGTGGTCGAGACCTCAAAACCAGCTTGGATCCAAAAAGCCTATGAAGTACTTTGCCTGACGAAGTCCACCTGGCATCTTTCCATGATTACATGATTGTATAGGTTTGGGAAGAGAGTGTTTTTAGCTGTTTTTAGCTAGCTACTTCAGACATAAACTGCATAAACACAGTTCTGTGCAAATATATATATAGCCTGTGCAAATATTAGGATACTATGCATGCAAACAACCGTATCACTTAGTTCTCCTGAAAGTCAAAGGTCCCTGGAGCAAACCGTGATAGTTGCCTGTGCGAGAGCATAATGTCATTTTTTCAGTTGAATTTGAAATCAGCAATGAACAGCGGTAAGACTTGCCTTCCAAAGCTTTGGTTTCAAAACATATCACAGAGGCTGTCAAACTGGTCAGTTTATGTGGAGTTGGTAGTTGTTTACGACAGTAGAATATAGAACACATAGAATATACAATCAGCTAATGTCTTTGGAGTTTATGAGGGTAGTACCATGTTGAAATAAGTTGGTTTAAGTAATTAATATAAAATTATGATTGGAAAACATTTTTCTCTTTCTTTTTGCTGCCTTTTGTTTTCCCAGAGTTTAAAATTGCCCTGTTCGTGTGAGCTTTTCATTTAGCAGGAGAGATACTACATAATTTCTGCATCTTTTTATAGCAGGAGGTCATACTGAAAGTAAATGCAGTTATAAAATCTGTCATGAGGTGTTTATATTTGTCACATCAAGTTCCTCCTAAAATAGCTGTGAGCCATTCATACTCCCCTTGGCATACTACATTTTTTGCCCATTGAGAATCTTCAAGCACTCACTTATATACATTTTGATTTAATGGTAGAACCAAACCAAAACAGCAGGGCAGCAACTAGCCACTTCCCACTGGTTGACTTTAGGCAAGCTTTTACTCTGATCACTTAACACAACTGCCAGTCACCCGAGGCACCTATGTGATCGCAGACTACGCCAAGTTGGAAGGGACCCACAAGGATCATCAGCTCTTACTCCTAGCCCTGCACAGGAACATCCACAAGAGTCTGCTTGGCATTGTCAGGTGAAGTACCAGCTCTAATGCCTTTAATGCCACTGGTATTTATATCTTCTTTGGCTTTAGAGATGTATCAAGGTCTATTAAATGTATAACAAAAGTAATTCAGCTACATACAAACCCATGTAGTTCTGTAGTTCAGTAGAACAAAGGACACTGGGTTTGTTCTGCAATTCAGGAGAAATATCCCTGGCTGTAGCATGCTAACTATTACATACCTAACAAAGAAGAGATTTTTCCTGTTGTAGGACCTCCAGATTAAAGTTAAGATAGTGATATCTAGATCAATACTAATGAGTAGTCTCTCATCTTTTGGCAGTATGGAATCATAATTTTGGATACTTAGTGAATGTAAGATATGATGAAGGAACAGATATGAGTAGCTCCTGCTAAAATAAGTTGAATTTTTTTTGTACAGGTATCACTAGATCGAGATTTCATCAATATGTCAAATGTAACTGTTAGCAACAGAACTGAGAAGTATTTCCCACTTCTCTGATCATTTGCAAGGTTATGGTTTATTTTCTAATCAAATAGGAACTGGAGAATCACATTTACTAAAATTTCTATTGTCCAGTAGCCCAAAGTATTTTTCTTTAGGCAGGGAGAAAAGAAGAAAAAGGAGGAGAAGTAAGATTAATAAAACAGAAATAAAACTGAACCAGGATACTGGCACAAATGTAAAAAGGCAAGGAATATTTTCATAGAATCACAGAATAGTTTGGCTTAAAAGGAACCCACCTTTAAAGGCCATCTGGTCCAACAACCCTGCCATGGGCTGAGACACCTTCCACTAGACCAGATTGCTCAAAGCCCCATCCAACCTAACTTTGAACAATTCCAGTGATGGGGCATCCATGACTTCTCTGGGCAATCTGTTCCAGTGCCTCACCACCTTTATAATAAACAAAAGTGATCCTTATATCTAATCTAAATCTACACTCTTTTAGTTTAAAATCTTTACCCCTTTTCCTATCACAGTAAGTGCTACTAAAAAGTTTGTTCCCACCTTTCTTATAAAGCCCCATTTAAGTATTGAAAGGCTGTAATAAGATCTTTTCTTCAGGCTGAGCAGCCCCAATTTTCTAGGCCTGTTTCAGAAGAGAGGTGTTTGAGAACTCTGACTGTTTTCATGGTCCTTCTCTGGACCTGCTTCAGCAGGTTCACATTCTTCTTATTTTGGGGGCCCAGAGCTGGATGCAGCTCTGATTTTAGACAAAACATCTTGTTATTAGTTAATGGCATGAGAATCCCATATAGGATGAGTCCAGGAATGATGGAAGGGAGAGCTAATGGCATGGCCAGCATTTCTTTCCCAGATTCTTTTTAGCTTTTCCCAGTATCATGGGTGTGATAAAAGGTGTATTAGGTTCTCTCAGGAGATTCTGTTCTGTCTATAGGTGCTCAAAAGATGGAGTTTAACCATGCATATATTCATAGATATGTTTCAGTTTCAGCTGACTTCTGTATGGTTCACTAGCTGCATGCATAACTAGAATTTAATGGCAAAACTTTTGTATATACAGTGGGAGTACAAGAAGGAAATGTAGGTCAAAACCAACAAAACCTAGCTGAGATTTCTCCTGTTTTGTTTCACCCCCACCTTTTCATGGCATAGTGTACAGGAAAACTCCTGGACTAAAACCAATCCCCATCCATCATTTAGGAAACGCAGAAGCCAAAGTGCTGTGGGAAAATGCAAAGGTCTGTTTTTTTGACCTGTGCTTGGATTTAACAACAGCTGGGATTTTCCTAGCAGATAAGCCAGAGTGAAAAATGTATACTGGGGATTTTTGGGACAGAGACACTGGAAAAAAATAATTAAAGATCACAGATCTATCAGATATTGGGCAATGCAGTTTTACAGTTTGAGATCTGGGAATTTCATTATTTCCTTAGAAGCCAATTATACCGACATAAGTTACTTTTTAATTAATTCATGTATTTTTCATAGAAGGGTTAGAAAATTCTAAAAGAAAAGTTAAAGAGTACATTTAGAGTTTTCCAGTTGTTTCAAAATCCAGAACTGGTCACTATATACTTTATAAAATAAATGCATTGAAGGCAGATATGTGTATTATGTGCTCTACAGTAGTCAAGTATCTGTCAAAAAAAAAAACGTACTTGGAGAAAAAAATGCCTTTCTACTAAAGAAAATTAAGGTTCATATGTCATTGAAGTTTATTAAAGCTGGGTTTAATGTCATGTTTTGCCATGATCCTTCAGATTCCAGTAAAAAGATTGATTGGTTTTTTTTCTCCAACAATTAAACTCCCCTGCTTTCTCACAATCATGCAGAATGATACCAGGTAGGTTAGTAATAAATTGCTTACATTTTTTTCTGAGCTTGAGGTCTGTTGGTTTTGTAACACTAAGCATTTTCTTTCTTTTCTCTGTCATGTATTTTTGGTTACAATAAGCCATATGGAGGATGTTGTGTATTTGCTGTATGACAAATTTGCTATTCTTAAGGAAAACCACACTGGCTGTGTTGGAGGTAGAATATGTGGGCAGGGGCCACTATTCTGTGGCTTTACTTTCAACTTTTTCTGGTCATTGCATATAAAGACAAAAAATTTTGCAGACAAAGCTTTTTCTGTGAAAAACCGATATATTTTTCTTTGGGTGGAGAATAGAAAAAAGCCCCCAGCAGAAAAACCAGCAGCACTGCATAGCAAGCAGTTGCATGTGATTAAATGAATGGATAAACACTTCATTTTTTTCCCGTTGTGAAGCACTACATGCCATAACCCTTTTACTCTTTAGCTTCACGCCCACTCTTGTCTTCCTCTTCCAAATCTTTTCACCAGTTTCTCTGAGTGGTTCATTGGAGTCCTTGGAGGAGATAACTCTTCTGAGCTGGCTCCCTGGGAGCTGCCTGTGGTCAATGCAAGAGGAACAGAGAGCTGCAACTCATGAGGGCAGTTTCAGGAGGTCCTAAAACAGGTGTTCAAGGGAGGTGAATGAATTCCCTTCTAAAGGCTTGTGGTATTCTTTTAAGCAGAGAACTGAAAGGTTAAGCAAGCCCATTTTTTAGGCATATGAAGATGGTTTCCACTTGGAGTAAGCACTGTGGGCATAAATAACGCATCCTGAACTGATGAAGCCTGTTATAGTAATTCATCTGGGCTTTAGCCAGTGTAAGATTTAGAGATCTGGTTGTCATAGCAGTTGAGAAGAGCTTCAAAGCAGCTATTTCTCACTTAAGCACAAATTCAAAGTTTGAAGGCTTGCAAATTAATAATTTCCAGATGGCATAAGAGGAGCTGTTAATAAAATTCTTTTTTCTTCTTCTTTCACCTCTGCAGTTTTAAGTAAAGTACGGATAACCAGCTCAGACTGGTCATCTAGCCTTTACACTGATACAGTTATGTCCATTTTTCATTCATATTTCTAGTTGCAAGAAAGCCTGTGAGCTGACTTGGTGAGTCCTATATGCAGAGTGTTGTATACTTCTCACAGACAAAATCCATGATCATAGAATCATAGGATCATTGATGTTAGAAAAGACCTCTGAGATCATAAAGTCCAACCACTAACCTAGCACGTCTATGTTCACTATTAAACCCATGACCCCAAGTGTCACATCCACATGCCTTTTGAACACTTCTAGGAATGGTGATTCCACCTCCTCCATGGGAAGCCTATTCCAATGCTTGATCACCCTTTCAGTGAAGAAATATTTCCTAATATCTAATCTCAGCCTCACCTGGCACAACTTGAGGGTGTTTCCTCTTGTCCTGTCACTTGAGAGGAGACTGATCCCCACATCCTTCAACATCCTTTCAGACAGTTGTGGAGAGTGATAAGATCTCCTCTGCACCTCCTTTTCTCCAGGCTAAACAATCCCAGCTCCCTCAGCTGCTCCTCACATAACTTACTCTCCAGGCCCTTCCCCAGCTCCATTGCCCTTCTCTGGACATACTACAGCAACTCAATGCCTTTCTTGTAATGAGGGGCCCAGAACTAAACACAGGATTCAAGATGTGGCCTGAGTGCAGGGGGAGAATCACTTCCCCAGTCCTGCTATTCCTGATACAGGCCAGGATGTATTGGCCTTCTTGGCCACCTGGGCACACTGCTGGCTCATGTTCAGTAGCTATGGACCAGCACCACCAGGTTCTTTCCTGCCAGGCAGCCTTTGAACCACTCTTCCCCAAACCTGTAGCGATACATGACGTTGTTTTGACCAAAGTGAAGGTTTTGGCACTTTGCCTTATTGAACCTTATACAATTGGCCTCAGCCCATCGATCCAGCCTGTCCAGATCCCTCTGCATATCCTTCTTACCCTCCAGCAGATCAGCATGCTCACCCAACCTGCTGTTGCCTTCAAACTGATGAAGACTGCCCTCGATCTCCTCATCCAAAATCATTGATAAAAAGACTAAATAGGACTTTCCCCAAAACTGAGCACTGGGAAACACCACTGACTGGTCTGGTGGGAGTCAAAGATCATTTGTGTCAAGAATTCAATGTTTTTTTCAATATGTGTTGTCAGGCTTTTGTTAGTTCAGTCTTTTTGGCCTCTGTCCCACTGATGGGCAGGTAACAAATTTTATGCCTTCCTGACATCAGTAGTAGCTGAAGTGGCTGCCCTCCTCTCCTGCTCTTCTCTGTGGCACCTTACATGTGTTGAGAAGTGTGGCTGTACACTGGGAAAGCATTGCTGTTTATACAGATTGCTCTTTGGCTGCTTTCTTCCCATTAGTGCAGTTGTAAATGTCTTTATTATCTATATACATATATAGAAACCTCAGTAAAGAAATTCCTTCACAGACCAAGTACTGAGGGACCAAGGGCAAAGGAGTGAGCTGCTTTGTCTCACATTTCTTCAGAGCTGGGGGCACTTGAGCTATGGGAGTGTGAGCTGAACAAAAGTTCCTGAAGATAAACTTCTGATCTTACACCGGTTGGGATTGCTGGCTGAGAGACAGCAGATGGCTCAGGCTGGAAATTGCTCTCCTAAAGACCGTTTCAGCACCTCAGGTCCTTGTATTCCCTGCCTACAAAGTCTCCCGTAAGAAACTTCTAAGCCTTGCATTAGTAAAGCAGACCTGTGTATAGACTGGCTACTGAAGTTTTCTTCCTTGATCTGCTTTGTCTTGTGTCTTTTTTAATAGCTCATTAAAAAAAAAAAGGGGGGGGGGGATGTCAGCTTGGTTTTGGTTTTTTGTTTTTAATTTGTTTTTCATTTTGTTACACAATTCAGGTGTCTCTAAGACAATTAAAAGAATATAGACAGAAGACTGCAAAAATTAACGCTGCTGCAAATGCTAATACAGTGACTTGAACTGTAAGCCTCTTTTAGGCTCATGCATATTCTTTTCTTAAAATGTGTGTGAAAATGTGTATGTATTCCTTCCCTCCTTAACCAAGATATCCACAGTATTGTTCCTTGCATTAAAAACTCCCTTCTTCTTCCTTTGACCATTTTTTGTCATAGTCCCCCTGAAATAAAGAAATCAGAAAAAAAGTAGGGAAAGAATACTGGTAAAGGCTCCTGTCCTGTCATCTGGGGATTATTAGTTTACAAACCCTCAACCTTTGACCTGGTATTTTTGCTGAAGTCTGAGTGAAGAACAAGCTCCCTTTGAAGCTCTCCACATCATGTCCCTAGGAATGCAGGATCGCTGGCACTTTGACTGTTGAAAGCCTGGATGAGTTATTGTAGCAGGTTTCACTGGCTCAGGATGGGGGCAGGGCTCTTTCCCCTTATGAACAATTAGGAGGGATCCATCTCATCTAATTTTTTTTCCTCTGTAAAGGCTGCCTATCTATTCCCAGTATTCATCAAACCACCCTCCATGGAGACATGTAAGCACCCAGAGAGAGCATTTCAGCTGACATGATAGGATATGCCTGGAGGTGATTATTTCTCTCTGCTGAATGCAAAGGGAGGCCATACAGATGAAGTCTGATCAGACAAAATTAGCCAAGAAAAGGCTCCAGCTTATAGACACAATTTGAAACAGGGCCAAAATCTTATTTCTTCAGTGTTTGCAAAAACTCCCCGTTACCCAGCACCACCACAGTCAGCAGTCCAGACAAAGGATTTGTGAATAAAGAACACTGCTGCCTAAGAAATATCTTCATCTATACATTTTTAAACAAGGTTGGTATAAACCATTAAAAGTATAATCTTGAGGGGTTTTTAACTTCTTGTTCCAAATAAACAAAGAAGACCAAGAACGTCTTATTTCTTATCATTTGCAAAAATTGGTGAAATCTTGGTACTGTAAACAGCATTGCCAACTTTCATAATTTCTGACAGATCTCACAAGAACTCACAGTACTTACAATTGTCCTGAAATCATCAAATATGCAAGAAATTTTTTTAAGTAAGAGGAAATAGTATTTTAGTCATTATAATTGCAGAGAAAAGGTAAAATATGCATTTGACGGAAGTACACTTTAAAAAGTAATAAATGTTAGAATAACATATATCAATTACATTTATATGTTCAATCTGTTCCACTTCATTTTGTTCTGTTCAGCTTTCTTCTAGTCTACATATTTAAATTAAGACTCAGCCAGCAGGTAATGTGTACATGTTTTCTGAGCAGGGAATAAATTACTTAAAACAAGATCAAAATCACAAGCAGTGCATATAAAAGCAATCATGCATGAAGAAATAAATGTATTCCAGAGCATATATGCAAGAGAAACAGCAGTTTCCCAATTGCTTTACTGTGTATCTTAAATATGCTACTTCAAGGAACTATATTTTCCCAGAACTACATATATTGATAAGCATATTTTTCAGAGATACGAGCTTCATTCCTATCAGTGCAGAGGAAAAAAAGGTATTGGGTAAAAAGAAGTAGAGGTATTGTTTGTAATAGCATTATATTGGTAGCCACTTTACTACTTGGAAAATTAAGAATTTGCACTCGGATTATTCATTCCTACTTTGAAAAAAGACAAAATGGTTCCCCTTTAACAAGGACCTAGCAAGTGCATCATACTCTTAAAAATCTGAGACATACTGAGTTTGAAAGAAGAGTCCCTTTTCAAAAAGAAAACAGCCCAGAGTACTTCTCACTTGTCCCTGTTTTGTTGAATAGGGAATCCTGCTTTAAGGCATTACAACACATGAAGTTAGAAGACATGGGGCAGTGGGCACAGGAGCCGTGTGTGGTGGGACCACCACAACCCTGGATCAGCCTGGAGCAAGGCATGGCCACATGTGCACAGCCAGCTCCCTCAAGCCTGGGACATCAGACAGCTCTTCCCTCCTCACAGCCTTTCTTTTCAACAGCTGCCAGGTATAATGAGGCTTCCAATTTGTAGAACAGTCTGAATGACAAATCACTGTATGTTTTTCCCAGGCAACATCCCCAAAACAGACAGGAATTCACGGTATTGCCCAAGACAACCTCACTGGTGTATGGAGGTTGAAATGGGCACAGTGCTGTCAAATGTGCTAAAAGAGGGAAAAAGCTTAAAAGGCAGCATAGTTGGGAACACTAACTGAAATGGCACAAACATCTCAATGAGTGCAGCTGAACACCTTTTAACCAAGGGGGAGCTGGGAATAGTAGCAATGTCCCAGAAGGCATAAACCCCCATAGCTACTAGGATTTATTTGGTGTTAACATATCTTTAATATATAAAGCAAAACCTGAACCAAATGGTGGCCTGTTATGTTTGTGCTTTTTGGGCAAATGTGTAGTTCTTGTCAGAAAGTGGGGAAATAAAAGCCATAGCTTCAAAGACAGAAGGCTTGCTACTAGGTAACTATAATGCATTGATATTTTCTTGAACCTTGACCCTGCGACACAACAGGTAGGAAGACTCTTGAGAGAGCCAAGAAGATTTTTCTATTTGAAAAATAACACTGTTTTTACCATTCATCCTGAAAAGCCGAGTGAATTTTGCTGGCTGGGGTATGCTCTCTGTCATGGCATTTCCACCATTGCTTTAGAAAGATAAAAGATATGTAGGAAAGACTCCTGTTTTTGTTTTAGCATCAAATGAAGACTGACGGTGGCTCTAAGGTATGATATGGGTAATGTGGATGTATTGTCTGGAACTGACTCTGGAATTGGGATTCATCCTACCTGTCTGGAGATGTTTGTCATAAAGACATTTGTACCTGGTTTGCTCACCACATTCCTCTTTTCACAGACAGAGAAAAGAAAGAGGGACTCTTGTCATTTGGCTCTTGCAGTATTCATAAAAACATACTTTATGAAAGGAGCTACCTATTTCCTGTTAAGTTTCACTTGCTAAGTCCTTGCTAGGTAATATACCAAGATGAGTAACTCAGATGTAAACACCTGCATCTGGTCGATAAATCTGAACATCCTGTTGACTGAATTGCTAGGGTAGTGTAGGAAAAAATGCGTTGATGCCTGCAAAAAGATGAAGGGGTTTAGAAAGTAACTGGGTTTTTAAAATATGCCTACTTCATTTAAGAGTACAAAACCCAAGGTACTGGGAAAAAGTCTTCCATCTTGGTATAAGGCATTTCAACATTTTTTCAAATGTCTTCTTTTATCCTGGATATGGATCTTGTCAAGAAGAAAAAAAAATCAGTGGCTGCTGTGCTCCTGAATTGTTTATAATTTTTTTCTTTTCAGAAATCTACCTATTCTCCTACATATTTTCTTTTCTTTTGTTCCTGACTTGTTGCTTGATAATGTTACTTTGTGATTACTACCTCAATTTAAAACTCAGAATCCGAATGGAGAAGACAAATGGCTGGTGTAACTGACAGGTCAGTGTTGCACATATTGGATGTGGTCTCTGAGGGAGGAATGCTTCTTCTGACATAGAGAGTGCAGTTTTGTTGCTGTGCCTGCCCTGAAACTATTGGACACAAATCCCGGTGTCCTTGTTTGTTTTATCACTCTTGTTACTGAACCACTTCTGTCCTACACTGCAGCTGCAAGGCACTCCTTTAGAATGTAACCTTCACTACCAAAAAGTATACATACCTTACACAATTCCAAAGCAAGTCCCAAGAGATTTAGGCTACTTTTTCTTCTCATCTCAAAGCAGTTTTGTTCGTGTCTTCCAAATAAATTTTTTGTCCTATTTTTTTTGTATGACTGTACTAAGAAACAGATAAAAATCAATATGGACTCGTTAGAGCATAGCACTTAAAACAATAATATTAAAGAGTTAAAAGTAATGTGCAGAGAGGAAAGTTTTTAGAGGAAAGGGGCCAGGTGAAAAAGAAATATAGTGCATCATGCACAGAGAATGTGTTTATTGGACTAGTCCCAGGACCAGATCAAAGGTATTGCAATAGTGGCTGGAATCCATAAAGTGTTTTTGGTGCCATAAAAGTTTCACAAATCCTTGCAGGGACATCTAGGATGTTCTTTCTAGTATCATATTAAAAGAGGGAGGAAAAGATACAGAAAAACAACACCGACCAGAAGTTGTTAAAGCTCTGATCAAGATTTCCTACATCTTATAAAGGACTAGAAGGTATTTGCTTCAAGTATGAATTCTGATGTGAAGATAAAAAGGGAAAAAAAAAGAAGTTGGAATAAATGCTGTCTGCTGAACAGCAGCCGAAAGCTGCAGCAGGAGACCTGGTATCAACCCATGAGCAATGTCACATGCGTGCACAGCAGATCAAGGGAACAGCTTTGAAGCAAGACCTTGTGTCTGCTTACTGTGATTTGGAGTTCTCTTTGGCAGAGAGGAGAAAGGAGTCCAAAGCAAGATCCTGGGCATGCTGAAAAGGTGTCTAGAATAGGGCATGGACAAGACCTTACCAGCTGTGTTGACTTTATGTGTGTGTATGTATGATAGCTAGAAATTAATAAATCTGTCAAAAGAAAGGAAGTGGAAGACAAACAGAAGAAGTCTGGTGTCAAGGTTTATACTGAACTGCTAAGGTCACTTTAGGCTACTGGAATCAAATGTTAGGGAAGGGAAATATTTCTGAAATATTTCTGCTTTAGCAATGGGCAAAAACATGGACAAACAACCCAGATGTATGGAAATGCCAATGGTCAATCATGACAAAACATGAGAACATAGGAGATCACTTCCATTCAGGTATACTCCTCCTGCTCTCTGGTACCTCCAGCATGGCCACAGTTTGGAGCAGGGCTACAGAAACACATTTTTGCAGCTGTGTTATAAATCATCATGTTGAACATCACTATCCCCAGATGAACATCAGACACCAACAACCTGAAGGAATGTAAGCACAGCTACAATGGGTTTACTGTATTTTTGCAAGCTAACTTTCCCATTTCCCATCCTCTTCTGTCTTTGATCACTTTCTTTCTTAATATCAGAATCAAAATGGTTTTGCATGGGAATTGTATCAATTCATTTAACCAAAATTGGGCCAAACATCTCGGTGGAACTTGATGTCCACTGAAAGACAGAGGCTAATGCAACTGAAATAAGGAGGGTGAAGTCAAGGCTAGATAAATTATTTCTCACTGTTAGACTTAATTAGACTGAATGTACTATTCTGAGTTTGAAAACTAGTACTGTGTGGCATTTCAGATTTTAAGTCATCTCACCCAAATTGAGAGAGAGAGAACCTTTCAGTGCAGTTTGTAGCTTCAAAAAGTAAGTATTTAATGCAGATAGAACACCTATGGGATAGGAAGACAGACTTGGATAGTTCATCAAGGGAATGTAGAGCAAGCAGAATAAATAAGGTCCAACACTGAATTTTTATTCAACTGAACTACTGTGAAATGTGTTATCCTTAAAAGCTCAGCTACACCCCCCCACGGATATTTTTCAAAAGTTTCTTCCAGTGGCTCTCTGGAGTTGAGAAAAATTCTGTATGCTGAACTATTTAGGAACAGTCCCTCAAAAAAAATACAAACAAACATTTGAAAATGCGGTATGTTAAAGTCAGCATCTTTCATCTGAAATTCTTTGTATCTGATAAGTGTTCAAAAACTAAAATAAGGCATGGTTTCTCAGGTAGTTCAGACTGGACTTCTATCTGGTCTACCATCAAAAGTTGTGTTGTTCAGACCAGGCACCTTCTTTGCACAGTTAGTGTTGCTATGACTAAATAGGCTGGGATTGTTTATTTTACAGGAAGCTTAAGAAAAAACTCAAAAATTTCCATGAAAGAGCTCTTCAGTTTCTGGCCAGCACTAGCAATATGAGCTATATTACCATTTATCATAAAGCTCTTCTGCCCAATATTCTCCTGGCTCATTTCAGTATTTGAACTCATCTCCATTTTCTGCAAACTTAAGCCAGTAGTTTAATGTTTGATATCACCTTTGTCTGATATATCTTTGCCCACAACTTTATTTCAGTTATAAGGAGCATGTACACACCTAAACTATTTTGAGCTGCCACTAGTCACCTTTGCATTTGTCTTCACAACTCTGTGACAACACACATAACACTACCAGCACCAACCTGAGCAAGTGGGAACTGAACACAGTCACTGTGCAAACATCTCAGCAGAGACCACAGATGTTTGGCAGCCTATTTAACCACCCAAAGAAGCTGAGCCCCTGTTTCAGGAATGAAATATTTTCATTCAGTAAGAAGCTTTAAAATGTAATTTTTTTTAGCTCAGAATTATCTTTCTCAGCTCTGTTGATTTCAGCAGTTAGGAGTGGATTGAGATCAGGGGTATTAATACCAAAACTCCACAAGAAAAAACAAAACACTCTCACACATGAAATGCAGAGACAACTAATTTCAGGAAATCTTATGGGAAGGTTTGTCCCATGAAGATACATAACAAGACTCTCCAGCCAAAGAAGACAAAATTAGTGTAATGAAAATCATCTAAGCAATACAGTACCTTGTGCCCTTTGGAGGTCCATCTATCATCTCTGCATCTCCTAGCCTTTAAAAAGTAAGAAAGAAATATTACATAGTTTACTCTTTGTACTGCTTTTGTGATTCTGCTAATAATTAACCGTAGCTCAATAAAACAAAATCCTCTTTGCATTTTGATGTATTAATCACCCATGTAGGACTCAACTTGCTAAGATTCAGCCTGAATGTGTGGGTCTCTGAAAAAGAGCTCTTTGGGCAGTAATGCTAATGAAAGGTATTTTTACCCTCTTTTTTATATATACTCTCTTTGCTTTCTGACAGGCGAGCATGTTGGCTGAAACAAACCTCATAGGCTTATCAATGAAAGTCTCTCCAGATTCAATCAGCTCTTTTTAATGGAGCTCATGTAAAACTTTGGTGTTCAGAAGTACTGGTTTTCTCCAGCTGGTTGGTCTATTTCCAAGAGGCCTGTGGAAGGAGAGCAACATCAGAGCCTGCATTTCCATGTTTCCTCATGCAGTGTTTATACAGACTATCAGACTTTTTGGCTCCAAATTAATGTCTTTAATATGAGAATGCATTCCTTGAGTCTGTGCCTTTCCATTAATAAAAAAAGAGCATCTTCACAAGTACTGTGAAATTCTTTCCTGACTCTGGAAAGTGACAAGGAAGATATCTGCACCTGAGAATATTGAATTGTCTTAAGCTTCATTTACAGCCAACAGAGAAATGATCTAGGGTGTGATTCATCTGGCTTATTTGAGATTTTACAAAATGATGAATTGCACTTAGAAGAACATCTTTCTTTCTACTGACTGCAAGGTGAATCTAGAATGTTTACCTGAGATGTAATTACCTAGTGACACAGCTTGTATCACTAAAAGAGGGAAAAAGGTGTTGTATTGGAATAATGCCTTTTATTATAAAGGTCAGTACTGGTACTTCAGGCCTCATAACTAATATTTTTTACTTTGATCTTTATGATAGGGCTTGGCATTTCTGCTGCCTTCTTGTAACTTTTTTATTAGGTCACTTGTAAGAACTTACTAGCTGCAGTCCCTCCTCTTCTGACAACTGTTGGCCCAATTGTCCAAAATCGTAGGATCTGATTCATGACCTTTCTTGACCTCTCATTAGGATTAGAGCTGGGCTCCAGTTTATCAGCAACAGCCTGAAACAATTTTAATCAGTGTTGACCCCCACAGCCAAGCAAGCAACCCTATTAAAATTAATGAGATGGCAACCCAGCAAGAGCAGGCAAGGCTGACTGATGGGGAAGCTACCTGATGGCAGCAGAGTCTCTTGGCAAATCAGACACACTCAGGTGTCTTGTCAACTTTGCACTCACTTTATTTTCCCACATGAACCATCAGAAATAGACACTTCTGCTTCATTCCATCTAGCACTCACTTCCTCAGAGTGAACAACTGCCCAGAGCAATCCAGTCCTATTACTCTCGAAGGATCATATAGGAATCATGCAGCTATGCCACAGCCATGGCATTCTCACAGTTTGGAAGAACAATTTGTAGGAGAGTGAGACACAGAGAAAATGTTCCAATAGGAGGTGGCAATTTCCTTAGAAGTTACTATTCCACAAGAAATAAAGAACAACAGCATTTTTAATGTGTGTAATTTTGAAAGCAGAATGTCTGTTGAAAGTTCATATTGAAAACAGTATATCTGGCACTGAAGAATGAGTGTAAAAAATCTGAGGTATCTGTGGTGGAACTGCTCTGGAGAACTGCATTTGAGCACTTCATGATCCCCTACTCCATTGGTGAAGGTTGATTTTCTTCAAAACACTCCATAGCAAGGGGTTCCTTTTCTCTTGAGACATAAGAAAATGAGGGATCATAGAAATTAAGTCTGACAAAGAAGAAAAGTTTGGGTGAAAACTATTCTGAAGTTTTTTTTTTTAAAAAAAATATATTAATGGAAACGTTTTTTTTATGAAAAGGGAAGATCTGTTCTCACATAGCTCTGTTTTGCAACCATTTGGAAGCATTAGGGAATGGCCTGCATATCCCATGCACATATAGCCCAGATTTACTTCCTCTGTCATGTCTTCTATGGTTCAGTATTCCATCTGACAGTATCCCACCAGACGAGACAGGTAATTTTCAAAGGAGTATCCAAAGACTGTCGTTCATTAACTGTTGGAATAAGGTTGGGTTAACTTCACTGAAACTAAAAGAAAATGCCTCACATTTCCTCTTGTCTAATTCTGAGCCTTCAACATCTAAAACCCCAACACATACTGGATGTTGGAAGTTCATGTTTCTTGACTGGTAAGTGCCACTGATTAGAGAATTCCTCTGGTTAGCATCAAGGACAAAGCTGGTGGTCTCTGCCTTTCTTTAGCTGGCCAGCAAAGCTATTTCAGAGAGTAATGGGGAAGAATACACAGAGAGAGGGCAGAGGCCTCTGTGCTATGCAGCTTTTAAATCCTGAGGGAACAAGCTGGTAGACTGCAGGGTACCTTTGAAAGGTAGCAATTTATGGCATATTTTTCAGAGTTTTCAGCCAGGAGACTGGCTCCATGGTAAACTAGTGGAGAGCTGGAGAAGTAGCTCAGAGCAGAAGCATCATGTATTTCTTATCAAACACTCCAAGGTTATCACAAAGAGCCTCACACGTTTGTGCTGTGAGGCTCCATTAAGTGAGATTCCTTCCCCAACAACCCACATTGCCTGCAAGTTTCTCTCAAGCTTTTTGTCTGACATTCTAGTTAATTGCACATGACCTATAATTGGAGAGTTCTTTCTATTTATTTATTTATTTTTATTCAGCGAACAGTAGTGTTTGCCTTAGGTTTTTGAGATTCAGCATCTTATTTGCAAGAGATGTGACATTAATATTTAAATACTCTGTGGTTTGAGTTACCTTTGTTTTGTGCATAGGCAACCTCAAAAAGTGTGAGGGAGAGGCAAAAAAGAAGCTATGGGATTGTTTTCAATTTTTAAATAAGCTGGAGCATATTTAGGCCCCAGTACTTTCTGCAATTGTCTTAAAAAGAAACTTTCTTAAATATTGTATCAGGTTTCATATTATTTTTGCAAACTGTAAAGAAAAGTACCCAAGAACTCTGATGGATGCCATGAACATGCAATCTCCCTTAAAACAATTACACCACCAGAGAAAAAGCATCCTTCAGTATTTCAGACTGGGTACTTACGAAGGCTCAATGGAGTTCACATTAAAAATACTGAAGCCCCATTTGTTAATGATCCATGGAATGAGCTGGAGCAACCAAACTTAGCCTTCATTACAGAAAGGACAGGATAGAAGTCATTCCTGAACATAACAGCCTGGGAAATTCTTTACGAGCAGCCAGTAAAGAAACAGTCATGTTTCTGCAATCAGGAAAGATAACAGGACAGCTACAGATAAACATGGAGGACCCAGGCAGTGCCCTGCACCATCTAATAATAGTTTGCTCCCCACACCTGGAGACAACAGGACTGTGCTCTGAAGGGGTGAAGAATGAAAGGGATGGAAGGCAAAGTGTGACTAAAAGCAGTTTGCTTTATATTTTATAAAATCTCCTTCTTCCTTAACTCTGCCAAATCTGGGGCACTGAATTTGCTTCCTTCAGACAATGTGAGAAAATCTGGCCCTAACTCACACTTTCTCATCTCAAAATTAAGCAAGGAAACAAAAAGACAGGAACAAATACCCTGATCATGGGATGGGAAAGAGGAGGCTTCTTCTCTGTAACTTGTCTTGGCTTTGTAACAGACCTTTTTCCAGCCATCACAAGACTAGGTACTGACATGGCCTAGAAGCATGAATTCTCTGCTGTTGGAGACTGAGTCAAGCTGCTTTGTAGAGGAAACAGCACTGGTGATACTGTCATTAAGATGAGCAGGGATGTGGAGAGGTTGTAGCACTGAGTGGGACAAGGGACTGTGAGCAGCTACCAAGTCACACAGCAGAAGCATCTCCCTCCTATGTCCCTTTTTTACCACTCAGTAAAGCCATCTCCTGTGTAAAGAAGAAACACTGATATGAAGAGTCAAAAGAGAAAGAAGGACGGTAAGAGCAAAGAGCATACAGAATATACTTGCCTATTTAAAGCTAGTCCTGAGCTGGAAAAATCAGTGGGACAACTCGTGCCTAGCAGTGTTTCTTCAGCAAACCCCTGCAACATGTCTTTTAACCTACAGGACTCAGGGCACAGCTGACATTGGGAGACAATGTATATATTTTTGACAAGGCACGCTCAAAGAGCTGTGGGACCCATGGGGCGCTTGTAACAAGTTCCCTTGGTGTAACAGCACCAAAATTTTAGCACTGCAGCTCCTAGAAAATTGCTTTGACAGAGAAGCAGAGTCCCATGGTCGTCCCATTAGTTCCTTTCAGGGCCAGGGCAAGACAGCTGAGATGCTATCAGCATCAGTTTCACTGACACTGCAGAAGACTGCAGTGATAACAAGACATAAAGGTAATAGGGATTTCTTTGAAATAAACTGGATGTAATGTCTGTCAGGGTCCAGTGTGTGAGATTATGGTCCCTTCGGATACAGGAAAAGAAAGCACAGACTGGTTTAAAATCTCAACATGTTTGACTACTTGGTTCTGAACCTCTGTGTGGGTGGATGCAGACCTGAGGGAAAGAGAGCATGCTAATCAACACTCTGGTCCTAGTAGTTAATAGAGGAAAACCAGAATAAAGGTCGTGATTTTTATGGTCAACTCTTACTCTCTTCTTGAAGTCACCAATGTTCTGAAGTTTTATGTTCCTGAAGCTGGGAATATTTAATTCTTATCTTTTAGAATATAAAAAGAGTCTGTGTTGATCTGTAACGTCACAAAGAGTTATTGCTTTTCAGTGTTGTAGGAAAAAAACAGTGTAAAATATTAAAAATAGTTTACTTGGGTTTTGTTTGCTTGCTTTTTCAAATGTTTTTGGGTTTTTTGGGTTTGTTTGGTTTTGTGGGGTTTTTTTTGCACTAAGATGCACTAAGTTAAATTGTACCATATATCTCACGGAGTTTTACTTCTGTTGTATGGTGCTTGTGACTTTGATGGCAACGAAGTTATTTGTATTGCAGTCTCAGCTATAAAAAACTTTGTAGGTCAAAACTCATACTAGACAATTTGCATTAGTAAGTATTTGCAAGGTTTATTTTCATATCAGCATTTTGGACTGACCATGGGTGTTGGATCTTTATTCAGAATATTTTTCCTGAAATATTTCTCCTTACCTTTTCTTATCCCTCTTTCACATGTGCATTCTGAAGACTTTCCAGGCAGATTTTGAGCCACCAAAGGCAGCTGCTTATTCAGCTAAGGCAGAGAGCTCTTGGTAATGATTTCTTAAAAGAGTTAACAGTTAACTAGTTGAATGACTGATGAAGTCATGCATTCTGCCTTAGGTGCTTAACTCAAGGACAGAAATATTTTCCTTTTCTTTATTTAGGAAAAAAAAACCCAGAAAACTGATACTAGCCTGTTTACAAGAAAATTCAGAGATTTTATTATTCCCTTTTTTACTGTACATTCCTTTATCTGATTACTGTGGGAATACACAAACTAGTTGATACATTTCCTTACAAGTATATGCCTTTTTATCTGTCTGGATTTAATTCTTTTCTCAACTTCCTGACAAAGGAACACTCTTAATTGCAGACCATGTTTCAAGCAGCTTCCAACAAGCCAGAGGGACTCAGAAAGTGAGCCCTTCAAAGCAGTTTTGCTTAGGATTTGCTCCTTCTCTTCTTTGTGGGACTGCCTAACTATTATGATGCAGACAGCCCATGCCAATGAGCTGAGAGTACCCTGCCCAGTGCAAACGCACTGTACCTACCACAACAGAGGGGTCCCCACATGCCATGCAAGGTATTGCTCAACTATTCTGTGTCTCCATTTGCTCATTTGTTACCTACACAGATGCCTTCAGAAGACAAGAGAGACACTCCGTATTACTGTATCTCTGCCTTCTAGATGATGACCTAATTGTAAAAGCATAACTAGATGTCCACTCTGAGCTGTGACCTTACATCACTTCTTCACCTGAGATTGACATCTATTCTCTTGGCCCAAGATCTTCTCTATTACTGAAGCCAGGCTCCAAAAGCTTCTTTTTCATATTATTGAACCATTCCTTTCTTTTTGCTTCAGAATTTATCTTCTTTAAGGTATCTGGTATTGTCATCTATTATCATTCAGCAGAGAAAGCATTTTTTCAGTGAAACAGTAAGGGGAGATATTTTGCCTTCTTCCTTTCCCAGCACAGCCTAAAATCCACCATAAACTGTGGCCTGCTGCCTCTTGTGTAGGACTCAAGACTGACATGTCCCACAACCTGGAAAATCCCAAAGATCTACATGTTTGAGAAGAGAGTGATCCTGAGAGTCACTCTTTACTGTCAGGCAGGTAACAGCATTAAAAAGGGAAGGAGCACTTGTAAAGACTCTCTGAGCTTACTATCTGGGTAGAGCTATGTAGAAGGGTGTGGGGTTTTTTTTTTGTTTTTTTTTTTTTGGTTTGTTTGTTTGTTTGTTTGGTTTTTTTTTGTTTTTGTTTTTGGGTTTTTTTG
>JAWWMO010000001.1:98555006-98653700 GCA_035047845.1 Dendrocincla fuliginosa
AAGTTATATTACTAGTACATTAGATCTACAATAATTTCTAACATCTATAAAATTAAAAAATCAAAAATCAAAGAAACGTTTAGGCATCAAGATGATATTCTAAACATTTCTAAACATATATTTCAAGAAAATTATGAAATTAAAAGTAATCACACACATGCTTACAAATCCAATCCAATAGGTCCTGTTCCAGCAAAAGCTCATCCACCAACAGAATAGCTCTTGCCTGAGTAGTTCTTGCATGCTGGACTGACTCCTTCTCTATAACATAAGGTAGGATTCAGATCAAGATTAAGGCATAATAAAAAAAAGAAAAAAAAGATAGTATTACTAACAGGCGTGCAATTGTCTGCTTGTAGATGTTTAAACATCATTTTAGGTGTTGTAAGGTCTTCTGCTTTGGCCTGCTTCTCCAGAAGTTTTCCCATGACTTCTGTGTCATGCCTGCTGGTTCTTTATGGATATGATAAATGTCCTGGCATGTCTCAGTTGACATGAGGCACCTATCTTCAGGCTGAGTTTAAAAACTGGGTTTTTTCTATAGCTCAAACATAGACACCTCAATTCAGAGGTCTTAGTCGCAAGCTTAATCCAGTCTCCACATTGTCCAGTACGTGACTGGAAAAGAGCCATGGTGACATTACCTGTGGCTTAAAGGTTGTTGTCATGGATGGAATTTTGGCTTTTTCGATCAAAGGTTGGTTTATATGGTGCCAGGCCCTCTGGAGGTAGATGGGGTTCACCTGTCTAAAAGGAGAAAAAGGATTCTAGCCCATGAGGGCTGATTGAGAGGGCTTTAAACTAGGTTTGAAGAAGAAAGGAGATAATACCAGTCTTGCTAGAGATGAGCCTGGGGGCAGCACACCAGTTCAGGGGGTGAAATCAGTAGCCCAGCTGAAGTGCATCTACACCAATGCAAGCAATATAGGAGGAGCTGGAGGCTATTGTGCATCAGGAAAGCTATGATGTAGTTGCTGTCACAAAAATGTGGTGGGATGGCTTGCATGACTGGAGTGCTGCTATAAGCTCTTCAGAAGAGGCAGGCCAGGAAGGAGAGGCAGCTGGGTGGCTCTGTACATTAGTGTGTGTTTTGACTGCGTGTAGCTCAAGGATAGTGATGGCAAGGTTGAGTGCTTACCAAGGTTGAGTAAGTGGGTGAGAATCTGGGGGAAGGCTAACAAGAAGACATCCTGGTGAGAGTCTGTTAGAGAACACATAGCCAGGATGAGGAGGCAGAGGAAGTATTCTATAAGCAGGAAATTTCATGATCACTAGCCCTTGTACTTGTGGGAGACTTTAAGTTGCTGGATGTCTGCTGGAAACTCAGCAAAGGCACTCCAGGAGATTTCTGAAGTGTGTGGAAGAGAACTTCCTGACACAGCTGGTAAGTGAGCCTAGCAGGAGAGGGGACATGCTAGACCTGCTGTTTACAGAGAAGGGCTGGTGGGAAGTGTGGAGCTCAGAGGCTGTTTTGGGGAGTGACGGTGAAATGATAAGAGTTTTCAATTTTCAGTGAAATAAGGAAAGGGGTCAACAAAACTTCTACCTCGGACTTCCAGAGGGTGGACTTTGACCTACTCAGGACACTGGTTCAGAGAGTCCCTTTGGAAACAGCCATTGAAAACAAAGGGATCATGGAAGGCTGGACATTCTTCAAGATGGAAACCTTAAAGTTACAGAAGCAGACTGTCCCTGTGTGCTTTGAAGTCTTCAAGAAAGAAGACTTGCCTGGCTGAACAGGGAGTTTCCACTGGAACTCAGGGGAAAAGAAGAGAGTTTATGACCTTTGGAAGAAGGGCAGGCAATTGAGGAAGAGTACAAGGGTGTTGTTAGGTCACGTAAAGAAAATCGAAAAGGTGAAAGCTCAGCTAAAATTCAATCTGGCCACTGCTGTGGAAGATAATAAAAAGTATTTTTTATAAATATATCAACTACAAAAAGAGGGCAAAGGAAAATCTCCCTCCTTTATTGATGCAGAGGAATAGTGTAACCAAAGATTAGGAAAAGGCTGAGGTACTTATTGCTTTGTTTACTTCAGTCTTTAACAGAAAGACTGGTTATTCTGAGCCCCCTGAGCTGGTACACAGGGACAGCAAGCAGAATAGACCCCCTGTAATTCAGAAGGATGTAGTTAGTGACCTGGTGAGCCACTTAGACACTCACAAGTCTATGGGGCCAGATGGGATCCACCTTAGAATATTGAGAGATCTGCCGGAAGAAGTCGCCAAACTGCTCTCTGTCATTTATTACCAGTCGTGGCTCACCAGGGAGCTCCCAGATGACTGGAGTGATGACCCTCCACAAGAAGGGTCAGAAGGAGGATTTGGGTAACCACAGGCCTGTTAGCCTGACCTTGGTGCTGGGGAAGGTTATGGAACAGAACATCTTGAATGCCATCATGCAGCAACATGCAGGACAACCATGGCATCAGGCCCAGCCGGCATGGATTTAGGAAAGGCAGGTCCTACTTGTCTTGTCCTACTTATTCTTTTACGTGACCAGGTGACCCACCTGGTGGATGAGGGAAAGGCTGTGGATGTTGTCTACCTGGACTTCAGTAAAGTCTCTGATACTGTCTCCCGGGGCATTCTCCTTGAGAAACTTGCAACCCATGGACAGGTGCACTCCTTGCTGGGTTAAAAACTATCTGGATAGCTGCATCCAGAGAGGGATGGCGTATGGCTGCCTGATGGCAGCTAGTCACAAGTGATGTTCCCTAGGGCTTTGTATTGACACCAGTTCTGTTTAATATCTTTATTGATGAGGATGAGGTGATTGAGGGAAAATTCAGCAAGTTCACAAGTTGGGCAGTAATGTTGATCTACTGGAGGGAAGGAAGGCTCTTCAGATGGACCTGGAGAGGCCGGATTGGTGGACTGTGATCAACTGCAAGAGGTTCAGTAAGACAAAGTGCAGGGTTCTGCACTTCAGTCACAACAACCCCATACAGACCTAAAGGCTTTGTTAAGAGTGGCTGGAAATCTGCCTGGCAGAAAAGGACCTGGGGCTGCTGGTTGACAACTGCTGAATATGAGCCAGTAGTTTGTCCAGGTGGCCAAGAAGGCCAATGGAATCCTGGTATGTATCAGGAATAGTGTGGTCACCAGGACTAGGGAGGTGATTGTCCTGTACTCAGCACTGGTAAGGCTGCACCTTGAGTTCTGTGTTCAGTTCTGGGCCCCTCACTACAGGAAAGATGCTGAGATGCTGGAGCAAGTCCAGAGAAGGGCAGTGGACCTGGGGAAGAGACTAAGTCATATGAGGAGCAGCTCATATGAGGAGGGATCTGGGATTGTTTAGCTTGGAGAAAAGGAGGCTCAGGGGGAACCTTAATACTCTCTTCAACTACCTAAAAGGAGGTTGTAGCAAGATAGTGGTCGGTAACAGGCCAAGAGGAAACAGCCGCAAGCTGTGCCAGGGAAGGTTCAGGCTGGACATCAGGAAGAATTTTTTTCACTGAAGTGATGGTTAAGCATGTGAACAGATTGCCCAGGGTGGTGGTGAAATCGCCATTGGAGGTGGCACTCAGTGCTGTAGTCTGGTTGACAAGGTGATGTCTAGTCAAAAATTGGATATGATGATCTTAATGATTCTATGATTCTGTTCTATAGTTGTATGATTTTATGAGGGAAAAACTTCTCTGAAAGTATGAAATAGATGAACTAAAGACTAGGAGGCTTTCTGTCATATTTTTAGTGTTTGGTGTATCATGTCTGTCGTTTGGGTATGTAGACAACTCTGAAGACCAGGTGGCGCTCATGATAAAGTTTCACATAGCACAAAGTCCCTAGTTGTTCATAAAAGGTCATAGAAACCAAAGTAGGTTGATTGAAGGAAAGTAACAGAGATGTTCATGTAAGAAAGTGTGCAGGACAGATGCATGAATATTATTAGAAAAATTCATGATGTGTCCCCATGGTGAAATGAGCAGCAGGTGCAGGGTTGCTGCAAGGGAAATTAAACAGGCAGTTTGAAAGGGCAAATAGATAGCATAGCCTTGGGACACATTCATTATAGCAGAGGAGATGTGAACGTTCCCCTAACACATGCAATTACACTCTGCTGATTTGAAAACAAGTGATTTTATTGTGAAAAAATAAAGTAATGAGTGGCCAAAAAGCCAAGAGAGCTCTTGAAAATTTCTGACGGAAACAAGTTTTCTATGAGATGGATGCACCAGAAAAGTTTGGAACTATGAACGGTGGGCTTCAGGGAAGGCATTATTCTCAGCTTGCAGGACAAGAGCAGTGGAGAGTGCTGGTCAGACAAAATTCCCAAAACCCAGAGGAAAGGGTTTTTTTCTTCACAGAAGACAGTCATTGGAAAGGAATAAGATGATTTGAATAACACTGGTACCTCTACAGAATGAATACTTCAGTTTAGGGTTTGTTTAATGTCTCCAACACATTAATCTTATAAGGTGGCAAATAAAATCCTATTCTAGTGAAGGCCAAATACTGTGCCCCAAGAGATAAATTGAAAATAAATTCACTGATCTCAGTGGAGCTAGTGTGGATTATACTATCGTATCATGAAATGAAAGTGCAGTTTGGCTCTTTCTCAGCTAAGCAAGGGAACTGTCAACTTTATAAATGAAACCAGCCTCATAGCAATAGCCTGGTTTCCCTCACCCAACACACACTCTGCTTTTAATTTCCATTTGTATTAAGGAAGCTTTATTTGGGTCATTAAGCATTTTTGTATCAGAACATCTGTCTTTGACTATAGAAACCAGTGATACAGCTTCCAAAAGTATCAGGCATGTCAGCAGTGAAAGAAGGAAGATCCAGGAGAACAGCTTTAAAACGTTGTAAAATGTGTTAGTTATAACTACTTATTTTAATCCATATATTAACCAGCTGAAAATACAAGATGAGTTGTATGATTTTATAAATACATCAAAGACTTTTGGTTACATCAAAAGACATTCACATTATTTATCTATTATGATTAGGGCTTAAGGTTTCCTATTCAAACCAGTTGTTTTCCTTTGAAGAGCACATACTCTAAAAGAGCATTGATACTTCAAAAGAACATACCTTGTACATGGAGTAGCACTTAGTAAAAATTTTGTCTTATGTTCCTCTCTCCATATCTTGGAGAAGAGAAAAATGAAAGTGGTTAATATTTATTGTCAAAAACTCCATCACCATTATGTTAAAAAGAAAATTCCTCATATTTTTCTCCCTTTCAGCCCATCCTATACTTTTTTGAGAAATAGGAAAGTCTGGATTAACATTTAGTTGGACAGAGGAGTGAAATCATTACCTTTGCACTAGTTTATGTTGCTAAGCCTCACGCTGCATGTGGGGAACTTTATTGCTTTGCAGTAATATTGCGCTTTGAATTCTGGAGTGATTGGTACAGTGAAGAAAGTCCGAATCGCTCATCTGGAGCTGAAATCAAATCAGTGTTTTTGAGAAATTTCCCACAAGATTTCAGTGAACTTTGAGTTGTTCCCTCAAATGCTTAGTAAGTCAAGCAGAACAGAGAATTACATCTTAGAAATGTTAGAAGGTAAGGGTAAATGCAGTGCTTTTCCTCATAATAGAATATTAAAATGGACATAGATTTTGGAATATAGGATTGTCAAGAAACATAACTGATGAGTGAGAGGCAATAAAAAGGTAGAGAAAGTTTTATGTGACTGTAAGTGCAGAGCAAACCAAATCAAAACTTGCTAAATTTAGCAAGTAACTTGCTAAATACCTGCTAACAAAAGGTTGCTACAAAGATGATGAATGTAATTTGTCTCAATTTAAGTTAAAACAGAGGGCAATGCCCACAGAGTGGGAGTTCAGTTTGGATGTTAGGAAACTCTGGAAGGTAGGATATATGAAAATGGAGGAGGGCAATAGAGTGCTGGAACAGGTGCCCAGGGATATTGCGGGAAATCCTGCTTCAGAGGATTTCAAATGTGGCAATGCCAGGTCTCATGACTGACAGCACCCCAGCTATTTGAGCTTGGTGACGCCAGAGAATTCCTCCAACCAGCGATTCTACAACTGCTTTGGTGACTGAAGGGCAGCATCTGTTTAGAATTACCATGTGTTTTCTTGGAATGAATCTTGCTTGCAATATGCCATTACTTTGTTCACGTTGAACATGAAAGAGCAGGTCTGCTATACTGGAGTGTGTTTGCAATCAATTGAAACCTGTTGCATTATTGACAGTTTGCTTGAATTTGTGTAGTAGAAAGTTTCTGGTCAGCTTCTCCCAGTGTCCTTGACACCTATGAAGACGTTTCAAAATGATTTTCAATTCCAGGAATTGCTCCTTTAAGCACGGGTGGCAGAGCTGTCCTTCCAAGTGTAAAGGGTTTCCCTAACCACCCATAACAGTGAATACCTTAGTTATTGTATTCATTAGTCCAGGGAAATTGCTAATCTTAAGAGGAAATGGTCATTAAAAGGAAGCATAACTATTTCATATTTGTATATAAGCTTTCATTACTACCACCCCAACTTCTTGTTACTACCAACTTCAGCTCTCTGCAATAGTGTTACCTCATTTTTTGCAGCTCTAGCCTAGAGCAGTCTGAATAATCTACAGAACATATATAACCTACAATATATCCAATAATTAAAAAAAATAAATAAATATTGACAAACAGGATTACTGTGAACACCTAGTATAACCTGAATACTTCACTTAGTTAACTTCTCTGAGATGATGCGTGCCTTTCAGAAAAGCATTGCAGTCTTCATTTTAAAAATGCTGCTGCTGTAGAAGCATTATTCTAAATAACTGTCCCAGAGTTCACCTTTTCTGACTAATGTAATTTGCATTGTACTCATAATTTGATTTTATTTCCTTTCAGATTCCTTTCACTGTATTTGGTTGTATCAAAGGTTGTCTCTATGTAAATAATGCCTGAACATTGCTAATATGTTGGTTTTCAAAGAATTTATAAAAGCACATCTTAACAATATCATACTGCACCTTTTGAGCTTGAAACTATACAAATGTTTTAAAAACTGAATAGGAAAACCAGCTCAGGTTTCTCTTCCCTCTATTATTGTAGGAAAATGAAGATCAAACAAACTCAAATGAGAAAAGAAATCCATGACAAAAAGTACAGTACAATGTATGAAAAGTCATTCCCATGAGTTTAAAATGACAGTAACATTGGCTGCCTCATTGTGAATTTATATCAAAGGCAATGTTTAGTCATCTAGTGCAATTCAGTAAACTGGAGATCAGAGTTTTGTCTGAACTACTTAACTCTTCTACAAGTTTAGAAAGGGAGGATCCCAGAGGTGCTTCTCTTCTGAGTGATGTGCAGAGGTTTAACTCTCTGACTCATAGCGAGTTTAATGCAGACTGTGTCCACGGATCCCCACCTCTGCCTTCCTGATTCCCACTTTTTAAGGATAGCATGTGTAAATAGAAGGAAAGCAAATGAACAGTTGTTTATGCTCCCATTAATGTCAGAAAAGTGCTACGGCTGGTCTTTATAAATGTGTTAACAAAGGAAATCCCATGGTGGAGAAAAGTGTTATTTAGGTTAAAGAGCTGATATAACCTGGCTGTAAGGGAGCTTATGCTGATAATTAGAAGACTTCTAGACATTATTACAGTGAAGATCTGTAATAATTTTCTACTTGGAGGCATTAAGGCAAAAAAAAAATCTAATTAGCTGAAAAATGGAACTTGATCAATTGTAAACCTATGAGGTTACATGATGTGACTGCCAGCAATGGCAGGGGACTCAGCTTGTTGAAGTCTCTCTACTGTTTCCAGTCTTACTGGACTATTTCATCTCCTCTCAGTTGTTCCCCTGCCTGTCCAGAATTATTCATGTGGGACACCAACTGTATTCATGATATTGGAAAGAAACAGGACTGATAATTTCATGAGGCAATTCAGTTTGTTGCATTTTGTTCCTCTCCGATCCAAGACCTCCAAAGCAGTAACTGCATCATCCTTTTTTCACAGCAAAGTGTGCACTTCTCCAACACTGGTGTGAAGGTTTAGAAGTGGGTTCACTGGGTTGGTGTAAATCTGTAGGTACATTTCTGCTGTGACTCACTTATTCCTCTGCTATGATGATCCTTGCAGGTCCCTTCCAACTCAGAAAATTCTGTAATTCTGTGACTCCGAGATAATGACTTTGCTCAAGACTTGCAAGGATTTCTTTCAGAGATGATTTTCCCCACACTTTCCTGAGGAAAAAGGAAGTTTTCTCTCTCTTACTCTGCTTCCATGGGTACACATGCCCCATTTTGGCATGCTCAGAGTATGACATGCCATCACCTGCACCTTTTACCTTAGGCAACAAGGCCTGCTCCCTGTCTGCCCCCTTAATGTCTCAGGTGTCCTCTTGCAATGAAGGGCACTTCTGAACCTCAAGGATCCTAAGGGAACCTGTAACCACATGTTTTCATTATATTTTATGTCCTCCATGGGGCTTATCAAGCATTTTAAAGGTAACACCAAAGACAGGTCTCCAGCTGATTCTGTGCTTCCAGCTGGAGAAAAGTATACACAATCTTGACATTATGTAGGTGCTTTGTACCCCAGACAAGAAAAAGCTTTCTCACCTGACAAACCTTTTGGCAAAGGGCAGAGACACAAAATATTCTGTGCTTCTTTTAAGTTCACACATGTAAAAATTACAACCTGTGGCATATTTAATAGTTTATATTTACTCTTTCTCTCTCCTACCTTATTGTATGAAGTCATACCCATTAATCTTCATGAAAATAAGCCCATACTACAAAGGAATGGCTGAAAAGAAGTTTTATCCTATATACTGTTCTTAATTTGAGGACTCTTTGCATCTCAGAATTTTGAAATCGGACAGAAAACAAGTTTTGTCTTATTATATCTTAGTGTCTTTTAGATTTGCATGGATACAATTACCCTGGAAAGTGCTCTAGGTATGGTATCATTCAAATCTGCTTTAAACAGGACCAGACAACTAGGTAGAGAAAAAATTACCTGCATTCTGTAAAGCCTTGTCTGTAGTCACTTATCATATTTTACCCCCTGAAATAATGAGGCAGATCACCACAAGGGTAGACCAGATGCATAAAATAAAGCAGCAATTTCTCTTTAGATATTTGTGCTTTCTTTTACTGTACCCTGCTTTGTTGTTTTTTTTTTTTTTTTTTCTGTTAGCCAACTCTAATTTTCTTCTCCCAGCTCAAAGAATCCATTCATTTTAAGGGGACACGAGCCACCCTAGAGCCATGAAGAAGTTACAGAATTTAATCAGCTTGTTTACATTATTCATCCTTCTAATTTTTAGCAGCCTACATTTCCTCCATCATTCTCCCAGGGCATTATGGCAGCAGCAAAGCTTTTCCAGATGAAGCTGCCAAGTCTGAGCTTTTGAAAGTTCTTCTTTCACAGCTCAGGATGCATGCCACTGTGGTCTTACTGGAGGAGACTCCAGATTAAAACAGCAACCATTTCAAGCTTTAAGTCTGTAATGGAAAAATGGTTGAACTTGCTGTGGAATTAGGATATCTCCTTGCTTTTCAGTTGATCTGCATGGGACATATCCCAGGTGCTTCCTTCCTGATGCTTAGAGCTCCACTTTTCTGGAGGCCCCTGCCTCCCATGACAGCACTCCACAGAGTCCACATGCCTTTCTTATCTGTCCTGCTGCAGTTCCCCTGGATAAGCAGTGGCTGTTGCTGCCATGCAAGAGTTACCCTGGAGTCAAGGGGCCCAAGGGATATGGTTGTTCTTTATCCTCCACTTGTAACATAGCCAACTGCCATGGCAGAGAAGGTTTTGGGAGGACAGGCACTGGAGAGAGCACACAAGGGTGACATGTAGGGAGCTCATGGGAAAAGATGAAGAGCTGATTTTTGGCTCCAGAAAGTATGACAAGAAATTAAACAAAATAAAACAAGGAAGTGTTGGACAAAGCCAGAAGAATTATTCTCCAAAAGAATTCCAGTCTCTGATGCAGAGATTTGGGACTTTGCAGTGCATAGCCCACAACTGGGCTAACGTCAAAACCATGGCTGTTTGTGGAGTAACGACCATCTGAGGAGCAGCCTTCCAGCGCTTCAAGCCATAAAAGCTGCAGATGTCAGGAGTATCTTAAAGGGAAATAGCTTTAGGAATGAAGTGTTTAGAGAAATCTTGTTGAGACATACCACACTGAAGATAAATCAATGCAATCATTCCTGGAAAGTCTGGCTGACAAATTTCCCTATCGCATAGTTTGTGGGGATAGCATAAAATGTTTCCTGCCTTACACATGCAAACATTCCGGGTAATTTCGGTAAGACCCAGACTAAATCTTGGAATAAGGAAAATAGGATTCAGCCAAGAGTTTCCTGGTGCCTATGAAAATTCCCCAGGAGTCAGAAGGAAAATTATAGCTATATTAAGGTAGCCTAGAATGTAAGAGGTAATGCTTGATATGGACTTTTCAGGGGAATTTCAAATTTGATGGAAGAGGTATTATTCTGATTAGATTCACTAGCTGCAGAGTACAATTCTACAATACTGTAGTGATTTTGGTTGGATAGGTTTTCCCCCATACTGTGAAAACAGCTTTCTAGAAGACAAAAATGACACATAAATGAATACAGCATATAGGAACTGAAAAATTATGTGTCTCAGTCTCCCATACATTAAGGTGATACAGCTAGACTCTTATTTACAATCTGTTTAAGGTCTTCAGCGAGGGTGATACAGTTGCTTATCACAGACAATAAATACATATACTGACTGAGAAGGAGGTTGGATTCAGCTGCAAGTTTAGGAAACTTCTGACAGCATGGTTCGTCCACAAAGTTTATCTCCCTTCCAACCAGTGGTGAACCAAAGCGATGCTTATGCAAACAGGCCAGGCACTATTTATCCCACTTAGAGAATATGACTATCCACACATATTGGAAGGGTGTTTTTACTGGTGAAAGTGTAATTCTTTCAGGACAAAGACAGTTCTGCTCGCAAAGAGTTATCTGTTCTGTAGCAACCTGGTGCCTCTAAAATGCAAGTTGCCAGCAGTTCCTGACAGTGAGCTGATGTAGACAAGAGCTGAGGAGAATGCCAGGAGGAGCTGGACTCTAAAGAGACAGCATGGACAGATCATCAGATGGTGGGGAACCACGACCCCAGCTGCTGGTACACACAGGGAAACGTGCCCTAGGACTTGCAGTCACATCCTTTCCAAGGAGATCAGCAATTCTTGTTAGAGATTTCCTTTAGGACTCAGTGAGCACCAAGACTTTTCTTCTCATACACTGTTGAATCAACTGCAGAAACAGAAAATGGCTCAGGACCCCTTGGAAATGCTTGTTTGCCATCTAAGCAAAGGCACAATATTATATAGCTGTGGGTATCGAGTCCTTGCTTGGATCAGTTTTATTTTATTAGTTGCATGTAAAGTTGCATTATGCTGATTACTCACTTTAAGCCACACAGTAAGAATTAAAATAGGAAAAAAAAAGATGTGGCATTTAGGATACAATTTCCAGAGGTGATTTTTTTGGTCCAGTCAAAACACTACTTTTTTCCAAAGAAACAAAGGCACCAGTTTTCCCCATGGCATCTTTCTGCACTTCTGCTGCAACAATTAAGTTAGTATGTCACAAGTGCTGTGCATCCCAACGAGGAAAGATAGACAGGATCCTA
The DNA here is from genome assembly GCA_035047845.1 of Dendrocincla fuliginosa. Classification (NCBI taxonomy): domain Eukaryota; kingdom Metazoa; phylum Chordata; class Aves; order Passeriformes; family Dendrocolaptidae; genus Dendrocincla; species Dendrocincla fuliginosa. The sequence continues at coordinate 98,566,611 of JAWWMO010000001.1, forward strand.
AACCAATCCGCTCAAGAGCATGAGATCTGAGATGTGTCTTTCTATAACCCTAGAAGCAGTCTTTATTATGACTGAGAGATGTGACCAGTCCTTATATCCTAGACCTCTTCTCTATATCTACAAGCAGTTCACATAGTTTAATTTTTTTGCTTTCCCATTCCAGCATCTATAAAAATCTTCATTTTTTCACAGCATTCCAAACCTGGTAACCAGCGATTTCTGTGTACCCCACTGCCACGTATCTATAAGTCTAAGAAAAGAAGAGTCGAAACAGAAATTAATCAATGAGATGAAAAAAAGTCTGAAGTGGTTATAAATGCTTTTAATAAAGGATAAGTGTTTGATTTTTTAGCCTTTCAATCTAATAACTGACTTTGGGAAAAAAAAAAAAAAATCTCTTCCCCCAAACAGTTTAAACCTAAGTGGAAAAAGAAAGTTTGGGCTCACAATGTCTAAAAGGATCATTCAGCCAAATCCAGTCCTCAGGAATAACTAAAATTGTGATGCCAAATCTCTGTTTCTAGACCAATTGTTATATATAGCATGCCAAAAACGTGTCTAGAAGAACTAAACTGCCTGAAGTGAAAATGTTTTCCCTGATTTACAATGTTTGGTTAAAAATGTATTTAGGCCAATGACAAGCAAAGCAGGGTGTAATTTAATCTGAAAAGAAGTTACTCTAATGCTGAAAAACTCACTGAGAAATTTCAGATTCATAAAAGATAAAGGGAAATGCTGACAAACTATAACTATCACAATGCCAGAGACTAAAATGGTCTTAAATAATGTGCATATTTTGTGAGGTATTCTTTTATAACTGACAATGGAAACGTGTATACTTTGCAAATTATAATAATGGCAATCACTGCAAGATCAGCAAAGGTTTATATATAACTTCATCTGCATAAAGCAACTGCAGCAGGCTTCATCCCATCTAAAATGAATGAATTTACAGATCAAGCCCAATGTTCAAACACCTGTATTTAGGTACCTGCCTTACTCTCTGGATCTGAGTAAGATGTTACAGTGAGTTGAACTCAGGCCTAGAATTATTTTTCATCAGCTGAATAGCTCTTTAGATCCAGGGAGGGGCAAAGTTCAATTGCCTCAACAGACCTTTTGGGATGGTGAATGTTTTCTCTAGTTAGACATTTTCAATTATTCTACATAGCTGCAGCTGCTGCTTCAGAAAGTCATGGGTTGCATCTGTCAGCCTCCATTGTCGACAGCCCTGGGTGCCATGGGGCATCTCATTTGGCACCAGCCGCCTGAATCTGGGTAACAGAGTCTCACCTTTTGTTTACTCTGGTTATTAGAGACTCAATTTAGTTGTCTAAATAAGGATGACCTAAAAATAGGCTCTTTCAGAGGACTCAAGATGTCAAGAGAATCTACTCAGGTACAGCAAATATGGGTCAGGCCTTGGGGACTACTCAGGCTATGATGGCCAGGCAGCCAGCAGAGAGGCCAAATATTCTATCTAGGCCATCTTAAAAGGCACGGGGGTGTTAAGTTGGAGCAACTCAGTGGAGCTGTCAATTTTCATTAACTGTAACAGGAACACAAGAGTCTGAATTTGGAACTGAATTTCTGTCTGTGTCCTGCGTTAAAGGCTGATTATCCCAACTCCTGTCACAGTCCACAGAGAGAGATGCTTCCAGGGTCACTCACCTGAGATGTTTATCTCTGTGTGGAATGAACTCTTCTGCAGAAAATCCTCAGCTGCTCTATGTTGATTGTCGGGGGTAGGGGTGGGGGAGGCAACCTGTAGGAAAAGCTTTCAGGAAAGCAACAAAGGCAAGATGAGAAAAAAATGCCATCTGCATTGTGTATTATTTTTTCAGCACATCAGCCTCTTCCCTTTATTGGTTCAAATAAGTTTTATTGAGTTCAATGGAAAATCTCTAAGTTTTAATGAGAACAAATATAGGTCCAACAAGGCTTCAACTCAATGGACTCAAAAGGAGCTCTGTGTAATAATACACCAGGCTGTTCTGCTTTTATAGCTTACCTGTTACAAGTTAAATACTTGGTGGTCTTGTATTTGCAATACACTGAATTTCTGGGCAGTTGTTGCAGAACCACATTTCAGTACTGAATCCTTCTGTCTTTTGTATTCTTATACAGGCTACCTAGGGATTAAATTGGCCAGTTGTCTTATTCTACAGTCTGTTACTGTCATTTTCAGAAAATACAGGGACATATAAACTCTGCTACGTCTCAGTGAAGAAGCTGCTCAGAGATTCAGAGGAAGAATCCTACCTTATTGCTGTTGTCAAGCTATAATAACCTATTTTTAAAGAAGGATGGTTCTACTCTTAAAAGAAATTTCATGTCAGGAACTGGTTTTCCACCTTTTGAAAATTGGGGGTTGTGGTGGGGCTGATATTTGGTTTTTTGGCTTTTTTAAACAGATAAACTCAGGTAATTTTGTGATGGCTTCTGGACCATACTTTGATTACCAGTCTCCCTAAGAAGTAGGAATTGTAGGAGAAAATTGAAAAGGTTGTCTTTGTTTCTTTTCTTTTCTTTTTTTTTTTTTTTACACAGAACCACCCCGCAAACAAACAAACAAAAAACAAAGGAAAAAGATGCTTGCTGCAGAAAATACCATCTCCACCTGTCTCCCTAAAATATAGATTTTTAAAAAAATTATTCCAATTCTTTTTTATTTGAGTAGCTGTACAGTTTAGACTGATCACTGCCTACAATGTACAGATTCTAGGTGCCCAGAAGCTAATAAAAGAAATCAGCAAGTACTGATGTGCTAAACTGATTTAAGTTGCTCTGCTAGCTAATTTTCCTCTCTATTCAAGATAAGATTGCTATGGATTTTACCATAAAAATACTGAATGTGATCTGTAGTTTAGTACTAGTCCAGACTCATCCTGACTCATTTGTGAAGGATTTTGCTGTCAGGAATGCCACACACTGTTGGACAAAATATGTTCACAAATCAGTTCAAGTGATTTCTAACCACACTATGGTCATACGAGGTAAGAAGCACACATGATTTGTAGCAGATACATATATTTTTAATGCTGTTTATCAGAAAGAGGTAAGACAACAGTTCATAGAGTAAGGGGTTTTGTGGTTTTTAATAAGTTTAGCGATTCAATAAACTGTGAAATTGAAACAGTTTCATGCCAAGGGCATAATCAATATGGGAATAAAATTGGGATTTGATAAAAAATATTAGTTTGAGGGAATGAAATATACAGGGAATTAGCAGCAGGGTCTGGTTGAAAATAGGCATCTTAGCTTTAACTTTTAGGAAAAGGAGAATACTTAATTTTCATTCAGAACAGATTCATGTTTCAGCTAAAACTTCATGCCATAAATCTCCTTCAGACTATTTGAATATGAGAAAGAACTGCACTGGAGTAAGGCAGCAGCTGAAAATAAAACTTCATTATTATTTACTTTCCCACAGCGATCACTCGGCAACAAGAGAAAGTGCCCCTGTAGGGTGTACCACGTGCCAGGAGGACAGGGCAAGGCCCCTCTGTGACCGTCCTCTGGGGGAGGATTAATGGGAGTGGAACATCTGACCCTGGGGAGAGGCTGTTGAGATGCCTTTCAGTTCAGTTACAGTATTTCCTCTGGGCAGCACATTTCACAGCTGGGCAGACACCCTGTACCATTTAACGGGCGTCTCAAGCCTGATGTGGGCAAACCCAGCAGCTGTGCTCGCTCATATCCCCTCGCCTCTGTGAGTTGTTACTGCGTTGGCTCAATTCTGAAATCTCGGACTTTGATATTCTGATATGAAAGCAGAAACTGAACTAAATTGAGCGATGCCAGGAGGAATAGCCACAGTGTGCTGTTTTGTCAGGCTGTTGTGTCCTACCTCAGATTTTCCCTCAGAAAGCGTGATTTCATTCCTCTTATAAAAATAGCCTCTAAATTGCTTTTACACTCATGCTTTTGAAAACATTGCCATTATGTAATTCTTTACATTCTGGAAAATATGTGTAACTGTGTTAGAGCCCCAAATGCTACATTTTTGTCCCTGAAGGCTGGATTTCCAACACCTGAAATAGTAAAGTTTCACCTCCATACCCCATGCATTTCATTTTTATCCCTCTGTTTTTCATTTGCCTATGCATACAAATGAAGACCTAGGTAAACCTTTTCAGGATGCTAATGGCTAACTCTCTTGTTGCCACAGCAGTGCTAGCAGGGTGCAAGGCTAGGAGGAGAAAAGGAGGAAATTAGCCTGTCACTCTGGGGAAGCATTGCCTACTGATACAAGGAGCCATCTAATCTCAGTAGCCTTTCTAAACAGTTTTTAAGAAAAAAAAATCAAAACAAAGAAAACAACAAACAGAGGGAAGGAAGGAAGAAAAGGATTTCTGTTGTAAATTGACAGGAATGGTTGTATTGGGTTTCCACTGATAAAATCTCTCCACAGCAAAGGGTTAGAAGGAATAAAGGAGGCTTTATGCCTTATTAGAGGGAGAGAAAGCATGGCATAATGATGAAACTGAATATGTAAGCAAGCTTCTCCAAACTTATCTGAAAATTTGGGGATTTATATTTTATGTTTCTGTATAAGCAACACATCAACTGGTTTCTTTTTTTCAGTTATTTTGATGGGGCTTTTATCTGTACCTGACTCATCTATTTATGACTGTCCAAAACAGAGATTATTACATCTACAGTCAGGAAAAATAGCAACTCACTAGGCTGTTTTACATATGAATTAAAAGGCCATACAAATAACATTTACACACAAAAATTCAAATGTTTGGTCTTTACTGCATTAGCAGTATGCAAATGAAATGCCTTTGAGAAATCCCTGAAAAAAAGAATAATATATTTAGTACCAATAGACTGCACAGAAAAGAGATAAACTTCTAAATGAACTTTTGGACATGAGCTTAATATTCAATGGGGAGATGGTTAAAATGTCGGGTTTAAAAAATTTAAAATGTGAAACTCCTTACATAATTCTGAAACCATGTGGTTCAGAGAGACATTAAATTATTGTTATTGATCCACTGACACAATTCCAATGAAGTAGTGGATATGACTTGATAAATGGGATAACTGATAACATGCAAAATCTAAGAACTTAATTGTTGACTATTATTTCCTAAAGCAGTGAGAATGCCAAAAGTATGAGGAGGAGACTGAAAGCATTAAATACGGGGCATAATGATGTTCTGCCCTCAGGAACACACAGATTCCACAATGTGAAGTCTCTGGCGGCTGCAGATATTCGCATTGCTACCTTTTCCTGGCTTCATCTGCTCAGTTTCTTGAATGGATAGACAGAACACCATTGCAGAACCAGTCAGTTTGAAAAGTATTTAGGATTTGGTTCTTTGATGTTGTTGTTGTTGTTGTTTTTGGTTTTTTGGGGGGTTTGTTGTGGTTTGGGGTTTTTTTTTAGAGCTGCACAAAGACTGGTGCATGAGCCATTACAACCAATTCACGCTTTGTATTACGAAATCTATCAACCTCTATCTAAAAGCTTAATATAATAAAACTGAGGCCTTGCTGATGAGAACAAAGACATCAAATAAAATAAATGCATTAAAATGGGCAAAAGATAATTACTCAGAAGCATTCTAAAGGTTTGAATGCCATCTTTGTCTCTTATCCTCAATCAACCACCTCATACCCTTAAATATGAAATTTCAGTCAGTACTTGTTCATCCTTTGCTCATAAGAGTTCTGAATTTAACCAGACAAATTGCTTTTAAAAGGTAAGTTTCACATTCTTTATAACTCCAAAGATTGGTGTGGGAACTTCAAAAGCTGACTCTATGATTTCAAGAAAATTTCCATCATACAGGATTCTTCCTTCCATACCAGATATATTTCTCTCATCAGAAATGTCTTCTCTAGCCTGCTTCCCTGCAAAACCAAGCTGACATCCTGCATCTCAGAGCTTATTGTTTTCTATTGCTTATTATTTTTGGGGTTCTGAACATGACAAAAATGGATTAATTACCTGCCTAGAAACTCTCCTTTGGAGAACAAGTTTTCTCATGTTTAGCCAGTCAAATGTTTAACCAGTCATTTAACATGAGAAAATTGCAATGTAAATAATTTTTATAACAATAACAGGGTTTAAAAAGTAATTATTATGTTTAAAGACAGATGCATAGAGATAGGTAAGAACCATGCCTATTGACTCTGGATTTTGGTAAGCTCTGTAAGAGTTTCCTACTGCTATTTCAACTAAAAAGCTGCTGGCTGTCAGTGGGGGTGCTTTCCTTATAAATAGGATAATGCACAGAGGCAAAATACTTCTCATATATTTTGTTCCATACAGAGTGATCCATTACTAAGGAACTCTTCCCAGCTGGTGCTTCTTAGGATTAGCAAACTTTATCCAAGTGTCAGTTTTACCACATCTTGCAACAGCTGGCTGACCGTCAGTGTCTGACTTCTTTTCTGCACTGAGATACATTTAATTTTTTCTGGGTTAAGGTCAAGCAGAGGTCTTGCCTGTAAACACAGCTATTTACTGAAGATAAATAAAATGTCCTGCTAATGACCTAGTAATTCTGAGTGCTACTCACAATTTTCAGAGAACTACTGGATTTCTAGCCATAAGTTGAGTAACAGCTTGTCTGTATTATTTTACAATAAATAAATAAATGGGAGTTTATATTCTTTTCAAGGCTCTTTATGTTTGTCGTGCCTACATATTATGTAACCCTAGGTGTCTTTATTTTGATATTTCCAATACTCATGATCTTGAAATTTTGTTAATATCACAAATAGCTTTTCGGAAGGAGTTTCAGATATGAGTTTAGAGGTACTCTGAAGTCTATAGAGAACTGCCTAATTTTGATGAATTAATTGCTATTTATTGCAATAAGTAACTCAGACAAGTGGAAGAGAGAATCTGCAAATGCAAAAATTATGTTGAAGAGGTGGTATAGCAAACAAGAGGTACTAATCAAACTGTCCGAAACACAATGTGTTGCAGATGCAAAATAAAGCAGAACCCATGTATAGTAAGGAACAGATGGAATTCCTGCATCACAGAACAAATCATCATAGGAGACATTTGGAAATTATCAGGAAAAAACAAACAAACAAAGACATTCCCTTAAATCACAAGCCAAAAGAAGCTGGAAAACAGAGGTATTGTGAACAAAAATTAGTATAACTGAAAAAAAAGGATGGGATATAGTGCCCTTAAGGAGTGGCTGAAAAATGTCGAGATGACATTGCATCTTAAAGGCATTATGTGCACATGGCAAAAGACTGATCTTTGCAAGGGTTAATTAAAAATCTTCTAACACATTTAAAACACATACAATGTCCAAGGCAGTGGAGAATTTAAAAGGGGTTGATCTGTTCCAGCTGGATAGATGGGCATGTGTACACCGCAAACTAAATCTGCGTAGATGGGAGTATGTCTAATCCCCATGCGGTGCAGGAAACACTTGCTCCCGTCCAGGTGCATTGCAGGGACACAGGGCTGTGTCTGCTGAGGAATGCCCCCACCAGTCCTGCTTCCAGGCTCTGCTGCTCCATGGGCTGTGCTCTCTGTGGTACTGCTTGCATGGACACACAGTCACAGTAAGCAACCTCACAAAGGCCTTGTGTGTAAACAAGTCCCTCTTTCCATTATATTGGAGGACAGTATCTGCTTTCTTACTAACAAGTCAGAACGCCACTTCACTCAGTGCATGTGTTTCTCTGATGAGCTCCTCTGAAGTCTCTTGCTTGACCAATCCACTCAGAAGAGATTCTAGGTCTTCCCTCTGCATTTCAGATTATGGTCTGAAAGCCAAGAAGCTCATATATGCTACACACTACAGAATTTTCATATTCTTTAGGTCTTCACTTACGTTGGCCCTACATCATCTGTGGTGCTGATAATGTGCATTTTGCTTTTTTCCTTTTGTTTGTTTGTTTGTTTTGTTTTGTTTTGTTTTGTTTCAGTTGCTTGTTACATTATTTTGGAATTCTGAGTGGTTTTAAGATGCCTAAACCAAGGACTCTAAAGGAATATGTCCACTACAAGTTATTTTACATGAGCAGAGAAAGATAGCTTTGAGTAATAACTATTTTTAAAAATGTGGGAAAATGTAGTTCTCATTTATATAGTCAAGTCAAATAAAATAAATTAGGTATCAGTTATTCCTTCATTTCTTTACCAAATTTATAGTTCCCTTATGTAAGATTTGTCAGTCTTATGAGAATAACCCAACTAGTCCTAACTACCTCAGGTTTAACTTAAATTTAAATGCTGTAATGTGCCTATTTTTATAGAAATAAAATCTCTTTAGGGTTGGCCTATTATTTTTCTAACTTGACATGTTTTATATGTGTAATGTTTTAGACAATATACTTCAGATTTCTTTTTCTAATTTAGCTTTAGTAAAGTGGGAAGTATTACTCTATAAAACTTTGCTGGAAGAAAAAAAAGTCTAAGGAAAATATTGTCAGAAGCAAAAAAGATGTGAAAAATTTGAGATATGACCCACAGTCTGGGCCAGGCATTGTTCTCTTCAGCAAAAATTTGTTGCAATAGGAATGATGAAAATGACATTTTACATCAATATTCACATGACCAGAAGTCATTTCACTTTCCAAGTTTACTGTGATGCCCAAGGTTATACATCTGCCAGTGATGCATTGGCATATAATGGAGGTAGTAAAAATGCAATGAAGAAAGCTTCTCTGTCTTTGGCACTTTGTTGCAAGGGTCTTGTGCTGGAGTACCCTTTACAACCCTGTAAGAACCATGTTTATTAGCACTGAGCATTGAGACACTCAATACAGCCATGGCGAGAGAAATGGGTGGGTTTACTTCCTCCATCAATCAGATCGTTGTTCAAAACCACGAGAGTTTGGAGCAGATAGAGAACATAGTTAATGTGGAAAGTAAAGGATGTATAACTCATGTTTGACAGAGACAGCTCTTATGCAGAAAAATGGAATAGTATATTTGAGTCTGTTCTTTTATATGCTTTTACTTATGTTCTAGAGTTTCTTATCTTCTTAAAAGCCTTATTGGTCAAAATGAGAAAGGGGAGCAGGATTAGGAAATTTTACAGTTGCATTTTAAGAACTTTCTCAACAAGCATCTTCAAAAAGCTCTGTTCCAGGGAGAATTTGGAGATATATTTATTTCCAGATAGTTCCTGTTTGGTCCTGCTCTTATTGGGTACTCCATACAAGGAATGAACTTACAAATTAAAAAATGTAAAAGTAATATATAGGAGTTCAGTGAAGGAGATTTAAATATTCTGACAAAAGAAAGTGCCCTAGACATTATTTATTAGAACAGTCTAATCAAAGAAAGTTCAGCTAGGATTCCAGATAATGGTTGTGTCCAGCACTGAGGTGCTAGTTATGCCTTCATCAGTGAAATATGCATAAAATAAGCAAAGGAACAGGAAGAGTTGTTTGTACGTCTTGATTTCAAAATCCATATTCATTGATTCAATTCCCTGTAATTGCTTTTATTTTGTCTTGTTATGATCTTTCTATTTGCCAAACATACATAAATTCTTTTAAGATTTCTGTGAGGGAAGGGAAATTTTGTCCAAAAAGGGGGGAAACCCCACAACTATACTAGTTATTAAAAATGTTTGCAAATGATTTAACTACATGAGGTATAGGTATATTATATTTTAACTCAAAGAAACTTTTTCTGTGTTTCCTACATTCAGAGCCACGTTTTTTTTCTGTTCTCTTATTTTTCTCCAGATTGCTGCTAATAATTCTATAGGAAATGGTGCAAAATTATAAGAAGAACCCATTATCATTATCCATTCCTTCAGCTAGCTGTCAACCAAACTTCCCACACAAGCCTTTCAAATCTTTCTTCTTCTCCCATAGAAAGTATTTGGCCTGTTAAAACTTATTTTTCTCTGCAGCATTGTTAAAAATATGCCTGATTCTATTCCTTCAGCTTGTAGTGACCATGATTCCAATTGCAGGTCGTATCAAAACAGTCTTTTCAGATGAAGATTCATGGTGACATTTGCCAGCTTTGCAGTGAAGAAACTAAACTTACTTCAAACTAAATAAGATCATATTACAATAGAATGTTTTTTCCCCAGTTTTGTCTTCCATTCTCATCCATGAATTTTGTTGCACAGGCAATCCTGTCTTAGCTTCATTTGATTCCCAGTTGTGTAAGTATAAATATATAAAAGCAAAACATTTCATACTGCAATAATGTAGAATACTTATTTTTAATGCTTTTTGTCTTGATTCTAAATGTCAGAATTATTTCCTGTTCACTGGGAAGAGAAAGGCATAAAAAGTAAGACTTATCACTGCCTGGTAGCAAGACACTTTTATTGTACTGCTTCATGGCATAATGACTGCTCATAACAAATGCCTAGCTGTGAAGGGACACGTCTGCCTCTGAGTAACATGGGAGCTGGGGCACTCTGGTGGCACACCAAGGTTCAAATCAAGCAGAGAACCCTTGTTCCCAGATTGTTAGGAAAGTGGATGTATGTGAAGTGGAAAATCTCCAACGCTGCAATTAATCCTGAGTGTATTTGAGAAAGCAATGACCCGCCTTAAGCTTCAGGTGAGGCTGCTTGGTGGCAGACCTGAGCACACAGCAGTGTCCACTGTCTCAGCAAGGAGGAGCTAATCTGCACAACCCAAGCTCCCCAGGGCTATTTCTCATTAATAGCCCTTCTTCAGTTCCGTATCGCAGCTGGGTACCACCCTCTGTCCTCAGACTAAAAGGGCAGAGGGTCACCCGCATGGATGGAGCCCGACAGTATGGTGTGAAAGTCCTGAGGCTCTCAAAGCTGACACAAGCTAAACTTTTGGAGAATAGTTCAAGCATTGATTTTTGTCATGCATTTCTGACATAATTCCCCAGACACTTTTCTGAGACTTGCACGGGTCAAGGTTAGTGTTTTGCCTGCGTAAGAACAGTGCTCTTAGAACATATCCAAACTTTATGTTTTCCCTTATTCCTTGTTGGGAAGCTGCTTGGAGAGGAACAGTACTGAGTGGAAAGCTGAGGTCTTATTTTAAAGAGCTTAGCATGTGCAGAGGAGCACAATATTGCCTTTAAAGAACATTCTATGCCCATTTCCATGAGGCAAATTGCCTTCCTATGTCTCTCTCAGGTCTTACCATTTCAAAGGAAACTCTCGTCATGCAATACCAAAAAGTTAACATACTATTTATCTGATATTCACCATTATACCTCATTATATACACCGTTACACTCCACCTCCAGACCTTCAAGTGTTTGAAGGCTATGTAATTTGTTGATTTTTTTTTTTCATTGCAGACTGAAGTTTATACGTCTGTTGCTCTTTCTTTTAGAATGAAATGTACCAGTTGGTATTTGCTCAGATGAAGACCACATTTTAACTCTGGCAGACCAACAGTCACTTATTAAAAAGTAGCACAAGCAGAAAATGAAACTTCTCAAAGACCAGTAAATGAAAAGCTTAATACATTTTTTTTCCTCAGCTTTGATACAGCTTGATACATGCATATTCTGTCTACTAATCTATTTGAAAAGAAACTTCTTACTTGCCACATTTCTGTCACTCAGGAGAGGAGCTGCCACTTGGACACAATAGTATTTCTCTAATCACTTCAAGGACCATTGGAGAATGACTGTGCTGCGTTATTTAATAGCCTGCTTGTGAGCAAAAACCCCTACTGAGAAGTAGGGAGCAGACCATATGCTCTTTTTTCATGCCCACAGAGACAATTTAACTAAATTATAAAAACATTTGTCTCTGGCTCCTTTGCTCATACTCCAAGCTGGCCTAATATGCTCCAGCCCAGAAGACAAGGGTCCTGTACACTAGAAGGGCACCTTGCCCAAGCTCATATAGATTGTCACTAAGCACATGCTTCCTACTGGTCTTGGCAGATTCTGTATAAGGAGACATGCCACCAGTGAAAGGAGAGATGCTATGAGCACAAGAATATGCATATGTTGACATGACAAATGTTTTTGAATAAAGGCAAATTCTAAACACAAAACCACAACACATACAGATGGATGTTTTTATGGATACAATGATTAAGTACAGGCAAATTTATGAGATGTTAAGCAAATTCTTTTGTTGAAGAAAAAAATAGGAGTGGTAAATGACAAATTATTATCAGGAATAATAGTTCCCAGAAAAAGGTACTGAGCATATTCCATAAAATGCAAACCAAAAGAAGATAGAAACTGTCCAAACCAATTAGCAGAATCTCCTACTGCTTGTGTTTAATGTTAAAAATTATGATACATCCACAGGGAGACAGCTGTTAGATGATCAGAGATACTGTTACTGACCCCAGTAGGAAAGGTTAACATGTACCACGAATCTGAATATCATCAGTGTGCTTAAGATAATGAAAGCCATATGATACAATCAGTGTTTCAAGGAGATTTAATTTTAATGAGAGTTCTGAAAGGCTCAGGACAGAGCCCCGAGGCTCACTGACACAGAGCTTGCAAATGAAAAAAGTTTTATCAGCATATGGCATCGAAGGGTTGGTTATAGGCTAAGACCCAAATCTCATTCCAATCCATGGAGCTTCTCAGACAACAACTGTTGAAGTGATGCCAAAGGCAGCTGCTCAGCTAAGCAAACCTGAAGAAAATCCGAGGAATGTCACTCAGCATCCTTGTTCCTCACCACTGGCCTAAAAATACAAATGTGCCTGGTTATGTGCTAAACAAATGGTGAGTTTGAAACAGCATATGCTAAAAAATGTGTGGAAGGAAAGACCATAAAAATAAGTGCAAGTTTTAATGAACTACACAAGATACTGAAGGCTTGGGTTGTGTCATAATGGGAGCTCCATATCAGGGTCAGAATTTTGGTGTGAATCCAGAATGACTCACTGAACTAATAAAACTGAGGATTTTCAACATGGTTTCCTTCCCTAACAGTTCAAACTCTTAAATTAGGCCCATCGCAGCATGAATAAGCAATCATTTCCCACTCTGACAATTAATTCCCTAGCTGTTGGTCCCTTCCCTGACCAAAGCATACATTATATTATGTTACTGACAGACAATAAATATATCGACCTACAAGTTCTCGTTTGAACTATGATGTAGACTTTCAATAGGGACACTTAGGGCATGTTTAGTTATATGTAAAGATTCACTTAATTTAAGTCATGCATTGTTGTATTGCATTCCTGAATATTCAAAAGGTCAATAAACTTTTTCTTCTGCTGAGGCATATTTCTATGACTTCAGTATTCAACTGTGTCACCAAGATTTTTTAAAGGCTCTAAGGTCATTTGAAAGCTAGGCTAAGCTACACAGTTTAAAAAGGGCTGTATAGGGAATAGTCATTTACAGACAAGGAAATGACTAATTGGTCTGGACTTTAATTTCAGTTCAGTGGTATCTCACAGAGATACTATTTCCTGTCAATGACTTTTAAAAATGCCTCAGAAATACAGTTTCTGTATCACTGATGGGATACAGGCATCTCTGAAAATCTCAGAATCCCAAAAGAGAAAAAAAATCTGCACAAAGAGTCCTTGCATATACCATTCAGTAATTAACACCCATCCTGTTTTGGAAAAGATGACAGACAATTGCAAATTCTGTGTTAGACTTGGCGTACATATTTTCCACAGATAAACTTCACAGGTAAGACTTTTGTAAAAGATTGGTGTGACTGTGCATCTGTTTCCTTTGTTCTCTTGCTAATTAATGTTTGGGTTTTTTCCGCCTCCAAACAACTCAGAAAACATAGATGAGGTATTTTTCTTATATTTGTAAATCAACAAGGAGTCTTCCAGAAGGAAAGTCTTGAAATAATAATAATAATAATAATAATAATAATAAATTCAGAGTTTTAATGTAACCTGAATTTCCTAAAATGTTTTCAGGAATATTTCAAAGGTGATATTGATAACACTTGCTGTGTCATCATTACAACAGTAGTACACCATTTGTACACCATTACAGCACATAACAAGAAACAAGCTACAGGCAAACTCCCCAGTTTGGCTCTCCTGGCTGCACGCCAGCCCAAATCCTACAGAAAAGTGATGAGGTGTCTCCCTCTCCCCAGGATCCAGTGAATAGGGTGCTCTCATTGCATGTGCCAAGTTGGCCAGCTGCTCAACCAGGCAACACTTGTAATTGCAGAACCTTCCATTTGCTGCCATATAATCACTACTCTAGTTGTCCAAATGAAGGAAAGTATTTGAGGCAGTAAATGCCATTTTCCCAGGACACCTGCTATAGAAGTAGCTCCCTAAGCAAAGACGTTCATGCTAGGACAGACAGGAATGAAACTCTGGCCTGTCTCTTGCACCACAGCATTGGCAGCGGCAAAACTCTGTCTGGAAGCCTGATGTGTCCCCATGCAGGGTCTAGCTCTCTTCAAGCCTCTAAATGAGCCTCCTAAATTTGGCTTCTGGGCCTTCAGGCACTGTGGCAACACCACCATGGATCCTGTGCTGAATGCCTTATAGGATGGTTACTCACGTGCACAGCACACTTGTGTGTATGTGCATGCATGAGTTCTCATTTATTTAATCATTTATTTATATGCAAAAGTATATTCAGTATAACTGCATTTTTAACCTGTTCTTTATGCATTATGTATAAGGCAAAAGAACAAGGACAAGACTGTGAGCAGTGTTTCAACAGGTTAGCTTAAGTCCATTTCTCTGTAAGCATACATAAAATATGTGATGGCGTGCAGTATAAACTTCAGAATTTTTATAGAGAGGAGTCTGTCAGGTGATCTGAATGGAGACTGGACAAATTATGAAGGACAGGTGCAGCTTGCAAAGGCAGCCAAAAAGCTCAACACTTGGCACAGCAGGTGGTGCAGAAGAGTGCTTGAGAGGGGAAAAGAAGCCCTATACATGTGCTTGGTAATGGTGGTGATATGCCACAAGGACTCAGCATGCACAAGATCAACTACCCTGGCACAGCAGAGGCCTTGACCCAGAGCGAGCTCCCCCATTAGGATTGAGGTCCAGAACACTAAAGGGTGCCCAGTGCCTCCCCCTGTGGGCCAGGGCAGAGGATGTCCATGTGCATGGAGTAAGGCTCTATGTCAACAGGGAAAGGAGCTGGGAGTAGTCAGCAGCCTGCATGGCCTCAGGGACTATGAAAAAGAGGACAAATGGTACACTGGGTTGGCAAGCAAAAGATTGCAAGGTGATGTGCACAAGGTAGACTTCATAATCAACAAATTGGGACGGTGGGGGCCCAGCTTAAACATATGCATGCAGATAAAGACATGCCAAGAGGACAGCAAAAAATATATGAACTATATAAATGAACAGTGAAGTGGATTAAAAACTGACTGAACTGTCAGACTCAGATGGTTGTAACCAGCAGAGCAAAGTCCAGCTGGAGGTTGGTCACAGGGGATCGGTGCAATTGCCTCTTTAGTATCCTCATTAATGGTCTGGATGTTGGGAAGGAGTGCAGTCTCAGCAAGTTTGCAGGTGTTTGCTACAAAACTGGAACAAGTGGCTGATACCCTAGATTGGTGTGCTGCCATGCAGGCATCCTATGCAGGAGGGTTAAATGGCAAGGAGTTTGTACCATGTAGGCTGGTACAAAGTCCAGCATCTGTTATTCCTGGGGAGGAATAACATCAGGCACTTGGCAGGCAAGTCTCTGGGAAGTGGCTTGAAAGAAGAGGACCTGGGTGATCTGGTGACTACAGCCAGTGTGGCAAAGAAGCCCAGTAGCATTCGGGGCAGCTTTAGGCAAAGTGTCACCACCAAGTAAAGGGAGGTGGTCCTTCATCTGTACTTAGCCCTGGTGAGACACTTCTGGACTGCTGGGCCCAGTTCTGGGCTCC
Source organism: Dendrocincla fuliginosa (assembly GCA_035047845.1). Lineage (NCBI taxonomy): Eukaryota > Metazoa > Chordata > Aves > Passeriformes > Dendrocolaptidae > Dendrocincla > Dendrocincla fuliginosa. The sequence goes on from JAWWMO010000001.1 coordinate 98,582,375, forward strand.
TCAGTATAAGAGATACATGGAGATACTGGAGTGAGTTTAGTGAAGCGCCACAAATGTGATTAAGAGATTGTAGCATCTTCCATATGAGGAGATGCTGGGAACTGGACTCAGTGGTCTTAAAGGTCTTTTCCAAACTAAACAATTCTTTGTTTCTGTGATTTTATTCAGCCTGGTGATGGAAAAGCTCAGGGATCTTGTCCATGTATACAAATACCTGGTGGGGGAGTAAAGAAGAAGGAGCAAGACTCTGCTTTGTGATGACCAGTGACAGGACAAGAGGGAGTGGGCACAAACTACAACACAGGAAATTCTGTTTAAGCATAAGAAAATACTTTATTCCTCTGGGACTCTTTGGTTGCTAGCACAGTGCTCAGAGAGGCTGTTGAAAGATTAAAAACCTGACTGGACATGGTCCAGCTGACTCTTCTCTGGGCAGAATGGTTGGGCAAGATGATCTCCAGAGGTCCCTTTCAAACTCTACTGCTCTATGATATGCCTATTTAAGTCAAAAGATGCTGTTTCTTTAGAAATGTGCTCATTCAAAATACACCTGTAGTAAAAGCTTCTGACACATGACATTAATTTTGCACTTACCATACCTGTATATGCTGATGTATATGTTATTTTTCAGGCACATATGGAAGAACCCATGCATAAATTTCAGACAACAGGAAATACTGACATGCTTACAAATAATGCAAACACACACAAACACACATTTCTCTAGACATTCATTATTTTCTTATCCTGAACTTGTACATTGGCTAAGAAAATGGAGCTCAATCCTTCTTTGGTGTCACTGTGTCTGATGACAATTAAAAGTATTTGCTAGCAACAATGAAGGATCAAGTAACAGATTACAACTAATTACCTCTGGTGCAGCAGTCTTTTTTTTTTTTTCCCTAAAATTAAGTGATTGTAGAAGCTACATTATTGAATATTAAATGCTTTCTTCTTCAGTCAGTGAGAGTTTCCAGTTAATGTCCCATACAGAGGTGAGAAGAGAAACAGTTCTCATGCAATTTTTAAAGAATACCAAGCAATCCAGTCTCATTTGGAAGGGATTTTTCCACCAGCTAAGAAAGTATTCATTTTTGGGTCAGCTTGTCTGCAGCTGGAGGCTTTTAATATTTCAGCTGAGTTCACCAGGCAATGTGTTACTACAGTCTTTGACAATTACCAGGAGGAATTCAGGAACTGTCAAAGCATCTGTTTTCCAGCACTTGCCATACATAAATGTTTTCTAAAAAACACAGATACTTGGAACCCTGGACTCTTTCTGTAGTACCAAGGATAGGGAAGCAGAGACCATGATTTTCTTTCCTCTTTGTATCTCATTTAGCATTTATTTGTGATTTTATTTTATATAGTACTTTTGGTTATGGTCCATGCTCAGCTCCTTTTAATTTACTTTTCCCTTGTTGCAAATGTTCTTTTATTTCTTTTTTCTCCTCTTCTTTCTGATGTACCAATGTACTTTTAAAACTAAGAAATTGCTAAACTTCTGATTATTATCTGTGAGCCTTTCTGACTCTGATGTAACATCTGTAGATTTTTGACCATGATTTTGAAGCCCTGTTGTGACCCTCCTCTTTCTGCTGTGGTAGGGATGATTCAGAAAGAAATTGAAAGCTGCTGCCTGTTCAGGTCTGTGCCCACAGTCTCTGTGTGATGTTGGGACAGTGGTGGTAAGTGGGGAGCTCCAACAAAAGAAGCACCACAGTAAAAAAATGACTATTTGGGGAAGAAAATAAAAGGGAATACTTAAAAACTTCCTGGAAAAGGGATCCTTAAGAGATTAGGGAACAAAAAAGACAGCAGAAAGATGAAGAAAAAATATCTGTGGACAACAGAAGTGCCTGTGGGGACACATTTTAAGGAGGAAGAGAGATGTGAGTAGAGTGGGAACTAACAAAAAGCATTATTCCCATCTGCCTTTCATCTGGTGGTGAAAAAGAAGTTCATGATATACTGTTAGGCACAATGTCAGATGAAAAGTTACTCAGAATTAGAAAAGAAAATTATGGCAGATTTATAATGTAGTTATTAGAAAACCCAACCAAAGCTGCTAAGAGCCATGGGGCAGCAGTGAAGGGCAGCCATTGCTGACAGTAGCTGGATTTACTTTTGATATTCTGTAGAGAGAAATACCTCTTGGTCCTGAGCACAAGGCAGATTTTTTACTTCCTTGTGCCCTGTGGCGTGTCTCAGTAGAAGAATACAGGATTCTTTCACAGCCATTGAAATGAGGATCTTGAACTTGATGAGAATATCCTTTCAAAATAGCAAAAAGGTGTAAAAGATCAAGGAAATCTTAACAAAGCTTTGGACCTAAAAGGGTAGTTTTAATTCCTTATGAAGTCAATAATTTGTTCTGTAATTACAGCTGATACAGTAATAAAATGATAGCTAAAATTATCTAGAAGGCTAATTGTCTCCTTAAATCACACAAAGACAACCATTTGCAAACGGCAAAGTCCTGGCGCGTTCATTACCAGTCCTGTCATTTATGCTTATTTCCCAATAAGGTACCAGCCTAATTTGGTTTTGGTTTGTTTTCAGATGCAAATATAAAAATAATGAATCCGGACTCTGGTCATTCGTGCTGAGGCTGAACTTGTTTTATGCCACTTTCTATGGGACATTCAGGGAATGTGGGCAGAGACCAGCCCTTTCCTATCTCAGGGTTAATACTCCTGGTCCAATATGCCCACACGAACAAGCACGAAAAGGCTTTCCTCTGGCCCAGCAATGCCTGGCCCCATCAGGGCCAGCTTTTTGTTATCCCTGGAAACATGGATTCTCAGCCCAACTCTTCCACTTCTCTCCAACCCTTTAACCTCAAACTCTCATTGCACCACCCCAAGCAGGGCCACAGGGGTCTTGCCACTCTTGGGTCTTGCCTTACTCGATAGCCCATCATAAAATGAGAACTCAGTTCCCTGGAGCTGCTTTCTTTCCTGAATGCGAACACAGCTTTTGCTTGTTCACATGCACACCAATGCCTTTCTAGGCACATTCTATAGCTGGCTGTTTAGTTAAGAGGCTAGCTAAATACTTTTTTCCTTCTGATTTTTGTCAAACAGTGTGACTAGTGGTACACCATTTAGAAGATGAGGAACTGTGGACTGTAGGAATTCGATGCGTGACTCATTGCTGTAAAGGCTATCTTTGTATATGAGAATGCGTCCATCTGTCTCTATCTATGTACGTATCTATGTATCTAATCTGTCTAAATCTGTATCTATCTATCTATCTATCTATCTATCTATCTATCTATCTATCTATCTATCTATCTTTTCCTGTATCTGTTATCTGTATTTTCATTTAATTTCTCCTTCAGTATAGTGTGATCGGCTCTCACTAAAGGCCCTTTTACAGCTGACATTTAAAGACTGAATATTCTTGAATTAAACCTGACACCAATCAAAGAATTCTTACTTTTCAGAAGAAATTAACTAAATTCAACAGGAACTCACAGGGATAGAAAACTTCCAGTAGGTCTGGTAGGTATTAACCACCTCAGCACCCCACCATAATGAAACTCCATTAAACACAATGAAATTCTAGAAGCCCCTAGGATTATGTGGGCTGCCTCCTACAAAGCAAGTTTGTACTCCCCCCGACTGCTGAAAGCCAGTGGAAAACTACTGTCTGCTGCTAATGGAAATTATCAACACCTCCTTCAAAGAAGCTAGCTTGTCAGGCTCCATGAAAACACCCATAGTTTCAAAAAGAATAAGGAAGCTAGAAGAAAAGGCACGTCACCCATTTCCCTATCTCCAGCCTGGGAAAATTGATGAGAGGTAGAGAATGAAAAGCACGTGACATCTGCCATCATTATGCTTTGTAACTGGGCTGAACTGACCCTCAAGGTACTATAATATTACTTGGGCCAATGACATCCTAAAGCCCCTATTGTTTGACTCTGCAATTCCAGAACCACAGAGCATGAGTTACAGAGTCGCCACACCTGGAGTAATTTGCATTAGTGTGGTTTCAGTTAGAACTCCTTTAAAAAGCCAGTGATTCATGGTAGGCAATAGTCTTTCTAGCCCAAAAGCTCTTTTTTACATCTTTTCAAAATATAAAGATAATATTTGGGATTGTGGTGCAATGTAATGTCAGGCCCAAAGAAGGCTGGTGCTCTGGCATAGCCAACAACATCCTAAAATTGCTTTTCTCCTTGGGAAGAATCAGCATTCAGAGGAAAAGACACTGACTCAGATTATCTGTGCCGGACTTAAATAATGCTACTTGGAAGAAAAGAATGAATTAACTGAAATACCAGCCTCCTCTATTTGTGGGCTGGATAGACACAAATATCCAGCATTGACATTGACATGGCATTTGACATTGTCTGGACAACTGATGTTAACAGTGCAAAATGCCTTATTTTAATCACCAGTAGTGAAATTAATCTCATCTAGTTTAAGATGACTTAGAATAAAGTTGTGATTTCAGCTAATCATCTAGACTCCTTCTATATTCTGTGGAGATTTACAGACATTTATGAAAGGTGACCCATCCCACCCTGGGTATTCAGTAGCAGTTGGAATAATCACTCTTTAGAGGTGTCTGTCCTTCTCCCTTGGCTACAGCAGGAAGCTAAATGCTAGTTTAGGCTAAATGATTAGCATTTAATTGGTAGGCGAGACTAATCCCAGTTCATTTTAAAAATTCCCTGGCTACATCATGCTTAATCCCGTCCCATGAATTCTGTAACAAACTTTACTATTGCCTAGAGGTGGAAATGAAGTGTGTTTCAAGCTTTGCAACACAGAGACAAATTTCTGCCTTGTACTAAATTGCTGGAGTCACATTAATCCTTTGTCTCAACTTTTCCTGGGTTCCAGTTTGCTGCCATGACTAGTTTGAAACATGGATTTTAGTATTTGGTGGTGACAATGAGCTGGGTCTTACAGAAACAAAGGTATCCCAGGCAAAGGCTGTAAGGGACATGAGACTTTTTTTTTTTAAAAAATTTTGCTGGCATTCTACTTGGGGGCTTCATGTGGAGCAGTGTGGTGAATTTCCTGCTTTTTTTAGAGCATGAAACTGAACCACAGACATTTAAGGCCATGACCTATCTTGCAGGATAAGGATTAAAAAATATCCTAGATTGAGACAGGACTTTTAAAATTATGAAACAAGTCAGATGCTGGATCAAGAATATAATATAAAAATGGCTGCATATCCCTCAGTATCTTCTAGTCTTTTCTTCCTCCCTTTCATTTTCAGCTCCTGTATTCTAACTGTATTTTAATTCAGCTCAGTGTACATTAACAACCTTTTTTTCCTCCCAAATTCTGTTTTCAGTGAGAATCCACTGTGATCATGATAATAGAATGCATTTTTTCCATAGTGGTACATTAGATTGCAATTGTGTAGTACTGAGTTTGGACCACAATGCTTCCTCATTTATTTTGTGTAAATCTGGTGCTTCCTACCATCACTGCGCAGCACTGAGAGAAAGGAATCACTGACCCTTCCTAGGGGAGAGTCATATAACACAGCCTCAGGTTTCTATTACTGAGCTTTATAACAGTAGTAAGGTAAGAATTTATTACTGGCCTGATATGCAGGAACAAAATCTTGCCGCTTAATAAAGCTATTAAACATCCTGGATTTTTCCCACGTAAGAGATCAAACTTACAACATTACCCAAATTTCCCTGGCACTACTAGGCAGCATTTAATGTCATTGTGCAGAGTCATATGGTTTGTCCATAGATTTTATAATCCTGGAAGATACTGTTTCTGGAAAGTAGTTTTATTGCAATTTAATACATCCTAGATATTACCATCAAAGATTAAACATCACTCTATCAACAGCGCTTGTTAGGGAAAAACACCTGGTGTCTATGCAGCAAAGGTTATTATATTTCCCTTTCACAGTAGAGGTTTTTCAGTCATAACAATGGACTAGCCTTTTATAGCTGAGATTAAACCTGAGAATATGACAAGCAAACCAAAGTGCTCCTCTCTTTATTGAATTATCTGATGATTTAAACAGGAGAGGAGAAAGATAATTCCACCCTCCCCAAGTTTTTTTTTATTTTCCCAAGCAATCATATGTATAATGCCAAGATCTAAAAACATTTTCTTCTGAGATATTTTCCACCTTTTTTTTTCTTTTCAGGTATACCTATCTCTCAAAAATTAAATTTTTGATTTGTTTAAATCTTGAATTTTGTGTTTTCATATGTAGTTGAAACTAGATTAATTAAAAGTGGAATTAAAGTGAGACTGATTTTTCAAAACCATAATTCTCTTATATTAATTGCAAAACATTTTCAATATAAGAACTCTTTCATCTACTGAAACCTTTAAAACCACCTCCATCTGGCCTGGAGACATTAAAAAAAAGGAAAAAGTAGAGAAGCCTTCTGTAATTTAAACCTTCATGATGAAAACTGTGAGATTCTTAGTAACTAGAACTTAACACTTAAGATTTCTTGCCATGTTATAGCTGTTCATTGATCAGGAATCATGACATGCAGATGCCTTGACAGTTTTTGATATTAAGTTAACAAACACTGAACAATTTTTAAACTTTTGGAACAATTTTCCTTTGGCATTTTCTTTTTTTTTTTTTTTAAGAAAAAAAATCCCCCAAACAGATGGAAAGTTGGATTGAATTCATTGATATAACTCTGGAAAAAAATATGAGTCTACTAATTTGTAGCTTTTTTAAAAGCAGCATATTTGGAAAAAGTTGTTAAGTCTGGTTGCCAGGACACTTAAAAATGTTCTTGTCTCAAATCCACTTTATGAAGACAGCTTGTTTTTCACTTACATCAATGGATGAGATGTTAATTGGTTGAAGCATGGATGTACATATGGATAAAGGCCCACACTCTGGGAATGCCGTCTGTAAGCCTGCCTCAGCTGGAAAGGGTACGGCTCTGCTACCATGGGAGTTATGTTGCAACAAAGCAAAAGTGATTCATTTCTTCCACTTGGCCTCCTCAAATTGTGCTTAACTTTGGGAAGTCCACTGTTACCACAACTCTACAGATTTCAGACCACAATAGCCAGCTTAAAAACTGGGCATTTGCCAAGGTGGACATACCTAAAAGAGAACATAATTATGTGTGTAATGGGTCCTTGTCACACAGATGGTTTCCCTGCTAATGCTGAAAGCAACATGCTGGCATTGTTAATTTTGATCCCCACACGTGTACAGCACATGGGAGACAAGCCCCAGACTGTGAGAGCTGTCAGAGTGGGAGCCTGGGGCAGGGACTGACACCCTGGCAGTGGTGCTGCTGCAGAAGAAAAGTCTTCCCACAGGGTTCTTCAGGCTGTAAGCAGACGGGATAGACAGACAGGACTCTGGCAGCGGCATCCTGATCTCATAAGTGGCCTCCGTTGGGGGTGCAGAAAGGACACTTGACTTTTCTCAGGCAGGTCACCTGGTCCCCAGTGAAAGCAAGTACGCCTAGCCCTCTGCAGCATGTGTAGAGGAGACAATCCTCTGTGCACCTCCAGCCATTGCAGTAAGGGACATCTGGCCTTAAATGAATAAATCATATGACTTAGGAGTAATTTTTGCCTTCTGCTGTATACATCTTTAAGAATGATAAAAGGTGCCTGTTAGCTTCTTCTGTGCAAGTAAAAATAACTTCAGCTGACTCTTTCAGATTCCCCATTTGCATCACAGTGCTATTCTAATTCCCAACGGTATGAGGGGTTTTTTTCACATGTTCTCTTTTCTTCTAGATTAAGCTAGTAAATTACTGTATCCACTAAGGAATTCTCTAAACTCAGACCAGTATGTGAATCCCCTTTCTTTGCTTTCTGACTTTTTTCAAAATTTGAGAGAGCACCAGTAATTCAAAGGCAAGTAGCAGTGCTGGGAATGGTTTCTGACTCACTGTAATTACTGGAGCAAAGACAGTTAAATAGAGATACTGATAAGTCTGCTTTGAGAAGGATATAGCAAAGGGAAAAGATACTCCTCCTCCTTCCTTATATGTAAAAATAACTGTATGCTGAAAGGGCAGGGAAATACTAAAAAATAGGGCTTTTTTTTTTTTTCTTTTAGCTTAAACCTCAAGATGATATGCCCAAGAGGAACCACCAAAATCAGAGGACCATAGTTCAGCAATAGCATAAAGCTGAATGTGCAGAGATTCCATTAGAGATTAAAATGACAAAATTAAGGTCAAATAATTTAGGTCAACCAAAGAATGACCTAGTTGTTAACTTTGGGCCATTTCATGTGTCTAAAGTGCCTTGCTTGCTTGCTTGTTTGGGAGAAGCCATGTCTCCTTCAGATCCCATGGCACACCTGCCAGCCCCTGAAGATATCTCCTATACCCTGGGGTTTCTCAAAAGGCACTAGATGCTGATGCTTAGGCACTAGTCACTTACATGTGGGGATTTATGTCTTAGTTTTGAACCAAACATATATATATATATATAATATCTGTTTCCTCTTTCATCTGCTCTGAAATTATGTTTTGGTGGGGGGTTTTTTGTTGTTGCTTTTGTGTGCATGTGTGTGAGTATGTGTGTTTTATACTGCATATAAACCTGTAGAAAGAATTTAGTAGTTTTTGGAAAATAAATCACATTTTTTTTTTAGAATAACAGTCGTCATTGCCAGACCTTTATGTGCCTTTTAATGTAAAATAAATTGGCAAGCACCTAGAAGATAACTTCCAAATGAGTAGAAATTAATATGCATTTGACAAGACCAAATATATCTGGCAAATCCTATTTCCTTCTACGGCAGGGTGACCAGATCTGGGAAGAGACAAGAGATAGTACTTGTCACATAATTAGTACTCAGTGAACCTTCTGGCACTGTCCTCTATGGCAATCTTACAAAAAAAACAAGGGAAATGTCACCAGGCTGAAACTACCACAAGGAAGTGTAAAAGCTTTTGGATAAACTCATTAAGAACAGTGCCACAATAGTGGCACTGATGGGTATGTGCCAGAGGAAGAAAAGTCCATCTCAGGCTGAACACTTCTTGGTTAGCTCCCAGACACCCCAAAGAGATGGAATAGAGGATATGTTTATTACATTTGCAGCTGACACAAAGCCAGACTGTAAATTCACTGCAGCACAGGACTGTAAACAAACATGATTCTGACAAGGTGGGATTAAAACCACACATGCTGCTGACAAGGTGAAGGCAGACTGGAGGTAGCTCTCCTGAAGAGTCCACAGAGGTTGCAGTCACTGTGACGGCTATGTTATTTGACTTTGACATGGTTTAAAGAGAAAGGCAAACCTATATTGGGGTTTGAAGACTTGAAGGATGATTGTTTTTATCCTTTTGCTCCGAACAGCTGAAAAAGTCTTGCACTGAATTTTATATCTCCTTTTTGGCACTGCCTTTGTAGTAAAAGCAATGTAGGATCAATTGAAAAGAATCCACAGGGAAAGAATACAAGTGATGACAAATCTCGAAAAGCATGATTTATAGGAAAGACTGAATCAAATAGGGACTTTAAAGCTACAAGATAAAAAAACCCAAAGCGCATGTGGCATCAGTCTTCAAGCACAGCAAGCAAGACATTGTCCGACTGCTGTATTTGGAGGATTATGGCTCTTGGTGTCAGAATTACCTTCAGTTAAGATCATTCAGAAGGCCAACATGTAGTCCAGTTAAACCAGTCATTACTGGTATTGATATGCCACACTGCCATATTGGAGTTCAGCACTTGCTCTGAGCAGAGCAAGGATTGCGAGCACTCCCAGCATTTGGGGCCTGGCCTAGCCTTTTTGGGAGAGCAGATGGGACAGCAACTATCTGAGAGTTTCCCTTGACTGAAGTGATTATAAAGCACGTTAATTCAAGGAACAATTAGTTACATATCATGTCATGCCTTTGCCAGGAGAAAAATGTAGAATTTGTAAGTCTTGTATCATAGTTAACTCATGTACTTCATATATTTTTTGATTTTCAGTAATATAAGGTGAATAAATAGCTGTGATTTTCCTAGCATGAGTTGATGAGCAGTTCTGAGCAAGTTTAGATGGGTATCTCTGAGGAAAGGATCTGGGAATGTGAGCTTTCAATCAAAAGTGATTTTTTTAATATGGCTGGTAGGAATTTATGACTCAGAGATAATCCCAAAACTATGTTGATTCAGAGAGAAAGAAAAAAATCCTCTGAACTTTGTTTCACTCATCTTTCCCACAGATCATTAATCCCAGTAAAATCCCTCTTTGTTCTCTTCTTACCTGTGCACCTCTTTAAATTTAGCTTTGCTGTTATCACGCTTGACTTCAATAGTTCTACACCACAAAATAAGTTCGCTCCAGAACTTTTTCAGTTCTTAATGAAATTACATGAAGCAGAAAGCTTATTTGAGCAGGGAAGAGCACCTTTGTTCAGTGAATCACCTTAGTGTAATGTGAGGATGAGAGGCTGGTAGCCCTTCCCCTTCTTTTGCCAGGAAGACTGCTATCCTTGGTCATAAAAAGTAAGGGAAATACACCCATGTTCTTTTTCTTCCCTACAGCTTCTACTGTTTTCCTCAAGGCTACTCCTGTGCTACATTTCTGGAAAGGTGCCTCCAGCTATGTATGCCCTGTGATTTCCCTTCAGTGGGAATTCCTTAATGAGGCTGTGATTCATGAAAACATTATTAGTCGGCAGACCATTATCTTATATTGAGATTAGATAAGGTTTAATTACCACCCTTGCTTTTGTAAAGATTGATTTGGCTCAAAAAAAAAATCATTACTGAAAGTCACTAGCTTACTTTATCAGAAATTAAGAGGTAGAGTTAACATTCTTTATTACAAAAATCAAGACATTCATACAATCCAAAACTTGCTAACAAATTGTTGTTTCCTTTCATATCCACAATTTCCTTAGCCTGGTAAAAGAAAATCACTGACAGATGGCCAAAGCACCATCTTTTATAACCCAAACCATCTAGATTACACATTCATTTATATATATCTCACAATACATCTGCATTATCTTATTCCAATAACTAAACATCAATTCTTTTACATTTACATGAAGTCCATATTTTAACACCATTCAGAGCACAATAAGCTTACAAAGATTTTGTCAAAATCCTTTTGGATTACAGTGACTGTGGTTACATTTCATTAACATCCTTGACAGTGACACCTCACCAATACCTTGGCAAAACTTCCTCATCATCCACCACCAAACATCTTCACCACCCTCCAGACACATTCCATTCCAGAAATTCAGCACAAAACCATCTGCTTTTACTTTTAGCCACTTAATCATTGCCTGCTTCCATGTAAAAGACAAATCATCCCTACTTCTCCCACATCAACGCACCGAGCTCCCAAGAGCCTCAGTACCCGCTTAGTTACACCATCTGCCAAAAATCTTGGTGGAGTCAAGTAGAGGCAGAAAAAAGTGTCTCCACATTCCCACTGTGCCAATGGAGGTGCCCAGGGTTTATCAGGAGATGGGATTAATTCTGTGTTTGTATGGATTGTGAAATACCTAAGGACGTAAGGCCTTGCTTGCATGTAAATCAAGATTGTAAACTGACTGAATTTTAGGCAGCAGAAATGAAGGAACATTTTGTTCAAATAATGAAAATTAACAAAAGTAATGAATCATGATGCTACAACATGCGAAATTAAGTTACAGTTTAAAAGCTGTCTCAATTTCAATAATCATCGATGTTACAAATCCAAAGATAAGTAGACCTATTTAACAAAAATTTTTCATGTTATTCTGTTTCTTGTTCCCAATTCCTTATTTCTTGACTTGTATTTCAGTTCCATTATTTTCCGCTGCTGCTTTCAAGTCCAAGAGCTTAAGCAGGATGGGCCAGTGCAGTTTCACAAGCTATGAAATAACTCTCTGCAAATAGAACTCCTCAGACTGGTCCCTCCAAAGCACATCAGACTATCTCAGTCCTGTCCATAATGCACCTTTCACCGTGACTTGAACCCCATGAAATCCCTCTTTGCCAAGCCTTTTACAAAATGTTTGCCTAGTTTGAGTGATTTGCTGTCAGTTTTCCTTAGCTGACCTTCCTGGATTGCTAATCCTTTTCTCATCAGAAAGTGCTTCCTGCAGAAACTCTCACCTTTTATTTGAGCAATTCTTTTCCCATCAGCTTGAAGACCATCAACAACCTTCACTATAACATTTCTCCAGCCTGAGTAATTTCCTTCCCTTTTACAAAGAACAAGCAGTTAACAATACTTAGCATGTGAGGGCTTTTTTCTGAAGGATGAATCACATGTCACCACAGCATCATTAGAGAAATACTTGTGCTGTTTAAAATTAGATGAAAATAAACATCTGAAAGTAACATCTACAGTGTAGAGAGGTGAGTCTAAGTTGAAACCCTGGAAAAAAGGATATTTACATTCATCTACAGAATATTTTTCTCTCCCCACTAAGATTTTCTGAAGGGTAACCCTGTAAAACAATCTGCTGTGAGTATCAAAAGGACTTTCAGTTAGCCTTCAGGGAACCAATTCTAATTCTTTTGCGAAAGATGCAAATAAATAACATATTAAAACAAGTACTTTTGACCTCAGCATCTGACTTATATGTTAAAGAGACAGCACTTCTCAGTTATCTCTTACACATTTCTTTTAACTTATAGTTGCTGGCTACTTTTCTGTTAGAAGAGAGTTTCGCTGAGGAGCTCTTGATTCCATAAAAAAACCCCATTTGGCACAGGCCCTATGTGTTTAGCAACAGATGCTTACTGTTGTGAGGAATGAATGATGTACACATTTCAACTGCTATCCAGCTATTCTAGCTTTGATACAACCTTAGAGTTAAATGTTGAATTCAGGAAATGCCAGAAGAGATCTGATTGTGACATCTATTGAGACAAACTTTAAGAATGATGCTAGTACAATGCTGACTATTAATATTTTGCAGCATTAGATAAGCAAATCAGTTTAGAATCTAAAATACTTGTGCACAGGAGCAATAAAATATAATGCATGTAAGCACATATAATCTCCAAGGTAGGTTGTTCTGTGGTAGAGTAGGAACATTTTTATTCACGGATGTTGCCTGGATGGCCATTTTACCAAAGCATTATTATAAATTACTTCTTTTGAAAAAACAAGGGCTCAGTTACTAGAGTAGTCTTTGTTTAGGGGAGATATCTACATTTAATATGACTTTAACTTAGAATATTTCATCATATTCGTCTTTGAGCGGTAAAATCTGGGCTTCACTGAAACCACTGAAAAATTGCTTACTTACTTCGGCACAATAAGGATTTTAAGTCAGAAGCTGTCTATAAATTTCTGCATTATATCCAAAGAAGTGGATTCACTCTGTAATCACCTCTATAAAAATGTCAATATACCATTTGCTCAATATACAGAATGATAGTCACTTGATCTGCTGTTATCTAAATACAGGCAGGTATCAAATAGACGCTAGTTGTCTGTGACTCCTCGTAAGACCAGATGTGAAAGTTTGGGCACAGAGTGGGATTCTCTTGGTTCAAAGTTAGGTTCCTAGAATATCTGGGATGAATATTTGCAGGTGCTGTTTGCTTCCCATTCCTTATGGAAGATGTCTACAAAATATGTGCCTAGTTGACTAATATTTGGCCATTTAGATTGAAGTGTGATTAATCTCATGCATAAAGCTTCATTTTGAAAACCGCAAGGTTTCTTTTCCACTCGTGTCCTGTGAAGTAACCTTCCTGATTTCTGCAGACCTAACTATCCATAAACCAGTTGAATGTATTTATTTTTGTACCAATTTTGTCTTTTATTTGGAACTGTTATTGCCCTCTCTTGGTCTTATCCCTAATCATATGTTTAGAAACACAACCACCTTATTTCCACTCAGCCATCTATTACTAGACTGCCACATATACACGTCCCTTGTAACTCAGCCTGTTTCTTGCCTTTTACTGATCCTGTGTTATTGAGTATCACCTTTCTTTTAGACCAGAACTTTCTAGTCTTCCAGGCGAGCTTCTACCAGACTCACCACACTGCAGTAGCAACCCTTTCTGGTTTTATCTTCTTAGGTGCATTTCCCAGGGATGTTATTTCTGCCTTCAACATTAATTTCTATCTTTCATTGTCAGAGTTCCAGTCATGATAAATCCTCCACTTTGTTTCTGCTACTATATAATAACAGTAGATTAAAAACATGTCAGACATGTCAGTTGTAACAAATAACAATTTTGCATATACAGATTTATTGGATTTTCTTTGATTTTTTTTTTGCACTTGCTTTTTTATTTTTATTTTTACTTTTTTTTTTTTCTTCATTTTTTATATTCTTCTGAAGACCAGTGATATGAACCTTCATGCAGTGGAATTTGACAATTTTTTGTTCCCATTTGTCAAACTTTTAGGAGAATGGTAAGAAAAACTATGGGACAATGATTTTCCACTCTTCCAATTAAATCAGGCCTGCCTGCCCATAAGCACTACCAAACCTGATGCATAAGGAAGCACCTTTCCATGCCTTCATGGAAACATGGAAAAATGTATCCATCCTTCTCATGCAGACCTTCCTCTGAGGATGAATGACATTTAAAGTTTTGTCTCTAAGCTTTTTGGACATGCCTTTAGAAGATACATCATCCTCATACCCTGTCCTACAACAGATTCCCCTTGCATTTCCTGGCTACGGCAGAAGCTGGAGAAGCTACTAGAGAAATGTCTAAACCTTGCTACTGGAGCCAGTTTAACCTCCCTGCAGGGTCAGGTTCTTCACCCACAGGAGCCTGCCTAAAGCTTTATAGCCTAATTCTGTTGCCACACCAGATGTGTGGCCAAGGGCCATGCTGTGCCTGTACTGTTCCTGTCATGAGAGATGTCAGGAAAGGATAGGAGAAGACCTTTGGGAGCTGTCTTGCCTCTCCTTCTGCTTTTGGGGTAGCAGGAGAAATTAGGCCAGTGGGAGCCCTTTTATGACAAATTAGGCCAGTGGGAGCCCTTTTATGACAAATTGTACCCCCACACACCAACCAGCCCCTCAGCATGATTTCAGAACTTTTGAATCCCACAAATAGATAAAAGGTTGTCAGGACTTAAGGCTACAGGATTTCTGTGTGCATGAGAAGCAGCACAAGTACAGCTTTATACAAAATCCATAAAAATATCTTCCTGTCTATATACAAAAGAGCAGCTTTGTAGCTGGGTAGAATGATGTCTAGTCCCATATTGACATAAAATTGAACATTTTTTTAAAAAAATGCTACATGTTTCTTCTGGCACAGTTAAATATACATGAAAGCATTCATAACTTGATGGTAATTCAGCCTTGAAACTAGCTAATGGCTTATGCAGGTTTCAAGACTGGTGAGAACTCTGTACTTGATCCTATGAAATTTCTTCTTCCTGAGAGATTTCCAAGTAATTCAAGTAACTAATATGGAGCACTGAATTCATAAAAAGAGAAAAACAAAGCATTCCTGTTTCATCAGCAAGAAAACAGCATTAGGATTCTAATAAGAAAAGATGGTTTGGCTACAATAGTTTGAATTATTAACAGTGAATAAATAACCTTTTTCTCCCGTGGTTCTTTTTATGTATATGATTCAAAGATTTACCCTAATTTCCTCAACTGTTCATGCATTTGTTAGAATTTACAGCATAATTCAGGACATGTTCATAATAACACCTGTCTAAATACATGCAATGTAGGATTCTATGACTCAACTGTTAGAAGAGAAACAGTATGAATCTGTTCCGAACTCAATTCGTACCTGTTCTAGGTCCTACATTGTTCCTTACCTCTACCCTCTGCCATAAGCCGCTGACGTTATATCAGCAATGTTTGTTTTAAGAATAGCTTGATGAAAACCTAATTGTTAAAAAAACTCCAAATATTTTCAACTCCAACTTTTACAAATGTTCAAGGAGCATGTGGATGTAAACTGATGGACAAATTGAGAGAGAGGTCACAGTCACTGAAGAAATTGAAAGGGTGTGTTACTGATTGCATTTGCTAATTTCTAATTCTGGGTTGGGTCTATCACTGATTGTAATCACTAGCTGTGATTCAAGAGTCTCTCCACCTCTTCCTACACCTAAAAATATGCATGAACTTATTTCATCCTCAGTTTGGCCATTGCTACTACTTGCATAAACAAGGTGACAGAAATATAGATCAAATAACCCCCTGTTGGTGGGAGATGTTCTCACTGTGCCACGACCACCTTCACACCTGCCACAGGGAAGACTTTTTCCCAATTCCACAAGGAGTAAGACCCTATGCTTCCCAAAAGAGACACATATTTCTAGGCTTGGAAGACTGCTAGTGAGGACACACAGTATTATTCAAAAAAATTACAAAACCAAGCTAAACCCCAAGCTGACATTAATGAGGTTGAATATATGTATTGTTACTAAAGAGAACTTTTTCCAGGGTTATCCTAAAATAATCTACTAATTCTCTGATTGTGCTCCTTAATCAGAACTCATAACACTGTTTTAATTAGAGAGCAATGCTATTAAACCCAGAATAATGAAACCTAATAATCCAGCAACTGTAGAAGAGTGACAGGTTTATCTGCATTCCTTCTTTCCTTCTTTAACTTCTACTTCAAAAATATTCTCAACTTTCAGGCTTGCATATTGCTTTAGTATTTTGACTTCTCATTTCATTTCCTGTGCACCTCATGAAAAAGGTAATTTTCAAGGAAATAAAAAATAAAGCCAACTAGCTTGTTGTGATCCTAGTATTTAAAATCTAAAAATGAAACCGAAAACTGAAAAGAAAGACGAAGAAATGAAAGGATAACAGAGAAACATTTTCAAGTGGAATCATCTGTTTTCCAAGTAAAATAAGAATGAGGATGAAATAAAAAATTGCTATTGAAAACTTTCCCATCATCTTGTGTAGCTTATCTGTCATTTGTTAAATGTTTGTGATCTAAACAGCTTTAGCTTTTTTTCCTTGTTCAATCACTAATGTTATGCCAAACACAAAGCCTCTATTTGCTGCCTTTTAAAGGCTTGATTATAAGCTATTCTATGAATTCATGAATTTTCAGAAATACTCCTAATTACTATGTGTCTGTGTGTATTAACAAAAAAATGAGGTGATATTCCTTAGGAGGAAATATTTTCATGCACTCAAATAACTATATAAATAAGGCCAAACACTTAAAGGAAGCAGACTTCTAAACTTCTTTAGTTATTATCCGTTTTAAAATGGAAGTCCAAGAACAATAGTCTTCTGTTGGAGCATTGTATCATAACTTATGTATTTGCCACTCTCATGATTTTTATAAAAGCAACACAGCACCTGCTAAGAGAATTGTTCCCACCCTGCTTGGAGGAAACAGCAAAGCACTGCCTGAACAATTCACCCAAGAAGAATGTTATTGAGCCATACATTTTAAAAGAACCAGACATTTTAAAACACACCTGTGCTGGGAAACAGCTCATGAGAAACTGCAGTTTTGCTAGCAGCTAACATGCTTTCTCCAAAGACATGATTTAATGGGAATGCTGAGCTGTTCTCACAGGGACTTCTGCTTCACTTGGGTTTGACCTGTTGGAAACTGAAGATTCATGGGCTTGTACCTACCTCTGTGTAAATCAGGACTATCTCCTTTGAAGTTAGCAGATGTAAAAATCTGGGTGAATAAAGGTGGATCAAGGCCTGGGGCTGTCATCCCTGCCCTGCTGCTTTTATTCAGTCTGGGGCTTCAAACATATAATTGCAATATTTTTTCCCTGTCATTTGGGAATGTGGATTGAGGCTGAGCTGGAACAGAAGGATGAATAGGTGCAGGCTTGCTATGCAGAGCTGCAGTGTGGTGCCAAGGCAAGTAGTGATGGCAGGTTTCCAGCTACCCCGTCACTCGGAGTTATCTCCCTCTGCACTCTGCCAGAACCCCCTTTGCTAACTCCATTCCTCTCTCAGGCAGCAGCAATAATGACGTTGTTATCACACTGTAGTAGAAGAGTTCATGACTTCCTAATACACCGTCATTCTTCGAAACCAGAAATGCCTCAACGCTGATGGTTTTCAAGCCCTTATCTTTCCTATATCACCCTTTGTGAAATGTATGTGTCTCACCTTCAACTGGTATCACGATTTGTGCTAGAGTTCCTCACTTAAAGCAGGATGAATCCCACCTGGGGAAGTTACACACTTGGTCAATGGCTTAAGTCTCAGTCCTCACATTGGGCGTGATGTTGCAAAGGTTATGCTTGCAGCTGATGTGTTCAGCAACCTGCCAGAGGCACGTGACAGGGCAGAGCTTGCTAAAATAGGTAACATGATGAAAGATTATATTATTTACTGTCTTATTAACATGGTCTGCACTGGAATCAGAAAACCAATTAAAAAAAATTTAAAGAAACAGAATAATATTCCACTCAGAGAAGGGAGTTAATGCAAAAGCCTACCTCAGAAGACAACACTTGCACCTGCACTGCTCTACTCCCACACAAATGACAAAGCAGTCTGTTCTGGCACAGATATTTGATTTATGTACACAGATGCCTTAAGCCTCACCCTTCCAATCAAGAGTCCCATCCACACTGAAGCATTGCTAACATCATTGTGCTTTAGTCTCTTAATTTTTGATATGAAAAACAAGCACTAAATCAAAGGTTAAAATGTAAAGAGAGTTTCTTTCATTTCAGGAAGCACGGTACATAAAAATATCTCAGCATAATCCAGAGCACGCACCATCAGAACTAGGAATGAACAGGGCTTCCCTTAATGTGCAGAAGACAAAAACAGTGTTAATTTCTACATGGGCAACCAACTCAGTAACACAGGAAAACACTGCACTTTACATCCCTATATCTCAATATACACTTCCACTACTTGAAAGAGCATGTGAAAAGACATCAGAGATGGTGTTACAAGAAAATTGCCAGCACATCACTATATAAGCAACCTGTAAACATTTATCATCAGCTTCCCAAAGCTCTACCAAAGGCCTTCAGGCCAGGTGTGCCCTGGACAGTTCCTGAGGTACTGGTGTGCACTTTCTCTGAGTCCACACTTCTTCACTCCTAAACCAGAAATGAAGACAGTGTTTCCAAGTAAAATGAATAGCCTCAGTCTTGGTGATACAGATGAGAGCCAGTAGCAATCCTCACTTTGTTTTGGTGCATGGACTTATCTGAAAATTGTGCTGCTGCAAATAAAAGCAGAATGTGGTAATTACTAGAAATCTGCTTTATCAGAATAATTAAGAAAGAAATACTTATACTACATTGGATATTAAATAATAGTTTAATGAAATCTCCCACAGTCATTCATAGTGCTATAAATGCTGGCCATCTCAAAATAAACTGGTTAATGAGCTGACACTTTAATTTGTGCTGTCAATAGTGCCCTGTTATGTTTTCTAACATGCAAAGAATATAGTATTTGCAATTAAGACACAGGATTAAAACAGATGATGCACACTGCTGTTTAGTGGCTTACTATTGCTAATATAAGGAAGAACACGCATGTGTTTTCAACTGCACTTGCAGATTTCCTGCTTTTCAAAGCGTACCCAGACCTAAGGGATTTTTATTCTTCCTACCCTTTCTTCTCACTACTGAGTGTTTCTTTGCTGAGCAGTTGAAAAATAGGATATTCAAAACAAAGAATAAACTCATGGCAGAAAATGTAGCAACCTTATTGCTCTCTGAAAGTCAACAATGGGAAACTACAGTGGGCTGGAGACAGACTACTAAATAATTCATGACAAACAGCCCATTTGTGAATGATTTTTTTCCCTATTAGAGGTACATTAACACAGGGAAGTCTAACCTGTGGAAAATCTTATCTGGCCTCAGAGAAAAAAGTCTCCCCACTCCTCCATTACCTCAAGCTCAAGACTATCTTCTAAAGAGATTGTGCTATTGTTTGCTTTAACTCTGCTGAATCCCAACTTGGGTTTTAAACACACCTTTGAAACAATCATTATACCAACACAGGCTTTATCTACCACATTCATTGCTTGCATTTCAGCAGACTCTTCCTCAAAAATCTGCCTTTGTTAGACACGGCCTTTTGGTAGACATGGCATTATACAATGCTATCTCATTCCTAGTCACAAAACTTTCAGAAAAAAAAGAAAGGGAAAAACCCTTGTCTAAGACCACGTGCTACATTAAAGTACCATATTTTATTTTTACACAAGGATTACTGTTCCCCCAGAATTCCATTCATTGCTATGGACCATGCAAAATGCCACAGACCACAAAAGCTACATTTTCAAATGTAAGTTTTTATTGATTAATCAGGCATTGAATCAAGTATTGTAAAATAAACAGATTTTGTTTGTTAAAAAATGTCCAGAAGAATACCAGTCATAGCAAACTTGTTTCCTCATTGTCATACAGAATACGAAATTGTCCAAGAAACAAGCAAAAGAGGAATACCTGACTAACTGCTGTCACTTTGTCTGTGTATATACATATGTATGCATATACACAAATTACACACTATATTTGTGCATATACTTGTGTGTGCATACCCATGCATATGTGCACATGTATACACAAACATACATGCACAAAGAATACTGACTGAGTTAATAGCCATTGGAGAAATGTGACTTAGCTCCAAATGAAATGTTTTGTGTTAAAATAAAAATGACACAGCAAGGCCTGTAGATAACAGGCCATTCTTCTTTCAGTGGCCAAACCCACGATCCGTCTTTAGACTCATGGTCTATCTTTACAATGAAAATATGTGAGATCATTTGGGACCTTTCCAAATTCATGGTATTGCTTCCATCCAGCTCAATCTCTGTCAGACACTGAAGTGCGTTTGCAGTTTATCCACTACTGAAATCAGCTTCTAGATTTAATATTTGTGGCAAAAAAGATACACAGTCTTGCTACATGTACTTGGGTAATATAGCTTTTCCTTTTAGATAGAAACTTGGCAATAACCCTAGATTGAAACTCCTTTCTTCATGCATATTTTATCACTGCTTTGCATCAGTCATCTCCTGTCAACTCGTTATAAAAATTTTCATGCCATCTCAGCGACCTCCCAAATATCCCTATCCACAGGTGATCCACAGGTCAGATCATCTGTGCAGTGTATATCAGATTGTATCAGTAACATTGTATTCAATTATAAAAAGTAATGTTTGGGGATTTATTTACTTTTTCATTTGAGAAATTATGTTTCTTGATTATTAAAGACAGTAAGATAAACACTGCAGTTCACTATGTGTACACATTTTGCCTTATTCACGTCTAGTCTGGAAAGATCAGTGGCTCATACCTATGAACAATGGGATACAGCCCAGCTGAACACCATGGTACCAGCAATGTAATGCCAGATTTTTTTCCATTTAATTCAGCAGTTAGCAGGGCACATAAAGGGAAATCAGAGGAACATGTACAGACATTTATTGTCTATTAAAAAAAAGGAAAAAAACCAAATAGGCATGTATGTATTTGTCATCTTGCTCATAAATTTTTGATATCATCAGAAGGCAAACTGTAATACAGTTTTGTACCTGAAGAATCAGTATTTAAAAAATTTGAAGCTGAGCTTGGCACCATATTATTTTGGACCCATTAGTGAACAAAGTGCATTATGGCATCTTTTCCAAAAGACACCAAAAGCATGGTTATAAATTACTGAGCAAATCTTTTCTTAAAGCTGGTATTTATCCTTTTTCTACACAGGCAGATTTTCACCACTTGCATAGTAACAGCAAAACACTGTAGGAAAACCATTCTTTTAAAGTTGTCATATGCCTAAAGCATCTCCCAAAATGACCATTTATAAGCTCTGCAGTAATTACAAAGGGCTTCTATACTGTAGAAGGGAAAGAGGAAAAAACGCACCCGATTCACCTTTGAGATAATGTACATAGAACCCCTGTCGCCCTTACTGAAGTTCATCTCCTAAAACCAGGATGAAAGTAGGGTCTGCGCATGCAGATTCCTACTGCTGCTGAAAGCTTGCTCTTTATTACTCATTCACAAAGAGAACTGCGCTTTCGCAAACAACCCAGGATAATAACAGCTATGAGTAAACTCCAGCTGCAGTGTTTCTCCATACAGCACATTTAAAACAGACTTCCTTATTTTGTTATAGACACTACACAGTGTATGACAATGAAACATTTGTATTTAATTTAAAATCAATGGTAAAGTGGCACATGTCTCACTTCGGAGTTGTTGACTGGGCTTGCTACGTTGAACCTTGTAAAATCAGCAATAAGCATTCACATGTCTACCATCAGAACCGTGACATCTTCTATTACAATCAATCAATCCTTAAATGATGCCGTGCTTTATCAAATTAGTCTACAGTCAGACCTTGGATTGGCTGCTCTCCTCCAGTGTTGCTGATTTTCAGAGATGGTATCAGTCTTCCACATCCTCAGTGATTCTATAATGTTTTCCAAAGACGAATGCGAAACACTGGCAGATGGGAATGTTGCCATCAATAAAAAAAATCAGCAGATGATTTATCCACTCACATTTCTAGGAGATATTCCACATGTTTTTTATGAAATGAGAGAGCACTGCCCTGCGAACAGAAGTAAATTAAACTTTATTCTTTTGCTGTTTTGGCTCTCTCTCTTATTTATTTCTGTTCTTTCGGTCTGCACACTCCCACGTGCAAAGTAGAAATTGGAAGGTCTCGCACTCAACAAGGCTGGTAATGAGAACATTAATGTTGGTACGAGTAAAACCTGCAGTATACTGACTTGTCCACTGTGCAGTTTTCATCCTTCCAATTTCCTGCTTTTATCCACTGTAAAATAAAACTATGCAAAAGGCTGATTAAACTTTAATTAACAGGGCCACCAATGTGCAAACAAAAAAAAACCGACAAAGAATCCAGGTGTTCAAACCAGGCTTTCACTTCCTTCTTTTTTTTTTTTCTTTTTTTTTCCTATTTTTATAAATAATTTATAAATCTTCCTGTGAGAGACCAAATACAAAGCCAACCAAACAAAACCAACTGCAAAAGAAAGTTCTAAGATACTTTTAAAGCCACTTCTTGTCCTTCCATACAAAGTAGACAGAAAGAGATATTCTTTCCTTTTCAGTTTTGGCCAAATTCGGCAGTGATGGCTGGGATGCCACGTGGGTCCGCCAGCCCCAGGTAAGCTCCTGCAGGCAGCTGCCCTGGGAAGATGTGTCATCCTACCTTTTGGCTTTTAGCAGTCACGCGAGCTGCTCGGAGGAGTCTAGGTGGTCAGGGATAGGCAAGCCAGTTATAATGGTCAAACACTTGTTCCACACTGTGAATGTGGGGCACACTGGCTGCCCAAAAGTAATGTCAAAAGTGTAAAGGTGTAGGGAGTTCAAAGCATCATAAAAAGCAAGGGAACCGTTGTCATAGTCCAGCAAAATGCCGACCCGCCGGAGGTGAGGAGCAGGCTCAATGGGGATTTCTTTGCTGTTGTGCCGCACCACCCACGTGTTATTGCAGCGGCAAAGCACCCAGGAGGCAGAATTCTTTCCAATCCACTCGTGCTTTGGTGCTGACTTGTAGGAAATACCAATAGCATACCTGCAAAACAAAAGAACATCTCAAGGAAACAAATGCTTCCTGCCATGTTTGTCTCTCGGTGAAGTCAGATGTTAGCTCAGAGGACTCACTGGAATGGCCCAGTCTCTTATTGCTGCTCGTTAAGCTCTGGTTAAATGACGTTTCACCACAATACCAGCACAGGCTTAATTAATGTTTTGCACCATCTCTCTTCTGGGTCTGAGAGATCAGGGAAACTCCATATCGTTTCTAGTTTGGCAGCTACAGCAATTTTTTTGAGTGCTTACCTCTGGTATTCAAATGGAAGATTGTTGAGTACTCAGCAACTCAGAGTTTAAATCACTGGGCCCCAAATTTCCATTTCCAACAGATGAATATAGAGGAATTCATTGATTTTAAAATACACTGCTATCTGTCAGCTAATCTGATCTCTCCTTGCTCCTTTAATATATGGCCCAGAAGAAGGAATGCAAGAATAAACATCAAGGACACATTAAAAAAAAACAAATTGCCATTTTCAAACATGTTTTGCCAGATGTTGGTGTGGTTTTCAGATTCAAATGAGCAGTTTTGGGACTGGGTTTCAGGCCAAGTGAAGCAATTGTAGGTGAAGACATTTGCTTTGGAAACCATAATTTATGGCAAGATGTGTAGGGTAAAAGGATTGAGAAAATGTTCTCATTAATGGACACTAAGGACAAATACCTGATTTGTCATATGTAACAGAAATATAAAAGTTCCTCACATTTTAGAGACACTGCAGTATTTGTTGGGCTTTCAACCAACAAAGATTAATGTGCCATAATTCACTTTTTTCTGTTCCATAGCACTGGCACAGACAAATCGCATTTTTCTTGTTTGAGACAGTGGGCAATACCTGAAGACCTTACCGATTTTTCCACTCCATTAACCTTCATCATGATGCCTTTGAATACCAAAGGATAACATATCTTCCATTGACTAAAGGCCCCCTGAAATCCACCCCTGTATGACACAGAGGATCATTCAGAAGTGGAGAAAAGCACTCTTCTGTTTCCTGCCCCTTGCTTCCCACCCTGGGGCACAAACCTACAGCTCTGCTGCTCCTCATTCCGTCCCCAGAAGCAAATCTGATCTCTGTCCCCGTGAAACTGGATCATCAAATTGTCCTCATTTTTGTTTAATTTTTCTTATTGAAGGACATGGAAATCTTTCACATTTAGTAGCGAAATGATCACATTTACAAAGTTAGCTCTTAAAATGCACTGTATGTGGGTTTAAAAAAACCACCATCCCCAGATATGGAGTAAAAGTCTTGTCAAGGCTGCTAAATATAAAGATGTTTAATGTGACAGATTTAGTTCCAGAGTCCAAAAGTGCTGGAGACTGAGAAAATAGTCTGACAAACTATGTGAAAATATATGCTTGGCCTGCTCATGTACTAGAGCATGCTTCTCCTACTGGTCTCTATCAAAGAAACTGTGCCAGCACCTGCATGGTGTGAACTAGTGCTTCTTTTCACATATATTTTTATATACATACCACGTACTCCCACTTATAACCACTTCCCAGTAATGCCGCCCGCTGTCAATGAACACGTTGCCAGCTACTCCATAGCTCCCTTGGCTTGTGAATCGCTCTGGTGTGTGACTCTTTTTGGAGGATGTTTCATCACGTTCCACTGTCAAGTTATCATGAGACACTTTCAATTTTCTATGAGCAGATTTAGGGTCCAGTTTAAATGGCTGACCTAGAGACACAGAGACAAAGATGACAGAAGAATGGTTTGGCATTAATTTTGAAAAGGAGAGTGGATTAGCAAGCCTCTAAGAAGCCTGCAAGATTACATAACCATGTTAATTTCCTCCTCTCAAGCATCCTTGAGATAGACTAACCTATTCTGCTCCCTGCAATAGCTAGTTTGCATTGCATTGTCAGGTTACTGTCAATTTCTTTGTGCGCTAACTTCCCCGTGTCGATAATCCCTGAAAAGAGCCCTGCATAATCATCATGTCCTTTATCTCTGACCTAGAGGTAACCAGAACTCTCTAATTCTCGCATGTAATTGAAACCAATATACATGCTAATAAAGGTCTGAGGGTTGCTTTTTTCACAGCATATTAGATTTAGAATAAATTGTGTTCTATTAATTCTTTAGGGATAAGGCCCCGTAATAACATCTTCATTATTCCTACAAAAAGTATGACTTCAAATCCTACAAAATGGGTTTGAAAATAAGAAGCACTAGCGTTGTGTCTTCATTCATTCACTCACATCTTTATTTATAACAAGCACAGTCAACAATTCAGGATTGCTTTGGAAGGATGCCCATGTGGTACTGGATACTGTGCATTAAAATGAAGGAAGTGAACTGTAACTTGGTCCAAATAACATGGTGTAATAACATTATTGAGGCTGTTGCTCTTGGCAAGTATCTTGGGCTGCAGCACAAGACTTGCAGACAATAACAGGAAGCTTTTTGGTAAACTGAACCCTGTAGATACATAGAGCCCACCACAATTCTGACAGGCTTGCTCATTGTGTCAGAAAGCAGAAAGATCATTCACCTCCACCAAGGGACAACTAGAAAAGTATGACTTCCCAAGTAGTCCAGCAAAGCACTTCTCCCTTCTTAGTGTCTTTTATATCAAGGGGAAAAGCATGCAATCTGAAGATTTGATGACATGGACAGAAAATGAAAATGAGAACTCTCACAAAGTCTGTGTTAGGCACTGGCACATATACTTCAAGTAAGATGTAAACTGTTCAGGGTTATCTATTTTTGCAATGTGCATTTAATTATGAATTATGACTAAATATAACATAAGCCCATTGAAAAGTATTTGGGAACTGTTTCTTACCACATGGTAGCAGTAACATACATATAGCCTCCCTCCCTGACTGGTTAGCAGTCTTTGTGTGCTGAAGTAGTATCTGAAGGGTGTCTCCCTGTATTGAATTGTGTCTGGTCACATCACACAGACGTTAATAGCAGAAAGGGGGAAATCAGAAAGGTGTACATGACATTCTCTGCATTATCCTTCTTGTAGCACTCAGTATCGCTCCTCTTCAAGCACCACCCTACAATAAGCCGATTTCAGAGGATGCTCAAACCCCAGTGTTTCCAGCCCTTTGAGCTGCCCATGATGATTATGTAACTGAGGGATTGGCTGGGACACAAGAAGAAAACAGCTGAAAACTAGTCTTCAATTTGCTATTTTACATCTGCTAATAATTTGTGTAACCATTGGTTTTTTTGAAGTGGGATCTCTGACTACTCTACCACCTTGCTGAACTCCATAAAAAACTGAAAGGGATTAAGCTAAGACATTTTCCAATGTCCTAAAAAAGACATAATTTTGGGGGATAAAATTAGCCTAGTAACTATCTTATGAACACTATACCAAAATCAAATGTTTTATTGCAAACATAAGAAAAGCTTTTGCTTTGTAGAGGTAAAGGAATAGAGAGGATATTAGAAAAATCCACAAAATAGTATTTTCAACCATTTCATATGCCATGGCTCGCTCTGTTCCTATGCGATAATTTCACTGACCAACCTACAGGTGCATCCCACCACCACCACCACCCTCAAAAAAAAAAAAAAAAAATTCGGTGCTACTGAAGACTCTGGAAATGTTGAATTGAATTAGACAAGTGACTTTCATTGTGGGAAGCACTTTAAACAAGTAACACTGCTCTATGCTCTTGTATCTTCCAAAGACCAAATCTAAAAAGGAAGCCAGGAAGCAGAATGCATGCAGGTTCGATGTCACTTTACTCACTGTTTGTCTTGAGCTTGCCAGGCTCGCTGCTCCTGCTGCCTGCCTGATTAATGGCCTTAACAATGAAGATGTACTTAGTGCCACTCTGTAACCCGTGCACTGTGTAGTGGTTTTGTTTGATATTAGGAACAATCATCCAGCTGTCGGCTGAGTTGCATAAACCTGCAATTTCGAACAGAGCGCATCAGTCATAACATACTAAACACTTCGTAACAGGGGGACATTTAGAGCATTCCCAGGAACCCAACGACCAATATGAATTTTGCTTCTGTACCTTTTAAAGTCTTATTGCATTTAGTGAGCCACTACTCAATGCCACTAACTCATTTCATCAACCCTCAGCCGAGGTACCTTTTAAGTTCTTGCTATGTGAAGTCAACCATAAAAAATGGACATTTAAGAAATGTCTCAGTGGAGACACTAGCAGTCTGAGATTTTTCATATCCCAGCACAAGGAATTCTTTATTGCTTAAGATCTAGAGGATTATGGCAATCCCATCAATCTACTGCTTGGATTAATGAACTCAGTTTAAGCCTCAGAAAACTAACGTAAGCAGTAAAGCCATGAGGGCTGGGGAAGCACCTTTGCTGACAGTCCCCAGGTATGCATTCTTCAGGACCTGAAGCATATCATGGGAGGCCAAACAGGGTAGAGCATGGGCTTCAGAGGAAGCTTTGGTTCTTATACTCCAGACTTTGCCAGAAAGTAATCTAAACCAGTAAATTTATGGATGCAACTTTTTGATTTATGTCCTCATGCTGAGATGTCAGCTGGGAAAGAGCTGGAAAATTTTCCATTTATAAAACTTTTTGGGTACATTTAATGCCTACCACTGACATATAATATCTAGGAAGTAAGAAAAATAAAGGAGTAGCAATATCATCGTCAAAACAGAAAAATACTCCATTAAAAATAACTTATACATTTTTCCTACTGCAGTGTAACTGTAATGGTAGTCAATCAGCCATATTATTTACTGTACATTTGGAACAGCTCCTGGTCTAATGGATCCCCAGTCTGATAGCCTTCTGATTATAAATATTTACATAATAAACAAACATTCATGAAGAGTATATATATTCAGAACCTTTTATATGGTTATAGAGCATAAAAGATAGATGCAGATGGAAGTGTATGCATGTGTGTACATATATGAGGCTGGAAAACTTAATAGAGAAATGCTTGACTGAATTAGGAACATGACAGACTTCTTGGCCTCTGCCCCATAGAACATGTTATGAAAGCTGTTGTTATTTAAAGACAATTTCAGCTTTTAATATGTTTTACCAGCAAACTAGTAAGTACTATTATAGAGAATCTCTTAGAACTCAGTAGCAATTTCATCTCTGCATATCAGACAATACAAAACGTTTATGTAAAATAAAATTTAAAAGCCTACTGGATACAAAATTTGAAAGAAACAGACCAGTGTTTACAGACTCATAGGCAATTCAAAATTGTACTGCAAGATTCCTTCCTAATTTGGGATGTGCTCTTTATAACAAAATACCAGAAATTTAGAAACAGAATTAAACCCCCATATTTCAATCTAAGAATTATAAAGCTTGTGTCTCAAAATTCTCTTACATTACAAAGCATCCTTACGAGTCAGGTAGATATTCATCCTGCTGTGCAAATTGGTAACTGTAACACAGTTTCAGGTTGGATTCATATTATCTTGTCATCTAACGAGGAGCTACAATGTCTAATCTATTTTTCTTGATTTTGAGGAGAGGCAGAATTCAGTCAGTAGGTTCTTACGCTTTGTCAGGTGTGAACATCCTATCAGCCACAAGTGCCTCTCTTTTTCTGTCCACAGAGGAAGCCTAGGTGACTAGCATAGGTGAGATCCCTATCTTCAGCTATCTAAGATGATGTGAGATGATTCACTGTCCTTCACCACCCTGTTCTGAAGTCTGGAAGTCTAAGCCTGTGGCTGAACTCACATGTGGGTTTTGGCCTTTGGATCACGATTTACCAGAATAACAACACTTCTTTGCTGCAGTTTCTTAGTGTAAAGTGGGAAAAAAAAGAAGCTAGTATGTTCCTTATGCACCAACCTGTGAGCATCTGACATGTACTAACATCTGACTATGTGTAGTCTCCCTAAATATCAGCTACAAAAGATTCAAACTGTTTGCTATATGTGAATAGAAGCAGCACAGAAAAGCAACTTTGCAGCACTGTTTTTCTCAAGACCATTGGAAAACTAGACTACATAGGGCAATTCTCATGAAGAAAAAGAACCCAATGTTACCCTTTTGGTAACCCCAGTTGGGCCTAGCACTGCTGGTAAACTGCTTATGACAACATCAGTCCATGTCTTCTTTCACTGAGCTGTACACACTGAATCATATTTATTTTCTTAGGCTGTGTGTGAATGGGTTTCCTAAGAGGAAGAAAGGAAATAAAACAAGTAGCTTCCTGACATAAAATATTTCACTGACTGCTCAGAGGAAACCTCATCTTTTCCCAGTTTGCCATGGATATTAAGAGTACAGGCACACTTGTTCTGTAGCTGAACTACCACACTGATTTTGCATTGAGATCATCCCTTACTGGACTCATAGGTGCTATTGTGAAATAAGTATTAAGTTAAAATAAAATTAAATGAAGCACTGAATGTAGAGAGTGGATGACCAAGTAATCCTTAACTAAGATGCCTCTGATGGATTAGCAAATAAGATATGACTGTAAGTGGGATGGATAGAGACAGTGGTCATAGAAGTGTCTTCACCCACAACCATGTTTTGAAAGCAAAGTTCTATGGTATATATAAGCCATATATAAACTAACCCTTATGCAGACACAGAAATGCCTGGATTTTTGTTAACTCATCTAGAAACCAGATCTGTATGAGTCACTACAACTCTCTAATGGGCACATTTTTTAGGCTTGCATTACACTCTTTATGATATCATCCAGAGGCTGATTGCTCCTTAACAAAGTACAAAACTTTGAGCTAAGTACATGAAGGACTGTAAAGGTACTGTTGCATTGCTAGGAGTCTTCTCTTGAGTTTATGCTCTCCTCCTGTGTGTGTGAATTTATATGTATCCAGTAATCACTAAGAACCTTACCTATACAAAACTCTCTGCACAGTCAATAGAGAGAGTTGGAACCCTCTGTTTGACCTGTCTCAGGTTCTGGGGGAAGGCACTATACTCTCTGATGACAGAAGACACCCTGGGTTTCTTTTCTTTGTCCTTCAAGTCATAGGCATCCCAGACTACTGGTGTGCAATAAATGTTGGATGTGCTGTGACTGACTCAGTTACTTTCCTCAACAAACCTTGTTGTCTCAACAAGCTCAGCTCTTGCCTACACATCAAAGGGCTCATACGTCCTTGTTCTTTCTGACTGAGATATTTGATAACAGGCTTGAAATTGTACTTTGATTCAAAAATCTTGGGAATGAAGTTTCAATGATGCCAAGCTACAAGTCCAAACTCCTTCAAAATGGAGAATAGTTACTAGTGGCAGCCAAGTTAAGCTTTTAGGTATGAAAGAATAATTTGTTGCTGCATCAAAAGCATTTGTCTCCAGATAAGCCCTGTCAGGACAGCCTTTCTTCTCTGAATACAAAAGAATATGATTAAGAAAGTTCAGGGAAATGAGCAAGCAGCCTGGTCACACTGGCATCCGGGGGTAGTGTTTGCCCTCTCAGCTCCCTGCTGATGGCAGCAGGTGAAGTGGAAAAGCACACATCTCTTCACTGGAGCAGCAGCAGGAGCTAAGGGTCTCCTATTGTACCCACTCCTAATCCAGGCTACATTCAGGTTTCTTGTTTCAAAAACCCAGGGCTTTTTACAGGGTTACGCAGATGGTAGAACAATGTATTTTAAAACTGTAGCCTACCAAAAATGTAGAGAATTTAAATTACATCCTGGAATGGTGCAGTGAGCACAGTGATGTGCATACAGGATGTGTGAGTTTTCAAAATAAGTTTCTCAGAGTCTGGAGGTAATAATTTGTAAAGCTGTTTCCCTGGTGCTGGCTGTTGATGCGCTTTAAAAACCAGATGGGAAAAATCCAAAGGTGTAAATCCTCCTAAAATTTACACTGGTAGATTTTAATAAAACATATCTTCTTGAAAACTGGAAGAGGAGCACAAAAGTCATAAGAAGGCTATTTAATCTCTTGAGTATTTTAATTATTTTAAAATGGTTTGTTTAAATAAATCATTACAAATTCAAATTGGTAGAGCAAATACAGTAGATAAAGGTACAGACAGCTGCCCAATCCCATTCTTCATTCCCATGTGAAGAAAAAAAAAAAAAAAAAATATATATGCAGGATTTCTGCAAAACACATTGAATATTTTTTTTAGGAAATACACTCTTTTTATACTTTTCAAAAAGCAGAAGTTCTCCTGGTTTTATGCCAAATTTGCTTTTGTGCCATTAAAAAATACTCACTAAAATCTTCAGTAGAAATCTGAAGATTGCAAGCAATCTGTTTTTAATAAAATAGAACTTTCAGAAACAAACCAAAGTTAGAATATTAAGCAATGAATTGGTGAATCATAAATTCACTGTTTTTCATGAAAGTTTGGGTTCCTAATTGCCTTAGATCCTTTAACAAATTTTTATCCTCTCTCATAGGAAGAGGAGTCAAGTAACAGTGAAAAGGTTCTGACAGTAGTACGCTGTATCCTTAATTTTAGTAATTAGGCTATATAACTAATTTACCCTGATTCCTTTTACCATGTAAGAGAGAATTATTTACTGCTTTTTGTCAAAAAGAGAGAGATGCATTTTTCATGAAGACACCTTTTATCAGAGCTGGAAAAAAAAAAAGGTGTTTAAATCTGAACCCTCCTGAAGCCTGTTATAGCAAATGTTTTAAAAAAAGGCACACTCAATGAATACTTGAAAATTTATTGAAATGGGATAATGAAATCATAATGTATGTTAGCTAGCTAGTGACAAAGTCATTTTAAAAGCCTTTACCATATTCAGATTGCAGGTGATTAGCTCCCTCTCAGAAATGCTAATGTACAAATGGTGTAACTCTGAGAACAACTGCTTTAGTAAAAGCCTGCTTAATTTAAAGTTTTGCATTGCTCTTACGCACAGAACAGGGCTGCCAAGCATTTAATAGCCAAGCATTTTGGCCACATTTGGAAATAATCTTTCCTGTATGAAATAGGATTCAAATGAAATACTCTATTTGGACCTTTTCCATCAAATGTTAGCTTTCCAATTTTTCAGTTAATAAAAAAGAATATAGTTGATTATGTTGGATAGAAAATATACTAGAAAAACATAGCATTGCTTGTTTTTGTTACTGAATTCTTAGCAATCTCTGAATGATATATGCCTCTGGTGGGGAAAATGTACTCAGGAGTGGAAAGTGTAGTGAAGCTGGCTATATGGTTTAAGCAACAGATTCCAAAATAACAGCCTCCATTAGCATGGTAGGTGGGTACGTATGCAAAGTGATTCCTATTGTCTCAGGGGGAAAAAGCTTGTTGATTTAATGCAGTACTCTAGCTACTCCCTGGTGACTAATTCATAGCTACAAAAACACAGAATTGAAGATAATCTATGAACCTGTTTGCATTATCTGCTTGAGGTAATACACAATACTAATGGAAACTTTTTGGGATATGATAGAGAAATAAAAATATTGTTAAATGCAACAGCATGCAAATGCCATAAATAGGAAAAAATTTGTGCTAATCCAAAATTTATTTCTTTAAAACAGGATTAAAAAAAAAAATCACCTAGCTTCAGTTCATCAAAACATGAAGGCTGCAGTGACAGAAGCTGTCTGTGTTCAACCACACTACTAAGGTATATTCTGGTATTCTAAGAACAATCTTGGAAAGTCATTTATAATAGTTGGGGTATTAGATCTTTCTGCAGGACAAAGAATAGAATGCAACAAAGTGAATAAACATCCAGGCAGTGTTCAGAGTAAAATCAGGATAGGATTGACAGAACAAGAAGAAATGGCCTCAAGTTGCACTGGGGGAGGTTTAGATTGGGTAATAGGAAAAATTTCTTCATGGAAAGGCCCAAGGAAGAGGTTGAGTCATCATCCCTGGAGGTGTTTAAAAGTTAATGGTCGGGCTCAATGATCTTAAGAGGTCTTTTCCAGCCCAAGTGATTTCATTATGATTCTATGGTATTAGTGCTCAAATCTCCAGTACCAGTGTAAGCTGGACTGAACTGGGGGAGTCTCACGCATTAGAAACCTGGACAGATCTGTAGCAGTTAGACTTGGTGGGAATATCACCATTGGAGGTGTTCAAGTCTATATTAAATAATGAGATGTAAAAAAAAAGGTTTGCAACATTTAGAAAGGTCCCACACATATACTTACATATGCATGTATGTAATTTCAGTTAACATTACAGCTTTCAATTAAAATGAAAGTAACAGTCAAGATATTTGCATAAAAGCTATCTGCACTAAAAAAAAAAGAAAAAAAAAAGGGCCAGTTCTTTAAATAGTTTCTACTTTCATTTAAGGTCTTCAGAGCATTTTGTAAACAAAGTTTTTTACAGTGTTAATTTGCTTTCTCTTCAAACTTTTAATGACACCATTTTTGCAAAATGATAAAATGAAAGTTGAGACTGCATACTGAGCACCTCATTCTAGTCTTGAAAATTATATTGTATCTCTGAAAACAGACTAATTGATACATGTTTTGCAGATCAAAGCTTTAACCTCCACATGGGAAACCTACAACACAGCCTAAATATGAAATATCTTGTTATTTATTCACTAGTAAGCAGAAAGCAAAACCCCACATCCCAAAGTTGTGGAAATGGCACACATTTTGCTGCTGACCTGTTCACACATATTGCTAATAATTGACTTGTATAGCATAAAGCCATAGATAAAAATGGGCCAGAAAACAAGGAAAGTACTGTCTTATCAAGTTCTCTCTGCTTAGTAGTGATTAATCAGTGAAGGTTTTCTTATATAGCTTGCTTCAATTTTCTCAAAATTACTACAAGACTTTTTTTGTTATCCAGCTTGCTCAGATGTAGTAGCATATGTTGAAGTTTACTTGGTCTTTCCAGCAATCTTAAATTTTTCCGTGTGTTCTTCAAAATCATGCTGTCAAGTGAAATACTAAATGAAGATTTTGGCAAAACATTTATTAGATTTTCAATAATCTACCTTATTTTTTAGTCAATTCTGAATACTACAATACATTCACAGCATGGTATGTTAAGAAGGTATTAAAATGCCAGCACATGAATTCTCAGATAGCCTTTCAGATGGCTTGGAGAACAAATTCCTGGTTAGTGATGGAGAAAATGAGGTACACAAAGCAGCAGAGTCAGTGTGAGTGTTTGGTTCAGTACTGAAACTTGGAATAGACCATACCATTTTTCCACTAACATAAAACATGTAAACATGTCCACAGCACTGACTTTCATCAAAGGATCTCAACAATTTACCACGAAGAAAAACACTTTGGCACTGGCTCAGAACTAGCCCTACCTAGCTCACTGCACAGACAGGGTATTTGATGGTGGCCAAAGGTGAGGGCATAGGATGGTGTTGAGGAACAGGGAAAGCACAGAACGATCATTTCTCACCATGCTCTCCCAGGCCTCCAGAGATTACAGCTCTGGGACTTCCTGAGCCAGGAGGAAGTCTCTGCACTTCACTGTTCTCAGGGGATTTTTCTTGCATGATCTGCCCAGGCATCTCTTGAACTCAAAAACATAACAACCCTCTGTGGCAGTGA
Source organism: Dendrocincla fuliginosa (assembly GCA_035047845.1). Classification (NCBI taxonomy): domain Eukaryota; kingdom Metazoa; phylum Chordata; class Aves; order Passeriformes; family Dendrocolaptidae; genus Dendrocincla; species Dendrocincla fuliginosa. The sequence goes on from JAWWMO010000001.1 coordinate 98,617,256, forward strand.
GTTCCCAATCTACATACACGGTGAGTGAACAAATTCCACCTTTTGATTGATTCGGTTCATTTCAGAACCCTTGTTTCATAAAGTATGTGTCAGCTAGTGGCATTCCCATTAAATATATCAGGAACAGGAAGAAGTTGAATGACTTCTCCCAATTCACGGTCAGTGATCCCAGTGATGCCAGAACGCAGAATCTAGAAGTGTTGACTTCCTAACCAAAGATTAGAAAGTAATTTTTTCTTGGAGGGATGGTTATTTAACAATAAAAAAATCAAGGAATAATCAGCAAACTTGGTCACATAATCAAAATATAGAGGGTATTTGATAAAAAAAGTTAGTCATTAAAGAAAGTCACATATTCAAAATGTAGAGTGTATTTGATAAAAAATGTGCTGTAATACAGAATATACAACAATGCTTGTTAATGTCATTATAAGTCAAACAAAGTTACAATATTAATTATTGTTTCATTGATGTTTTCTGGCACAGCCTTTAGTACACTGAAACCTATGCTTTGTAGCCTTGAAGAAAATAAAAATCAGAAGGAAGGCCTTAATCTGTATTTCTGACAAAGGTTTAGTTGTTGAGTTTATCTAAAGGACAATGGGGCTGCAGTTCTACCTAATGATCAAGTGCCTGACTACAGAATACAATGGATCTGAGGTCTTTGAACCTGCTACATCTGCAACAAGAGGCCTAGAATGCAAGGGACAAATCCTGCTAACACAGACAATACCTATGCCTTAGGGAACATGTGCTGGGTTTAGTCTCTGAGAACTCCCAATACATGGCACTCTCAGAAAAGGCCCAAGAAATTTTAACTGAATTAATTCTGAATTTTGAAACCTTTTAAAATCATTATTGGTTTGGATTTAAAATTGTGGAAATCTTAATAGAAAACATTTTTTTCCTTTTGTTCTTGACACAGGACTACATTTATATTTAAAGGCACTTGGTTTACAGAGAAACCATAAGGAAACAGAACTAGAAAAGCAAAGGTTTGTACTTACTAACAACATTAGCTTGTCCGGTGAAGATGGTGTACTGCAGCTCATAAGAGACCACACTGAACTCATCATCCGATGTCCAGTGGACAGTAATGGTATCATAAGAAGCTGTACAGAGCTCTTCTCGAATGGTGGGTGGGTTGGGAGCTGTGAGATACAACAGAGGAGGATTACTGACACAATCAGAAAAGTATTTCCCCTCTCAGCTGAGATTGGGGGATGCATCTGATGTATGAATTTGTAACCATATCACTGAACAGTCTTTTCAACAACTTTATGCTAATCCCAGTAGTAATTTTGATTATAAACAAACTGTTGGAAAAAAAATCTTACTATCAAGAACTCCAGATTTTGAAAGCACTTTGTATTCAAGTAGCTTTAGTTTCAGATGCCCTAGAACAAGTGAGGTATTGGTGGTCACATTAAACTGATTAAATGGGTATGACTGACATGTTACTTTTTCTGGCATTGTTCTGACCATCATACCAAAATTATCAAGGTTTCATTGATGTGTATCAAGAGGTAGAGTCAACACTCTTCTCTGTTGACTTGAAAGCAGTGTTTGCACAGCCTATCTTACTGGAGATTGGTTTAAGAGGTGTTTTAAAAAATATAATTTTGGGGAAGCTCCAAATGCTGATGCTTGCATACTCAATTTTTTCCTCTCTCTTTTAAAGACCTATTTAAAGATGTGAAACTTGAAGCAAACTTCTTAGGTCTAAATGTTCCTTGTTTGCAATCTTTACAAAGCCAAACACTTAAATAAGTAAGAAATTAGTCTCTCTTGGAAAGACTGGTGGGTCTTGACTGTTTCAGTGAAAGCTTCATTCCTAATCATCTTTCCTACAAGCTGTATTGTGAAAAAAAAAAAAAAAGTCTTTGTGCTTAATAGTGTTCCTTCCAACTGTCACAGAGGGAAGAAGGGCACTCCAGCTCAAAGAATATATGTCTGTAGTTAAGGAAAAGAAAGGCAACTCTGAATGTTTGTTTTTCAGTTACTTGGTTTTTTTTTCTGTCAGCTATTTAACCTCTGTTAGCCACAAATAATGGCCTCTAAAAAGTCCTTCTGAAGCAATTCCACCTTTACTTTTGCAATATTTTCTTTTTATGAAACATCTATTTTACTTTCTACGAAGGATTTCTACAGTTCATCTCTGATTTATTGATGTATGTTCCTAAGGATTAAGGTACAGACGCATTTCTAAACAGCCTTTTTCAACCAAGGGGCTTAAGGAAATGTTCAAATGTGCTTCATGATATGACCATGATTTGTGATGCTCTAAATATTGTATCACGGAAGCTTACCAATGCCTTTCTTTTTAACTCAGCATGGAAACCCTGGGACAGGTGGTTATTAATGAAAAGAAAGAGAAATAAACTAAAATACGAACAGTTACCCAGGAGGAGAATATAAACAAAAGAAAGAGAAAAACTCTATATTTTTCTGGAAAGATTGATGTTACTATCAACTATGTTTCAAAAATGTATCCAGTAGAACAATCACTGGAGGGTGTTTTTGATTTTTTTTTTATTCCTAGCTGAGGCTACATATTAATATTTTGCCTGTCCTTCAAAGGAAAAAAAATGGGACAAGTCTTAATTAAAAATATACAAGTGGATTGATTTTATTTTTGGTGCTGGTATTCAACTAAAGTCTTCAGTCATCTCCTGCACCTAACCCAGCAAAACCTTTTACTTGAGAAATGTGCTTGTTATTACCTCAACACAGAAAATAAATATTAATTTATGTAAAGCAAAAATTACAGAAGATTTAATGAACTGTAAACTGCAGTTCAATAGCACCTAAGTGTCTTTGACTCCTTTGAAAACAGCAGCCTAAGTTCGCTCTTCATATGCACACCTGGCCTTACAGCTGGAAATGTACAGTCCTTCATGTAGTGTGAATGACTGAAAAGAGATTTGATCTAAGCAGGACATATATCCCCTGTCTCTTGAGATTAAGCCCCATCCACCTGAGACTATCCTGCACGAAATTCAGGTCTTCAGCAACATTTGTTTCATAAACCACTCAGAATAAAGCAAATACATGTGCTTCTCCTGCAGAAAGGCAAGCAAGTCTAGATTCAAATGCTTTGTTACAACAAAATATATAACACAGAATTCTGCCAAATTCATCATTCCACAGCACATGCTCCTTTAGAAAGTGTAAGCTTGCAATGCAACTAAAGAGATTGACCTCAACCATTTAGCTTCATTAGTACATTTGATAGTGTGTGATTTGGTTACTGAATTCACTTTGACTGCTACAGAGCTCAGGTGCCACAAGGAAAGCTCCTCAAAGACTCCAGAGTGATCTCAAGGCTGCACTATTAACTTCCCTTTTGCAACTCCAGTGTGCTCCACCACTGCTCAGGAAGGGGAAGCCCAGCTTGCCTCCAGCACAGCAGTGGAAGAAAAGAGACACCCTTCAGTTGTCTGAGGGTTCAGAGGATCAGAGCGAGTGTCTTGGAGTGGTAACTACTTCAGAAACTCAGACTTTCAACCAGGTTAGACGAACTCACCTTCCTTTCCATGTCATCTGCATGGCTTTTGCTCTGAAGCAGAGTGAATGTGCTCACATGGTTCATAGACCTTAGAGACAGTTTAGGGAAACTGCCACCTCTCACTGGTGAATCCCAGCAGCAACACAGTGGCCCTTGGTGACTATTGAGACTATAACTAAATTCTCTCAGCACAAGGTCATGGAGATTGACTAAAACCACCTCAGCTTTTGTTTGCTCAGTTTCCACCTCCCTGCCATCATGGGATGGATTCCTTACTAATTTTGACATGAGTAAAGAAAGGAAGATCTAAGCCATCTTCTTGACTTAATGGTGCCAAAAATATCCATAAGGGAGTTGAAGAAGCTGCTCTGAACCATTCATTACTGACTCCATTGTGTATCATGACACTGAACTGAAGCAGCATGCAGGAATTTGGAAGGCACAGTTTCATCAGATGTGGATACAGATTGTATGTATTATTTGCTTGTCATGTTTGAGCTGGCATCACGGGTTCAGTCATACAACCATGTAGACATAGTCTTTGGCTTGACCAGAACTGCTCAAGAACAACAGAATGAGAAGAGATTGCACTCAAACCATGAGACTGAGCTAGCTGGAGTTGGTTTTTGATCTTTCAATACTGAAATAGTTAAGTGGTAAGACAGGTTGTGAAGAGTAACCAGAATGAAGTTGTTTCTGTGTGAAAAAATTGCAGGCATATGCTAGGCAATACATATTTCTTCGTGCAGTGATAGCTAAAGTGATGAATGAAGAAAACTTATCATTGTTTCAGATAGGATTTCTGAAGCAGGGCAAATTGCAAGGTCAAAGAATAGATGTTCCTGCAATTGATTTCAAAGTATTAAGACTCTGAACAGGTATTTTTGATTCATAGTGGATAAAAGAATTCCTTATGAATTGTGCAGAGACTTTGCAAGTCATATGTATTGCCTGGATCTAGCTAGATACATGTTTAGAAAAAGATGGTTTCCAGATGAAGAGCTTGAGCAACTGGCAAGATAAGAAAGCTTTCAAAATATATCAATGCTATATATACAGATAATACAACAGTCAGAGGAAGATTAAAAGTATTGTTTTAATATACTGAGCTTGATATCTCAATGTCTGGCTGGCAACTTTCAGAAAAGCATCAAAGATTTTCATTTGGATAGCAGAAGCTTTGGACAGACAGCTGCATAAATGATAAGCTTAAACTAGGTAAATTTATATTCAGGCAAGAAATAGCCCAGGAAGAAGAAAGAAAGATGCAAACATCAATGTGCAACATAGAAACTTGGGGTTGGGGAGATGGAAGATGAGGAAGATCTGACAAATAATAGACTAGGAAGAAATAAAGAAGAAGAAAATCTCTGTAAGACAACCAAGGTCAATTGTTTCAAAAGCAACTCACAGCAGAGATAATGAAGCTGAAATTTAGGTTTTGACATTTTGTTCAGAAGCAGTACAGATGATAGTTATAAGGTAGGCTTCTTCACTTAATTCACAACATAGATCTACCACTAGGACTTACAAATGGTCTTCATTTTACTTAGCTGTGAAACATGATGAAAGTAAAGCCTAATTCACTCTGTCACAAAGTGTGCAGTTTAAGATCTGTGAAGATTCCATGCACCAGTTTGAAAGGAGTAATATAACATGTCTTCCTCCAGAGTTTCTGAACAACAGTAGAGAATAATCAAGTGCATTAGACTCTTGAGACTATATATATGTGTGTATATATATACATTACATATATACATGTATTTACATAAATGTATTTTAACTGCCTGCATAGGTCGTATTTTATGGTCAAAAAATTTGAACATGTGTTTTGCATTCTGCCATTGCAGCCAGATGCTATTTATTAATGTGAAGAAAAATAGTACAAAACCAAAGCCAGCTAAAACTGTTTTTCACTGGGCATCAGGGGCAAGGATAAAAATGGTCTATTAGGAAAAAACCCTGCTAAAATGCTTGATGAATTTGCAAGTTCCCTTAGACTGCATTGTGAGCAATTTTTTAAGACCGTGGATGAGTTAGGAAAAAGGCAGAGAGGGAGCTGTGTAAATGACACAGCCAGCATGATGGATCACAGAAAAGATCTTTGTAGCAAGACAACCCTACATTTTGGTGCAGATACAACCTTCCTTTGTTTTCTGCAGTATATAGCAATTAGGCTGATAATATTGGCATATGATGTACAAAGGGAAAAGACCCGAGGGCTGCAGGAACAGACTGTTAGACAGAATTTGCCTCATGTAACTTTAAAGATCTAAACCACAATTGTCTGTATTTGAATGAGTATATCTGGCCTTTGTTTGGGGACAACTGGGAAAAACAGGCAACTCCAGAATGGAGTCAACTGCCCTGATGTATGTGCCTTAAATAGGGTGGTTATTGCTATTCTTTAACTATAAAGGATGTTGAGACTGATGATTTTACATACAGATTGCTAGCTTAGGGAAAATTAGTCTGTTTTTTGTTCTTATCCTTCCTTTAATTTTCTTGGATTTTTATAATTTTGGGGTGAATGCTTAACATGGTGGCAAAATTCCAACAGATCTGGGGAAACGCAGACACCATAACATTTCACTGGTACTCTATAAGAAGGTGAAATTACTCTTACCACATTATTATTGTGCCTTATTTACTGGAATATGTGTTAGACATTGATTGTATTCATCAGTCACATGGTATTATAGAAATTTCTTTCAGATAAAATCTCTCTTTCAGATATGGGAAGAACCCCACAGTTTTTTCAGGCAAGGGTGCTGCTGCCCTCTGCATGCTCCCAGTCTTGTGCTGCCCAGTATTAATCTGTTCACTTTTTCACAGAATCATAGACTCACAGAATCATATAATGGTTTGGATTGGAAAGGACCTTTAAAGGTCACCTGGTCCACCTCCAGACAGTGAGCAGGAACATCTTCAACTACATCGGATTGCTCAGAGTCCCGTACAACTTGATCTTGAACGTTTTCAGGGATGTGCCATCTACAGCCTCTCTGGGCATGCTGTTACAGTCTCACCACCCTCATAGTAAAAGATTTTTTCCCTATGTAGTCTAAACTTACCCTTCTTTAAAACCATTACCCCCCCTCCTATCGTAAGAGACCATACTAAAGTGTTTTAAGTATTAAAAGGCCACAATGAGGTCTCCTTGGAGCCTTCTCTTCTGCAGGCTGAACAATCCTAACTTTCTCAGCCTTTCCTCTGAAGAAAAGCCAGCAGACAGCCCTCTGCATGGAAAAGATACAGTGGTTGACAATGAGGAGACTCCACGCTCTTACATTATCCTGAACTAATGTGGGTATATCTCCTGCAAACTGGGACAAGTGAATGGACCCAGGAAGTGTTTTCAAGTGTTTTTCTAACAGTGCTTTCTTTGTGCCTTTCATTGCAAATTCTCGATGTTAACAGCAGATGCTTAAAAACTCTGCAAAACGAAAACCTACCACATGTCTCTTCTGTTTTCAATTGAACTGGAATGAATTGTTCTAATTCTGGCATTGAAATCAAAACACCCTAAATTACAGTAATTTGTTTCTCTTTGTGAGTCATTGTACACTCTGAGAGTGCGCATTACTCAGGATTTTAGTAAAGGTCTAATCCTGCGGGCTTCTTCTTCAGGCCAAAGATCTCAGTTAAATGAGGTGGGGCTCTGCTCTGTGGAGAACCCAACCCACACTCTGGCAAAGAGCACACCACATGCTCTCTAGTCCCAGACACAATGAGATCCTCAAGTTCTGTGATGGGGGAAACAAAGTGTCACCCTCATAGGAAAACATCGTTCATTGCTGAGCCCCGTGATGTTGATTGCTTCAACAGCTTCTGATTGCTCATGGGAACTCTGCCAGGCTGCAATCTGCTGCAGCAGGGAGGTAGCCCCAGGGGAGACGATAACACCTGGAGCACCCATCTCCTGGGAAATGGGTTTTGATCCCTGTTCTCCCTCCTCTGGCTGCTCCACACTGAGCTCCAGGTGTTCTTTCACTGCTTTCACATGGATTCTTTCATGTGTTCTTTCACATGGATTTTAACCATTTCTCACTTCCACTTCCTCACTCTGGTAGGGAGGAATGCAAGGAGAAGAGGTAGGAAATACATCCCAGTTGTGTTGTGTAGCATCTAATGCTTCCTGGGACATCCTGGCTCTGCTGGGGGTAATACATTCAGGACTAAGAGGGAAAGCATATTGGGTTTGTGTTGCAAGGTTTTGGTAGTGGCTGGGCTGAAAGAGTGATCTCTGTGACCTCTGTCAGGAAAGGCCAGGAGCTGACTCCATGTCAGACACAGACAGTCCGAAGATAGACCTGCCACTGCCCAAAGCTGAGCCCATCACTGATGCTGCTTGTGCCTCTGTGATAACATTTTTAAGAAAGGGTAAAAAAGGCTGTGCAACAGCTGGGAGAGAGAGGAGTCAGAAAATGTGACAGAAACAGCCCTGCAGATGCAAAGGTCAGTGAAGAAGGAGGGGAAAATGTGCTCCAGAAGCCAGAGCAGAGATTCCCCTGCAGCCTATGGTGAAGACTATGGTGATATGGGCTGTTTCCCTACAGCCCACGGAAGACTACAGTGAAGCAGATGGAATACAGCTCAATACAGCTGTGAAAGATCCACACTGGAGCAGATTGACACACCCTGAAGGCAACTGCAGCTTGCAGAGAGACCACTCAGGAACAATGGCCCACATTGAAGCAGTCCACTCCTGAAGGACTGCATCTGGCAGAAAGGACCCATGCTGGAGCAGTTCTTGGGAGAACTGCAGGCTGGGGAAGGGCCCATGTTGGAGAAGTTCATGAAGAACTCCATTCTGTGGCAGGAAGCCATGCCAGAGTAGTGGAAGAGCATCAGGAAGAAGGAGTGGCAGAGATGATGTAGGATGAACTGACTGCAAGCCCCACTCCCCATCCCCATACTCCACTTGCTGGAGAGGAAATAGAAGAGTTGGAACTGAAGTTGAGCCCAAGAAGAAGGATAGAGCACAGGAAAAGTTTTTTAGCTATTTTTTTTATTTCTCAGTGTCCTACTTTTACAATTAATTGGCAATAAATTACATTTATCTTCCCCAAGCTGAGTCTGTTTTGCCTGTAGCAGTAATTGTTGAGTGAAGTCCTTGTCCTTATCTCAACCCATGAGCTTTTCATCTTATTTTCTCCCCTTACTGAGAAGCTGGAGTGAGAGTGCCCTGGCAGTCTGCCAAAGTTGTGACCACAGAGAAGAGTGAAGAAAATCCTGTCACTACTGTTTTATGATGAATATACAATAGTAGCACCTTGAGATAAAAAAAAAATACCTGTAAGGTAATCAAGGCATTCCAACAATTTCTTCTCCCTGGTAAAATCAAGTGCGAAAGTATCAAAAGTATCATTGAGATTAATTTCAGGAATTAGAACCTGGGAGGATGCAGTTGCCATGGAAACCCTGCAATGAAAAGAAAAAAATCTTTTAGCACTCAAGACACAGTAACTTGCACATCAATGTGGACCTGATCAATATGATTGTTATCACAATCACTGTGATTATGTTTTCCTCAAAAACTTGACAAAACTTCTACATATATTGTATCTATATGGTTTTAAGTTAGGAGCTTCTCCTGCCACTTTTATTTTGGAAAGCAAAATCTCCAGTAAGAATTTCTTATTGCTGAGCTTTGGTCTAAATAAGATTTTAACCAAATTTTAGTTAAGCAACAAAACATTTTGAATTGCTCTTTCTAATGACCCACTAAACCAAAGTAGCAATACCACCATAATTATCTATTTTAAGCAATCCTGACAGATGCTGCACCTCTCCCAACCCTTCTTTTTCCAAGCAGTTTCTGGCCCTAGGCATTCCTTGGCACTGCTGTCCCAAGGGCTTGGTGCAGATCCCCACACCTCCTCAGCTGTTCAGCACAGCACACTGCTGTTAACTTCAAAAGGCACAGGGGGGAGATAAAACAAATAGATGTCAGCACAGTTTATTTTGAAAGGCTTTTCCCTGCAAAGCATGTGTGCATACTTACATTTCCTCCAAAATCCAAAAAGTTTCCTCATCTACCTCATTTCAGGAGCTACATCCACTTTTTTTCTTCCTTCTATACTAATATAAAGAGATGAACTTTCACAACAAAACTGCCATCAGAAAGGATTTTTCAGATCCTTCAGCCTGGTATCTCAAAATGCATGTTTCTGGAAAGCTGGATTACGGATATGTTTACAGAAGGTTCAGTTGATCTAAGTAAAGAGATTACTAAACTTCATTAGAAATTGGTCAGTTACTTCAGTTTGGAGGTAAACAGACAACCATGCACACAATGTATATCTGTTACCTGCCATTCATGACACGTCACATAAAGATATTTTGATTGCTTCAATTAAAAATTTCCAAAATTACTTTCTTCTGTAGACAGAACTCAAATGGCTTGGGGCAAATGTTTACTAAGGACTACTTTTTCATATTTTTTTGTTTGTTTTCTTCAGCATTTTAGGAAAATACAGTTAGGAAAGTAAAAACTGATCTGTACATTTCATTGTCTTCAGCATAGATTTCAGAAACTGAGCTGAGGAGGGTTCCTAGTCAATAACTCTTGTTATACAGTTTTCAGTACTATTTTTCTTGCAACTGTGGTTGTAGAAATTAGTTTAAAGTAAATCCTAGGACAGATTTTTTTTATTTTTTTTTTAGGGAGGCCAGTTGAAGTGCCTTTTGCCCCGTGTATTTACAGGGAAAAATTCCCTCAGATTTTTCCACTTCTTTTTTCCTTTTCTCCCACCTCTGCAACCCCTAGTAGTTAATTTGCAGTTATAATGTGGTGTTTTTACATGCATTTCTTGTAGGGCTCGTCTTAGGGCAAACTCAGGGTGACAATCACCCATACAAAATTAACAATGGCCTTGCTAATAAATCACTGAACAGGTATCAAAGAGCTTCCCTGAACACCCCCACAAAGCACAGATTTATTGAGGAGAAGAGTGTATCACCAGGTCTTTTTGGGATGTTGTTTGGAGCTATGCAAAGCCTACTCTGTGATTACATGTGTTACAGTCAGTTTTTGGTGAGCTCAACAATTCACAATTCCAGACACCATGTCACCATATTAGGTTCAGAGGATTAAATTTTGTCTTGTAATTCTGCCTGCTCTATCTGACACTGTATTTGGTTGGAAAGGGTTTTTCTGGGATAAACAGATTTTGCCCACTGTAAATAATGCACGACCTAAATCATTGGAGTGCATGTAATGACTTTGCTTGCATAGTTACCTGTTGTGCTTACAACAGAGAATATTATACTGCAATTACTTTGAAATATGTAGATGAAGAAATGCAATGAGCATGATTTCAGGAGACTGCTTTAACCGCTGGAGCTTGGGGCCCTGGTGAGACTGTTACATGAGAGTCTAAAAGCAAACAAAATGTTGCTGGCCACATGATAACTAAGAATGTTACTTGTGAGGAATAATTTATTAATCTGCTTTAGTCTCCTTTTCCATTTGCAATTTGTCTGTAAGCACTTGATGTTTTTCTTACCCTTGGTTTCATTCACTTCTTTAAATGATTCTCTGATTTTCAGGGCATTCACAGTCCTCTAATTACAGGCAGCAATCTGTGATAGCCAAGAATTAAGTCTGATTGGGCACATATGTCAGCTTGTCTCATTTCTGCTCTCCCAGTGTCTCTCCTGTGACTGTATTTATGATGCAATTGTTCATGTTTTACAAGTTCAAAATGGAGCCTCTCTGATTCTTCTCTGGTAGTCAGTTAAAAAGCTCTGTGTCTCCACAGGTTTCTGCCCTACTGCTGGTTGTGCTGAATACTGAATAAAGGACAGACCCCCACCTTCAGCTATTGGTACTCATGATAGTTTTACTACTAGCTTCAACTGGGATGCCACAGCGTAGCTTGGTGAACACAAACCAGGGCCTAAGTCTGACAGACCATGTATACTCCACTGCCCTGCCTGGCCTTGCCTTTTCCAACAGATTTTCAATTCTTTGAAACTGTAATGAGCAACCCAGTGTTGCTGGCTTATTTAGAAATTGATTAATTAGCTTTGCTGAAGACTGATACAACATACCCGAGTGACAGACTTAAAAAATGCATAAGAGGAGCCAGGACCCTAAAAGCCATAGAAAGTCCCTGCACCAAAGGACCCAACACAGTTCCTGATGTAAACTCCAGACACCCAGACTGTTTAATCTCCAGCTCTTCAAAGATGCATGGTACAGGCTACACAGTTCATTACTCCAAAGCTTGTTATTTTGTGAAAACTATTAAGACAATTCCCCAGTTCTTCTAAGGAATGTACTTACCCCCTGACTTCTTTCTCAATCTCAGAATTTTTCATGAAGTAGGAATGTCAGTCTCCAAAAATCCCCATTTTTTTTTTTTTTTAATCCCCAGTGTGTTTAGCATCAGACATCTGCTTGGCAACTATTCTACCTCTTTCATTTGTGCATGCTGTTAACTGTTCTAAATCTTAATTTGCACCCTCTTTTGACTGCTCCTCAAAGGGATGTTTTGCTTTAGCATTACAGTAAGGTTTTTCCCACTCTGGTGCAGCAGAAAGCAATGTTATAGGGGAATGTGTCCATTAGTTCTCTGCCTTTGACCACATCTGTAGTGTGACAAGATTACGGCAACTATGACAACTCAGATACCTTAAAGTGAGGGTTTTCTTTTTATCAAGCGGAACACCTTCTTTACCTTTCAGTGATATTTTTAGCTGTTTGCAGGAAGCGAGCGTGATCATTCTCCTTCAGCGACTGCTCAGCCTGAGAGATGAGGGATGTCGAGCGCTCAATGCACTGTTTGCAGTTCGCAATCTGCTGAGCCAGCTTCCTCAACCTCACCACCTTGAGTGGAGACATAAGAAAGCAGTCATGTCACTAAGGCACATAGCACAATTGCATTTGCACTTCAGAGGCAAAGCTTGGCAAAGGAGGACTTAAGATGAATAGCTTCAGTGACGAGAGCTTCTTTCAAACGAGCTTTGTGGTGAACTCCATCTAGCCACGTAACATTTTCAGTAAGGGACAGGCACAGCCTTTCTGCCTGAATATTTTCCACATGGAAAACAACAGAGTAGAGCCAAAACAAGCACAGCTGGCCTATTTTCCAGCAGAAGGAACGTCATTTCCTGGCAATTTCTGCTTACATGATAACTAAGGGCTATTTAGATAACCATTTCCCCAAAATGATGAGATCTGTATTAAAGGCATCTTATAGATTAACCACTATTTTCCTATTACTGAGGTGAGTTTCATAAAAAGACATAATCTGAAAATAAAACAGAAAAAGACTGTTTAGTTCTACTAACAAGACCTGCCTGACCTTCTCATTATGTGCTTTTAGTCAGACAGTTTTCTTGTTGGATATTTTTCACTGGACAAAAGCACAGTAGTGCTGGAGAGCTGATTATTACTACTTCAAACGTATGTTCTGGAGTAAACACAGTAGATGCAACTATAATCATGAGCTGAAAGGTTAAGGAAGGGCACAGTCAATCCACCATTTAAAGAAAATGTTGGCTAACAAAACTTTCAGGAACTATTCTAGTTCCTGAAAGGTCTGGGAGTCCTTCCCATTGTTATCACATCAGGATCATAGTTTGAATAGGAGTAAGAAATAGGAAGGAAATTAAGTAATTCTGGAGTTTAAAAAAGCATATTAAGGGTCAGTTACATGCAAAATGAGGAAACTAACAACCAAGTGGATTGGCAGAAATATCCAAATTTATAATCAAGATAACACTCCCAGTCTCAGGAATTAGGACACAAACTATGAAGTTGCTGAATAGAATTTCAGATATATTTGCGTCCCAAGCAGAGATGAGGGTATCTTAGTGCATCTATCTGACAACAAAAACAAGTAGGAAAATAAACTTTTTTGAAGAACTTTCCAGAAAAGATACCAGTCAAATGATTAATGTCTTGTAACATTAGTATTTCTTCTAAAGATAGAAACAACAAAGCATGGAAAATGCTGGGAATGCACAGATTTTGATAATGTTAATGATCAGCTTCTAGGATGAACTAATGCCATAATGTTTTCTCTATCTTTGCATTTTCAGAGATTATGATTTGGGCTACACCAGTCTAACCTGGAAAGGTTCATAGCAGTGTTAAGAAGCTTATCTCTTTATTTACTTATTAATTAACAAGGAAATGATGGAGTGAAATAAATGTTTGAGTTTTTTGCAGTCGAAAGAAGCATGTCATGATTTGTGATGTACATTTTTTCTTGCTTGATTCTTTTTATACTTCTTCAAGAAGAAAACATGATAAATTGTAAAAGGAACAGTCCTTTTACACTCCCCACCCACTTCTGCAATGGTAGGAATGACATCTGCCCTAAAATTATATAGTTGATATTTGTTTTTTTCCTGTTGCAAGATCTGTGGGATTTTATAGGTTTCAGGTGATAGACAAGATTAAGGATGGAGCCAAACCAGGGTTTCAGACTTGTGTGACTGATTCTGCAGCCTTGCAGGCACAGCTGGAACTTTATACCTGGCTCTGTAGCCATTACTACAGTCCTATAGGGAAATCTGTCATGCTCTGCCTTCCAGGAAGACCCTTAGCCATAGGTGCCCTTAAAAGAAGAAATGTTGGGCAGAATTTCCTGTGGTTTTTCACGTCTCTTTCGCGGTTCTTGAACCCCTGCAATCTTTCAACATATACAACATTTAGGTGAAAACATTTCATATCTTTACCAGACCTCTGCTGATACCACTTTTGGCTGAACAAAGTAGAACAAAGAATGGGGAAAGATGCCGATATCAGCTCTATTCAAAGAAATTTGGAGTTAATTCTATTATAAATCTTCCATGCTAATGGACATTAGAATACAGCTATGCAAGCAAGAGAGTTTTTAAAAGCAATCATGTATATAGCACAAATCCAAATTAATGGAAAATTTTCTCCTTCACTGGCAGCACATCTGGTCTCACTGCATAAAGAAACAGAGTTGAAATGAAAATGAAGAAGGCCATCTATTCCATTTGAAGGGAGTTATATTTTGTTAACAGCATGAGGAAATTCAGGTTCTGTCACACAGTGTACAGAACCTGCGGTTTCAAACGTGTTTAAGTTAGCCCTTGCCTACAGGTTTTTCATTTCAAGTTAATTGGAATATCTTGACAGCCACATGAACCATTTAACCTGCTCTTGACTTTCTTCCTTTCCTGAGCTTTTCCCACACAAGAAGAGTTTATATCTGACTTACTTAGGTAAGCAGTTAAAGAGTAAACACCGTGTACCTAGCAAATAAAAACATTAATTCAACGGTAATGAATTTCTGAGTTAACAGCTAGCAAAATGTGTTGAAACTTGAATATCAGGGATTTTTCCTGCTCAATATGTTTGTCACTAGTAATCACTGAACATCAAGAATTAGAAATGAACACTTAATTTCTTGCATGTTTTTAGTATCTTTTTTTGTAAATAAGACTCCCTATTCTCATGAATGTCAATGACTTGAACAAAATCTCTATGTGATAGTATTTGAATAAATAATGAAATTATCTAGAAAAAGAAATCATGTAGATAATTGCTAAACACGATTCCAAATGCTGTGACATTTCATGAAAGTAAAAACTACAGGAGAAACACTGTCAGGCATATAACAGAATCATTAAGTAGACATAATTTAACTATGATTTACTGATTGTGATATCATGCCTGTTTTTATCCTTAAAAAACATAATCACATGTAGTAAGAGAAATGCCAAATAAACAGTTGAGGTCTAGCATACTAATAATTAGCATACTAATTTTCAAGTATATCATTCTTTTTTACATGAAAGTAGCAGGAGTCCAGGACTACACATTCTTTTACAAATTTGTATTAATAGTACTTGCAATCAAAAAAGCTGTAAGCACGAAGAAGCAGTGTTGACCTGCTTGTGATCTAAAGAAGAAAAACTTTTACCTTTCCTTCTTTGATTTTGGTTCCAATTATTTGTCGTCTTTGCTGGATAATTTCAATGAGCTGGTCACATTCTTCCATCAGCTTGGTTTCTTGGCGGGATGCATTTACCTACAAAGCAAAAGATGGTTAGCCAAACCTTTTTTTAAATTTTCCTTTTCCCTTTACTAATTAAAAAATTGAAATTTCTAAAATCTTGTGTTTGGCATTTTTTCATTCCTTTTTGTGTATAATCCGTGTGTTACTTTCTGTTCCCTCTCTTGCATTTTGTGAAATACTGAATTGAGTCTCAATGTCTTGTTTGCAGGAGGCAGGTCTTGCCAACACGTAATCAGGTATTTCTAACTCAAGTCAGAAAAGGCTGGTCCTGTGAGTGTTGAGTGATGTCAGTGGTACCACACACCGGTGAGAAGTGAAGTCTCTTCAGGAGATGCTTAACACATCACCATTTCCAGCCCCATTCATGACTGCAGTGAACACTAATGCACTTGAGAACACAAGTACTGGATCAGGCAATCCATCTAGTGCAGTATCCCCTCTCTCACTGCTGCTAGTGCCAGGATCTGTTAGTAAAGCATATTAGGAAGAAGTCCCAACATGTATGATGACTTCCATGGATGTTTTCTCACCCTCCAACCATTTGCAGCTCAGAGTCTTCTTGAACCAGACACAATTTATATATTTGGATTAGGATTACTAATCCTAAGAAGAAATATATTTTATGAATTTATTTAGTCTCTCCTTCAACCATTGGAAACTTTTAAGTGTATGTACCATTCTAGAGCAATGAGTACTCACAGTGAAGCGAGTAACTGCCTGTTTAGAGGGATTTGAACCTGTCTCCTTCCAGCCGTATTTAATGATCCCAAATTCTTTTACTGAAAGGACAGTGAACTAATGATACCATATATGTCTACCTATTGGTTCCTGAAAGGTTCAAACTAACAAAGATTCAAGTGACAATACCAAGTCACATATATTGACTTTATTATTCCCACTGGGCCTCAGCAGTGAATCACATAAAAAATAATAGATGTGCTCATGTAGTTTTCTAAACTAAAAGTACACGAATCAATGAAACTATTTTTGATGGAACAAAACTTACAAACAATATAAGCTTTCTATGGGGAAAAGTTGACTTTTGTTAAAAAAAATAACAAACCTTTAAATAGAAAAGTTTTGATTCTTGGATAAAAATGTTTTGTTCCTGGAGGAGGCTGATTTTTTCAGTGAAAAGTCAACATTCTGTACAACAAGAAAATGTACATCCCCTCCAGCAGTAGCATCTTTAGCTTACATGTATGTGTAAAGAGTAAGAGAAAAAGGCACAAAGTTCTAATCCTATCTAGAATAAAGCAAAATTGAAAGGACTGATTTCAGCTATGTTTCCATTTGTGCTCTGCTAAAAGTAAAAAAGGGTAAGAAGGTAAAATAGCTTTCAGTCCCAGCTAATTTGCCCTACAGCTATGTCACCTTTTCCACCGGGTTAGTAAGAGTCAGAGGTGAACAGGGAATAGTTTCAAGTGACAACTACATTTCACCCCCTGGTTATTTTTTCAGTCTGAGGAGCCCCTTGATCTGCATCATCTTTTTTTTTCCCTTCCAACAATGTGTTTAAACACGCATTTACCTGTGACCACATTATGAAGCTCATTAAACTTAAGTAAATGCTTATATACCTGAATTTGGACTGGAACCAACTTTACAAATAACCTTCTTATGTGGAATACAGTGTCCTCCAGGCAAAGAGGAGATTTGTTTGCAAAGGGCTGCTTTCATCAAGGTTTTGGACTATCCTTCTCAAACCTTCATAAAATTACAGTTTGTTTGCACATTTTATAGGCTTAGTTATTAATTAAGAGATCAAGATCATGAAGAGAGAATACATTTGTTTCTGGAAGAGGTCAGATGTAAGTGCTGAAGAGGTCTGCAGACTGTAGGTGAAGATGTAGAAAGTATTTCCACTCTGCTGTTTTAGGTGCCTATCTGTCTTAGGTTAGTTGCTTGCTCTGCCTGGTTTCTCACCACGACCCATAAGGAGAGACAGACCATGGAGCAGCTCACCCAGAAACTCTTGCAGGGCCAGTGAATCTCCACTGACAGCTCAGGTAGCCTGAAAACATTAATCAGTTAGCACTGTCCTTCCTATTCCTTCTCTTCTTCTTGTCCCACCCACTGCATCATGACCTTACTTCAACATGAAACTCTGCAGAGCTGTTTTCAACAAGCTGGACAGTGCACCAGTTTCCCCAGCCCTGACTTCAGTTTCACCAGTGGAGTGAGACTTCACCAAAGAGTGGGGAATCCTACTCAGGCTCAGCCAGAGGCAGCAAACACATCCATGCCGGCATAATCCTGTGTCAATACTGAGGTCAGCTCACACCAGAGCCAACTTCAGCACTTAATTATGGTAACACTTTTGGCACTTAATTATGGTAACACTTCATGGCATTTTTGAGTAGCTTCCACTCAAAGTGTTACTTCTAGCACCACCTACATCACCAACTCGTTTTGTCGAGAACAACTAATTAACTTTTGGGATAACTATCATGAAACACAGAGTTACGGAAAGGTTATGTTAAAATTGTTTCATTTAATGCTCTGGTTGATTTGAATCATAATGTATTGCTTGAATCTTAACTTGAAAAGCTCTAGACTAGGAAAAACAATAACCAAAATGCTTGGGAAGAAGCCTTTCAATTTTTATGCACTAACTGTAGAATTCTCTTTTTCTTTGAAATCTGAAAAGTATACTTTTATAAACTTCATTTGAAGACATTTCCAACTTTAAAGCTTGCACAAGTTTATTAAAAATGAAAAGAATATTCCAAAATTATATGATATGTATGAATTTTGTAAGAAAAAAATACAACATCTAATCTGTGGCTTTTCTCAAGCTGAAATACTCCTTAATCACATTTTCAGCCCACAAAGCCTCTGATTCAGTTACAACTTTATAATTGAGCACATGCCTAATTTTAAGTGCACGATATTAGTTGTGGCCCTAAAGGGACTATTTGTGAGATTAGCATTGAATATTATTTACTCGTATGTTTCTGAGGAGTCGTATGTCAGACCAAAGAGCCACAGGCATGGATCAGGGCTCCACTGTACAGGTGCTACAGAAATACCAGAATAAGGCTTTGCCTTCTGCTTGAGTCCTTTGATGAACAACAACCTTGACAATAACTTCCAGCTGGGGCTGGCCAAGGAATGCGAGTTTTGTCTGGTGAAAATATTTGTGGTTTTACATTCCACATTTTTCCACATTAAAAACAAGCCCTCTTTCCAAGGAGTTTCTTAAAAGAGACTGAGAGCTGCATTATAAAAGTCTGGAGACTCTGTCGCTTACTTTGTGGGAGGTTCCAAATCTTACAGAGAGTAGACTTCAGACTGGGCTTCCTCCATCCAAGATGAACATTGACTCCTTAATCAGAGATACCTATTGTCTGAGAGTTTATGGTGGATTTGGGGACATCTTTCTATAGAAAATTTCACTAACGTCAATACACTTAGTTTTGACATCAATTCCTTAAAAATTCATGTCCAGAAATACTTTGAACCTAGCTTTGTGTTTTGTGAGTATAATTTTTATAAATTTCTTTTCCATGCACTAAACAGTTTTAAAACTGAAGGAGGCTGTGTTATGATTTAGGAAGAACTATGACATTGTCTACAAACAAGCAAGCAAAGACTGATTCTAGTCTTCCTGCTTTTGTGGTGAATTTACTCCTACTTATGTAATATGCAAAGACCTCAAACAATTTACTGAAAAAAACCCCAAAAACCCCCATACAAATTTCAGATTTCTTTCCAGGTTTTCCAGACAGATGGATAGAGACTGTTGTCCTTTGCCTCAGGAAGTGGGTGTAGTAAAAAAAGAAAAATGGGGGTTCCTCAGGTGTCTGACAGGGAGCTGGAAAAAAGAAGCCCTCCCAAATGAAAAGGGAGAGCCAGCCAGCTGTTCCCAGCTCCACAGGCTGAGAACTGGTTTGGAAAGTGTTCTGCTCTCTGCAGAGGCTTCCCTGGCTTTCATCTTCAGAGACCTGAGTTAAATTGCAGCTTAGGTCATAAGAAAATGAATGTGGTGGTTTCCAAGTCCCCAGCAGATGTTTGGGAAATCACAGAACTAGAGGATGGCTAGAGATTCCAGGTTCTATGGTTAATTCATAGGCAAACAGTCAGAGGGCTAGATTCATACCCAGAAAAACTTCCTCAACTAATACGCAGAAGCAATGGATATTTTTTAGTGTCTCAGCAGAATTTTCCTTGCAAGGGCAAAACTGTCCCTCCGAAATTCCTTACGGGTGAGGCAATTCTGTACACAAGTGGAAATTCTCGTGTGTCTTTTTGGCAAATTTTTGGCAATTTTTATTTACTAGTCCTCCACTGATTATGTAAAATGGAAGAAAGTGGGTTGTAGACAGATCCTCATCTTTGGAAACTGAGGTAAGCATTTGAGTTTCAGCTTCATGATTTAAAAATGGTCTCAATTCCTCAAAAACTAATCTCTTTGCAACTGTGGCTACACAGGTGAAGAACTGGTATGAATTTTTATTTATGCATTTGAGTTGATGGTTATAGGATGACTGTATATTCACAAGAAAATAAAAACATCTGAAAAGCAAATTGAATGATTCCACTCCATAACAGCTGTTAGATCCTTGCCACATACTTCACTCTAGATTTGAGCCTGAATTCCTTCTTACACCAAACACAGAAACTGAGATAAAAAGAAATCTAAAGTGATTACATATACTGGCTGGTACCTCTTTACTCTAGGAAAACTTTCTTCATTGTCATGTATATGTGTAACACATTTTCTTGGATTAGAGTACCTATATGAATTAAAGGATTATACTCCCCTAAAGAGAGAGGCCTGTTTATTTTACTCCATGTTGTAAAATGAATACCTTTTCTTCATATAGCCACAATAGATTGAAGTAATATTTTATCATTCTGCATGTTTCATTTATTTAACTGAAATACAAAGGATAATGATTAATGCACACTTACAAAAAAAGTTTGCTTTCTTTTTATGGATGTCGAGGCTGAATGAGAGTCCTGTAATCAAACATCTTTTATTTCATATCCTGGTTTGATATTATGGATTATTCAATACAGTCTTCTCTAGAGCAAAAGCAACTCCTGGAATATAACTTTTCTAGACTTTGCCTGGTCTAAGCATAAATCTGATTCTATCTATTAAGACAAACTATGCCTTTGGAAATATGTGATATTAATCAGCTTGCCATCTGAATGAATCTTCTACAAATTCTTTATTCTAAAAGGGTGCAAAAGAAAAAGAAATGGCCATCTTCTGTTTCAAGTGTGCCAGAGGCTTTGTTTTTGTTTGCATTCCACATCTATCTCTAACGAGGAGACCTGTGTTTAGAGGTAGTCTCAGAGTAGGTTAAACAAAGGTCAGTGCACAAATACGCCAACTTACTCTGGCTACATAGGAATTTTGTGAATGAAGAATCTATTAGGCCAAGATAGCTTAACCACTTCGGGTCAGGCAGATAAGACTATCTGCCCCAGTCTAAAAGTAAACCTTTTGTAGAAGATTGAAATACTCATATTACGTACTAAAATATTATTTTAAAGATTTTTGTCCCATTGTGCTTTGAAACACGTTGTTGAGAAACTATTCAGCAAGGCACCCAGCAGTCCTCTAGTGACATTTACAATCTAATCAGAGAACAAAACTAAACCAGAAGTTTCATGGAAAAAAACCACAAAAAACAAAAACCAACATTTTTTTTTTTTAAAAATAGGAATTCCATTAAAAACATTAAAAAGTTTAAACTCAGAAGATCTGGAAAGCTCTCATAATGAGCTACTCCACCAATGGTTACACTGACATCCATGAAGTCCACTGACTAGGCTTGCTTCAATGAAACAAATACTGCTTTTACAAAATACAAATGCAGCATCATGCTGGAACTATAGCTGACATTTCTCAGGATAGGAAAGCACACTGGAGAAAGGCATTTATTGAGAGACAACCCATGGTTTCACAGCTGAGAAAGGTCTTGCCTAATTTATTTCCTTCTGCAGAAGTCAGTGCAGCCACCTGGGGCAATGGCTGGGCTGAGCTCACCCACCTGATGTGCATGTTCCACAGACACGTGGGAAGCAGGTAAAGAAACACAATGGGGAGGACAGAAGCAGACAGGGGTAGACTTTTGGCAGCAATGAGGATTAAGACCAGATTAAGCTGTTTGTGAAACTAAGCCCTAGGAGGGATGTGTGTTTTTAAAATGCAGTGAAAAGGTCTTATTAATAATTTATTTTCACTCATTACTTTAGTCTTTTATGTTAGTCCTTTCTTTGAACCTAAACAATAAAAATACTTTTTAGTTGAACAATATTTACTTATTTATTGTTTTTACTTTGTTTCTCCTGCTGAAATTATGCCTTTGTTCAACACTGGACAAAATATTCCACTTGGTGTGTTTCATCTAGGGTATAAAAACAAAAACTATTAAATAATTACTGAAGTTCAAAGGACTGCCCATACTTTAATGAAGATGAAATCAGTGCCCTTGTAACCAATAGTTCAGTATTTAAAACTCTCATCCAGGGTCTTTAGCATCGTGTTTAACACAGCCACAAGAGAGATGATGCCTTTGGGCTGCTTGCTGCTCTAATTGTTGTTTAGCTATTTATGTTAGGCAGAAAAAGAAGGAACTCAGGAGTATTTTGTTTCCATAAAGATAAATATCTCAGAGGTAGAAAGTTCCATAAATTGACAACATTTTGACTGAGAAGTTACAATCCCTGATGACAGGCACAAAATATTACTTGCTGCACTAGTTAACCAGTGGTTAGGAGTGAACTAAGCCCCATTTACTAGTCTAAGAACAAAGTTTTGTGAGAATATCAGTCTAACAAAAACCCAAACACACATATGTGTATGGATGTAAGACAAAGGGAGAGATGGAGCAAAAGGGAACTGGTCACCTTAACAGGCAGTGGCAAGCACTGCTGTTAGTTTATATATATAATCTTACCAAACCCTTACCATAATTATGACTAAAATTTACAGAAGGTACAAAACAGTTGTAGGTGGAATAACATATTCCAGCACATGCCTAATTTGTACATAAAATGTATGCATAGGTGGTGTAGTTCTGCGTATGTATAGGACCAATTATACTTTTAATTAGTAATTGGTGGAATCAATTTAATAATTCTTTAGGGAAATAGTATTTGACTACTACACTAAGGCTTACTAGACATGCAACTTTGGACATCCTTGATTGAATATTCCGTACCTCCATATGCCATGCAACATGTTTTGTCAGTTTTTATTTCTGATGTTTCTCTTTTCTTCTAATGCTATAGAAATTTAAGACTCTGACTAAAGCTTTCCTGAGATTTCCATTAAATGAAATCAATTTTATGAGAGTGGAATTAAATATAGAATGAAAGTAATTAGAAATCAAAAGTAGATCAAGCTATATATTTCATCAAAATAATGTTAATATAGAAAGTCCCTTGTACCTTCTCTCATTACAAACTGTCTTAGGAAAAAAATGCTGTAAAATCCTGCTTAGGGTTTTATGCACCTCATGAAGTTTGCTAACTAGTCTCTTTTTAAGAGAACTCCTGGTTTCCTTTAAGTCATACTTTCCAGTCTATTTCAGAAATCAAAAAATATCATTTACTTCTAGCACTCAAATATAGCAAATAAATGGAGCTGCTGAACAAGCACCTTTACAAAAATGGAAGATACAGGGGCACAGGAAAAAAGCAAATTTCAGTGGAGCTATTTTCCAAGTTATCTGCCAAGTTATCACATGCATTTCAGAGTGATGGTAAGCACCTATCTAACCCATTGGCCCTTTGCTAAAAAAAATCCCCAGCAACGTAGATTCCTTATTCCAAACAAGTAGTGGTTACCTTTGTATGACTCTGAAGGCCATTTGCTGCAGTTCAATCACCAGGATTTACATATTGGTTTTCCAACTAAATTTTCTTATTGAAAACTTCTCAGTTTACTTAAGCTTTGACTAAAATAATCCTAAACCTCAAGGAGTGAGTACCATGAAAATTTGTGGAAACAGAGTACTCACTGGTTTTTATTGTCACAAAGCCTCTTTATTTTTCAAGTGTCCTTAGGGAATCGTGTTGACAGCTAAGTTTTGATTTTGCTGTGCCTCAAGTAACAGAAATGCTATGTGTATCTCATACAAAGACTCACAGAGACATGTTGTTGCAAAATTTGAAGGAGCTGTCTCATAGCTGAAGACTTACCAGAAACTCAAATTTTCGTTATTTATAATTTTACCAGTTGGCTCATCTCTTTTTGATCAGCGATACCTAAAAATGACAACAGCAGGAATTTTCAGGTGCTGCCATCTTCATCATTTTTGCACTACTGTTTATACACTGATCTAAGATATATCTGATATGTATGTATTGTGCCAGTGAAATAAAGTGTTTTTCAATATACTACTTTTTATGCAGGTAATTATATCACATGGCTATAAAAAACATCCTTTGACACACACAAAACCAATTTTTGCCTGGGAACCTTATGATGAGATTTAGCCCGCAGCACGTCTTTAGAACTGAACTAGAAACTGAGCATTTACACTTCATACAGAAAGAAAGGGATACAGCAGCTTGAGGGTTACAGAAAATGCCTTCTCTTCTTTATAAACCCAAAAATTATTTTGCAGTGGTGTCCAGAATTTGCTTCCTATGATGTTTGGTAAATTGCAAACCAAACAAAACAAACAGAAATACTGAGATACAGATGGTATAAAGCTGTCTACAAGCAAAACCTATTTCCTTTCCCCTCCCCCCTAGATAATTGCTCCAATTTTTCCTCCAGCTGACTTCAGATTATGTTTCTGCCTAACAGTTGAGAAGCTTCACATTATTGACCATATAATAGACATTTAATCATATATTGCCTAGAAGAGATGAGAAAAAATATCCAGAAACAAACCTCAAATTGCTTAGGAAAAAAGTAACTGGCATAAGAAGTTGATGTTCAAATTTTTTGTTTATGTCAATGAATGCCAGGATCTGAAAGACCCCTGCAGAAACTTCACACAGTCATAGAATGGAAATTATGACAAAGAAGCAAATTTGCTGTGCCACAGCAGTATGTCAGCCAGAGAAACCTATGACACTAAAATCAAGGGGAGAACCTAAGCACTTACAGCATTTTATCCTCCCCTGATTCAAGTGGCTAAATCTGGAGCTGCATACAGCTGGAAGAGGCACTGGCCTTCAGAGCAGGATGCAGCCCCCATCACCTTGCATGTGGCAGGCGTGTGGGGAGGGTGGCAGTGCTGCATCACTCCCAGGCAGGGCAGCTTTGCTAAAGGCCTCGCTGGGGTCCCTCCAGCTCACAGCAAGAGGAAGGGAAAGCTGGCATGGGTTGGTATGGCCACAGGGGTGTTACCACCCAGAGATTAATTTATATTGCCATATCCAAACCCCATCAATCCCAATTTTACAACAGTGTCTTTGGAAAGCTTGTCCAAGGCTCCTGCAGAAAAATTAAAGGCAAAATTATCCAAGATACTTTTTAACACTCTTAAAAATTTTCTGCAGATACTATGTGTGAATGTTGCAAACTAGGAATACAAATAAATATATATTGGAGTCATAGCCATTTCTATTACATTTTCTCAGTTTGTGGAGAGAGCTATAATTTATCCTATGATCAGTTTATAATTTTATGCAGCCAAACCTGCTGTCACTGGAGAGCCAGCCACGGCTGCCCTGTCTCCACAGAGTGGGGAGCAGAGCTCCCTCACCAGGGCCAACCCAGAGAACTGCCCCGGGTAAGGGGGTGCTCTGCACAAAGCAGCCTGGCCAAAAGCAGGAGGATGTAGACTTCCATCAACTCCAAGGAAGGAAAACAAAACTTTCCTCATTAACAGCCTTTGGGGTTTCTGCAAAACCAAGAAATGACAGACAGGATTACAGAGGAAGGGAGAGTGGAAAGACAGAAAAATTAGTGTAAAACAAAAAACATGTTAGGGATATATGTGAAACATGAGTAAAACCAGTGCACCAGAGTACTCCCAAAGAAACAGAAAGATTTGGGACAGAAAGGAGTGTTACAGTCTCAAGTATTCACATTTCATCAGGGTGTGGTTCCCTTTGAGAAAATGGGATTTTAAACATTGTTACCATAAACTATTAGGACAGACTATGCATCTATTTTAAGCATCAAATCAGACATTCAGGTAGTAAAATTGCTATTATTATTCTAAAATTTTTAATATTATCTCTCTGTACTTCAAGCAGTAAAGAATACCAATTGGCTTGATTTATTCACAAAAGTTTTCCTGCTGTTACAATCAGAACGACCCACAGGAATGCCAGACTGGAAGCAGACTTCTTGAGTTTCCCAAGATCAGGATAAATCTTGTCATAAATTGATAAACTCCATCTAAAAATAGGCAAGATTTATGCCTCCACTGCTGTGATGAGAGGCCGCCCCAGATCCAGCCTCCCCAGCGGCTGGAAGGCATTCAGCTTCCAGACAACCTCCATCACTGATCAGTCCTTGCCTGCTTGTGTGAGAAAAAAGTGAAAATAACTCCTTCAAGAAGGAATAGGTATTAGTGTTAAAACACAGGGAGATTGGGATCTGGCCTTTGCTATCGATGAAGTTACAAGTGGGAAGGATGTATGGGGATCACTAATCTGCCGTGGAGCTGGTTGCTGGGAAGCCATTGACAGCTCACATTGTTGATGAGAAACAGTGGCTCTGTGACAACGTTTGGTTTGGCTGGCAAGGATTAATTTATTCAAAACACACAGAGCCTGTTTGTTGTTCATTTTCAGAAACATCAGCTTCTGTTCCATATCAAAAGCCAAAAAAGACATTCCTTTTTCATTTTTCATGTAATATTGAATTTTTTGGCTTATGATGTGACAAAGGCTTAAAAAGAGTTACTGTTGATAGCTACAAATAAATTTTAAATAGCATAATTTTTCAAGTTTACATATCCTTTAATAAAATAATTTCCTTTCCTTCCTTGTTTTTGAAAATTCAAACTACATGTGAAACCAAAAGCTTCTCATTCTTTTTAAACTGGTTTTAAACCCCTCAAAATCTAAATAAACATTAGATTTTTTTCAAATTAGGTCAGGAAAATCAAAGTATGTAACAGTAATTTTTAAAACTGTACAACCTCTGTCTTGTTGTAGAACATATTTTATATCATTATCTGTAATATACTGTATCAAAAAATGAAAAAGAAAACATTCCCTATAAAATTAAATACCCATTCAGCTTCAGTCTTTGAGTGAGTTCATGTGGCAACACTAATACAGTCAGTGGAAACTTTTCCTTTCCTAATATTTTGTAATTTTAAATTTGCAACATTAATGTTTCAACCAATATATTGATTACTTCATTCTGGCTCCTGGTTTGGGATGAACTGCTGTCACAAAGAAGCAAAAAGAAAAGAGTGTACTTTTTAAAAATCTATCTAAGCCACAGCTTCTCTAATGCTGGAGATATGCACATCATATCTGAAGTTTTTACAGAGCTCTGAGGAACAGAGATAGCTTTAAAGTTTACTCCAACATCCCCACTTGCCAGATTTCCAGCACAGCTGAGGTCCAGGGTTTTGACTGAAACTCATTTCTTAATATTTTGCTAATTTAAATGCTAATTAGATTAATTTGATGAGTAAAACATAGTAGGAATTCATTAGCAACTTTGCTGCTATTGCTTTACGTCTACAGAGAAATTTTCTAAAACAGGACTCCAGGGACAGTAGTGCATCTGTTACCAGTTGAACAAGTTGGATTCTTTGTAATACTAAACCTTAGGGTTGGTAATATATTGCAGAACTTCAGAGAAGACGGAGGAGCGATTTTAAATTTTGCAAAGCTAGCACATCTTGGGCATAGGCCACCACTGAAGAAGAGGCCTTATGCTGTCCTGTGCCCATCTACTTCATGGGGTTTGCTCTGAGTGTTATACAGAGAGGAAGAAAACATGCCTTGTCTCTCTCTCATTACCTACTATAGTGGTTCCAGTTCTTCTAACTGGTGTTATTTGTGCCTTACAAAGTAATTAAACCATTTACCTCATGTCTGATACTGTGGATAGCCTTTAATGGTTTTACTGAGCTCCATGAAATTAGTGAGGCTCCACAGAAGCGGATGAGATACAAAAAATTGATGATGATCTCTTTGGAAGAATAGCTGGTTGGTTGGTTTTGTTTGTTTGTCTTGGTCTGGTGGTTTGTTGGGGTTTTTTTGTTGTTGTTTTGGTTTGGTTTGCTTTGCTTTTCTTGGGTGAGCTTCTTTTAACCATTTTTCCTGCAGCATGTGCCATTAGTGGCACCTGGGGATGTGGTTTAGTGGTGAACATGTCAGTGCTGGGTTAACTCAATGATCTTAAGAGGTATTTTCCACTCTTAACAATTCCATGATTCTATGACTACCACTGCCAACAAGGTACTTATGCAGATGCCAAATTTTCAAGATGTGACTTTGAATCTCTTTAAAAGCAAAGCTGCTTTTGGTCTTAATTAGGTCACTGAATTTTAGTCTGGAAAAAAAAAGAAAGAAAAGAAAATAAAAAGCCCTGCAGAGAACTTCCATGGCAAAAAGTAAGATGAACAGTTTTGCTAAACATGAAAAGTTTTCCTAAACAAGGATCTTTTTGGATTCTCTTCTCTTCTCTTCCTGTGTCTCCTCCCATGGCTGAACTAGTATGTGATTATTTTAATTTGCATGTAGAGCAGCAGCCCCCATACATCTAAAAAATCCCACAGATTTTGGGGAAATATGGGTTCAGATCTCTCCATGCTGAAGATTTTCTGTGGTCCTCAGAAGTGAAGTAATAACTCAAAGGCCTGTAGCATCTGTCGTCTTTGTAAGATAAATATATTTCATGTATAAGTTTTGAGTCCATATATATATTTAGATAGTAAATTCTGATTAAAAAAAAAACAACAAAACCAAAAAACAGCTGTCAGTAGAACTCTAAATGTAGTTGTGGATCCTCTTTTTATTTCTTTGCTTTAATTTTCCACCTGTAAATACTACTCTATCTCACAAAGGATCCAAAAAGATAAGCATGGTTCAGATAAGTGATGTGCTCAAGTATAGTAGTGGTGGAGGATATTAACATACCATAATTAACACAGGATAGGAAGGAATGTAAAGGAGGTCATCTGTATTGATAATACAATTTATCAGTGAAAAAGCTTCAAGTCAGGTAGCCAATATTTAAATTCAGTTTTATCTTGTTTGTTTTGGTTTTTGTGGTTTGTTTGTTTCTGGTAAAAATGCTCCTCCTGAATGCTAGGAGTGAATACAGTTAGGTTTATAACTATTTCAAATGGAGGTCAGTACTCACTTCTACATGTTGACAGGTCTGAATGAGTTTCGCCAGGAGAGTTTCCAGTTCAGTATTCCTCTTAATAAGGTTGGTGAGGTTACTCTCCAAATTTTGCTGTCAAAAAGAAAGAAAAGAACACATTAGCATTGCACAGAATTTAATGGTTAGGTGAATATTTGAAAAATCTAATTACACAGGTATGAACATGAGAGTTTCATTTTGCTATGTTCCATTACATATTACATTAGATGTTTTGTCTATGCAAGACAAGAGAGCAGAAGAGTTCAATATAAGAGTGAATTCTAGAAAATAAGGTTTCTAAGGACCTACTGAAAATTAGATTAAGCAATTATTTTTAGTCAGAAGGAAAAAAAGCAAGTAAGGAGGACACCAGGAAAGCTAAAAACATTTCCCAAAAATAAGTGGTTTATTTTGACTGAGAACATTTTTGACTCCTTATTTCCTGCTTTCACTCTAACAACTGAATTTAAAAGCCTGCTGCTAAGGTCTCTGAGCACATGCCCTTTGGAACTGTACTTGTAAGGACCAGTAGATAGGTCAGCACTTTCTTCTTGGGATTCACAGTGCTGTGGGGGGTCGATATAATTGATTTAATCCCCTAGTTCAACTGAGCTATATTTTTAAATAAATAATATAAAGGAAAGCTTTCTTTCTACACAAAAGAATAAAGTATCTACTCACAGATTGTGCCTTCACTCACTGAACTTGAGAGAACTTGTGGCTTGTGTCTGTATTTATCACCTTATTATGGATCCCATAAATATCTTCAACCCTGGGAGAACAAAGAGCTTTCCAGCTAACAGATCTGAAACTGTGTCTGGGCTCTGTGCAATTGTACAGGAGATTGAGATTTAGCAACAAATGTTTCAGCTTCCCTTCTCCCTTCTGCATCCATAGGAAGGAAACCCAGGCACAGGAGGAGCAGGGCTGTGGCAGCTGTGACCCACTCCCTGGTCTGGCTGCCTTTGGGCCAGGACTTTGCGGTGCACCCTGGAACCTGCAGCTACCAACTCTTTGCCTTTTCTACACACCCTAAAGTAACTGCTGCTTTACATGAAATTCCACCTTTTGGAAGCACCTGGGCATGGAAAGGTTTGGGGTTTTTTTGCATAAACTGTAAAGTTTCCACAGAAATGAAAAGGTCCCGTAAATATGGTTTAAGTATATAAAAAAAAGCATGCCATTACAAAGAGTCCTGACTGTAAACATTCATTTATGTCAGTATCTTCAGGGGCATGTATTTAATTTTTAAAGATTTGGGGACTTCTGGCATGACAAGCTGTTTCTTATAGTTATTCACCTATATAAGTGTGTGAGATTAGTCACTCACTTAGTATTCCTGACAGGCTGACAGTCCCTGATTTTTAATTGTACTTTGTCCTCCAAGCAGTCCCTGGCATCTAGGAAGTCTTGAACAAGAACCCCAGAAGCGGGCCCTTTGCTTTTCTCCTGACAAGGGCTGCAGTGTCTCTGCAGAGCTTTCATTAATTTCTACCCTCCTCATCTTTTATTAATGGACTTCTTTTCTTCACACTACTACTTTCCCTCTGATGTATCTATCCTATAATGTCAGTCCCTGCAGTTACCATTAACTCACCCGACTTTTATCCTCCCCACAACCCTCACCCTCTATATACATTTAGAGAGGATGTGTGTTTTCTGGTGCTGTTACTCCCTGCATATTTCATGCTGGTTTAAAAGACTTTGTTCCCTGCAGTCCCTTTCTGCAGCTGTGCAGCCTCCTTACTCCTTGCATATGGCTGCAAGCAAATGAAGATGGCAGTGTTTCATTGCTGAAACATCCATACTTTGGCATTTACCAGGGCTGAAGCTGTAAGCACCAGAGAAGCAGTCAGTTCTGTTCCATTAAGAAAAGAACAAGATTTTGATGGCTTTACATATATGATCCCCCTGAGAAGCGTGATGGGCATTTGAAATACATAATTTTGGCATTTTCTTCCCAGCACAGCGATGCATATTGTGTATCACAAGCTCTGGCTGTAAAAATACCTTCTACACTACATTTATTTTATAGCCCATTAAAACAGAGTAACAAGAATGGGCAAGCTTACTGAACTGAGCTGTATCTTATATTTCCATAAGCTGTACTGTGAACAATCTTAATTGTAAAGGCATGTTTGCTGCACTGTCATATCTCCTTTTGTAGGGCTGAGACTCACATGCAAAGTCAAAATACCGTATATAGTTACAGTATCGGATAACTTTTGTCTTTAAAAAACAGTTCCTTAAGATGATCCAAACGTGCAAATACTCTTGAAATTATATTTATATAACTTCTTATTCTTATATATTCATTTTGTACGTGTTCTAATATTTCATACTGAAATCCTTAAATGAAAAATGTGTACTCTTGATTGAGGTTACCTAATTTAAAATGTATTATTAGACATAATCAATACTAACAGTCTGGATCTATACATACTATTAAGAAAAAATTAATTCAAAACTGTTATGGAACACTGCAGTGATTTGAAAAAAACTGAAAGTTATTGATCTTCAACTAAGGCCATTAATACATGAAGAGTCAGTATTTTTCTCAGAAAGTTGGTGATCCATAGATATAGATTCTTATATTCAGGATATTTTCAAATCCTAGATATAATAATCTATATTCCTGGATATATATCCTGGATAAAGAACAAAATCTTAGAATAAGTTTCCTATCCAGTGAATCTAAACATAAAACTATATATATTATAATGGCTTCACAGAGGTCTCAATATCCTCTGCGTTTCCTGACCATAAAAATGGAGGATAACTATTAAACAAGTGAGTGGCCTTAGCAAAACTGGGGTTAATGCATTCTCATGCTCCAGTTCCTTGAACAGTGTCATTTTCAACCTGGAAATCCTGAAATTTTGTTCCCATGCAGTTTGGTATGCAAGGGATTGGGCTTATTTAAGCCAAGAATTATCACAATTAAGTTTCTGTTGAAGAATAGTTTATATTAATGCTTTACAAGATAACAAGAACCTGGTGGCTGTGTTCTGAATTAATGTCAATCTTTTCAGTTTCACTAGGCCAGGACTGAATGGCAGCTCTTAAAAGTGACCTGATTTGAAAATTTTAAAGGTCATGAAAAGTGATCAATTCTTCAAGTGTGTTTACCCACATTTTCTCTTGTCAGTATATTTCTCTAATACTTTCCCCTATTCTGTTCCCATACAGATGATGGTACCACTTTGGCTATCACATGATAGGTACCAGAAGCAGAGTTTGAGCTCTGTCCTCTTTCTTTCCTCCATACAGGGGAACCCAGAAAAAGCCTGAAAATTTAAATTTCAGAAGCAGAAGTTTGCTCACAGACTTTCCAGCGTCACAACCTCATTTCACATTCACACCTAGAACTGTCTTGGTTGTGTAAAACTACAATGTCAGATTTGGAGCTCTGGCCATCTTGGAAAATTGATCCCGTTTCTGTAGACCAGAATTCCTGACAGAGTGAACTGTAGCCAGATTTTAAGTCTGGAGAAAGTGTGCTGTCACATTATGATGAGTACCTGTGAAAATGAGTAGCACATTAACCTTATTAAAAATATCTTCCTTCTTCCCACCAAATCTTCTACTCCTATTTTCTGTTAGGTGAATCAAATTACAATTGTATTTTTGGAAATGTTCTAGGTAAATCATAATTTCTTAAACATTTGCACCTGCCTCTCCTTTTTTTTCCTTTTCCTCCTGATCTTAGAAAACTGGGTTTGTTTGTTTGTTTGTTCTAAAGAGCACAATAGCTGCTGTGCATTTGTTCTGTGGACAGGCTTCACGCATGTTAACTCAGTAGATGCAAACTACTCTCAGAATGCAAAAGCAAGGTTGAATGCTTCCTGACTTACAAATGCAGACCTAGCCCAAGATCTTGGCATTCCGTGTGTGCTTTGAAACCGTTTTTACAACATCCAGTGGAAAGTGAAAGGAATTCTTATTGTCCATTTAGCATGGTCTGACAACTATACAACATAAATATTCTTATAATCTTGGAATAAATCCAAGTAGATGAAATCACAGACATGTAATTGAAAAGGACAGTTAGGGATGGTGTTTCATTTTGTCTCTGCATGCCTATAAAATAATATGATCCAGGGACTGGAGTTTAAGTTGGAAAAATTAATGCTAAAAATTAGAGGAAGGCAACTCAGAAGTGATCACAATTTTTAAGCTGCTGTCTAGCTTGCACTGAAGTCATGATCATGTTGCAGTAATGATTGCATGAGGCTTGTGCCCTGATTGAAGTGGGAGGTCAGACTAGATGATCATAATGGTCTCTTCTGGCCTTTAAATCTATCAGTCTATGAAAACCAAATGTGAACCCATGCCCTTTGCCAAATTAACAGTCTCACGCAAAGCATTGCATGTCTAAAATAGGAAGGTAGCACAAACAGATAGTCCTAAGCTACTATATGGGTTGGAAATACTGTCAAAATAAATTATTGTAAGCTTCTAAAGAAGAAAAATGCTGAGTTGTGTGCTCCTGCCTTACGTCACAGCAGATAAAACAATAACGTTCCCAAGATCATCTTCTCAGAGACATTTTTCTGCTCCATAAAACTGTCTATTCAAAAGGCCACAAAATAAAACATATAGGTATCAGCTACAATGAGATCTTAAATTCTATTTGAAGTAAAGCAACTGTATTTTTCTCATTAAAAATATTTTTTTTCCTGCCATTGGTAAATATAAGTACTCATTTGAATTTTCCCCTCACTGCTTACTGTAAAGATTTGAGAACTGGTCCACTGAAACTGTAGCACATGCTAAGACGCACACGCTGTGTGGCAGTATATGTAACAACAGCCTTGATCATCATTTACATCAAATCCACCATGATCAAAGCCTTTCAGCACCAAACATTGACTGCAGTTAGCATTTCCCCTGATCCTGGTGTAAAACTGACCAGAGTAAGGCATATTTTGAGACTAACAAGAAAACAACTTTGCATATTGGAAATTAAGTTTAGTAATAATACAGGTTTCTTGAGAACCACAGCCACACTCCCCTCACCTCTTCACAAAGGGTTAAATTTAGAGAGAGTTTATATATTCTCCAGTTGGGTTGGTTAAAGTGTACAAACAAAAGCCACACAGTTACACAGCAGTAAAACAGAAATGAGAAATAAAACACTATAAAGCAGAAGTGTGACCATATCCTAACCTACTCAAGCTAGCAGGGTAACCAGAGCAGCGTTGACATGGCAGATCAAGTCTTTAGTACACACAGGCTGGCTAGAGATAATAAAATACACTCCCTGTCACCAACACAATCCATGCAAACATATCTTCATTGAGACTGTTTTTGCTCCTAGTTTGAAGGCATTGTGCTTGAATATGCTCCAGTTACGTTTCCACCTTGTTATGGTGACATACCCCATGAACTAGTCCTGTTGCCTCCAGGACTTGTGTCTAACCTATTAAAAAAGTTGCCAATCAAATCCAGAGTAACTGCCAAAATATCAAAGATGGCTTTGAGACAGGTTTTGGATGTATGCAAGTTTAATGTTTCCTTTGGTATTCTTTATTTAAATGGACATGCCAGGTGCACATGGAAAAACTTAAGCTAATTTTTATTCTATGTACTTGTCCTGAAACAGATGACTACTCCTCTGTAGGATACATGAGATCGAAATACATGTATCTCTCCAGCCAGGGAAGGGTAACATTCACGGTTAATAGCAATGATTGACCTCCAGTCTCAAACGTGCAGAGCTTGACAACTTCACTCCACATATCTATGTGTAAAGAAATAACAGCTAGGATGTTGATACGCTCCTGGGGACTAAGATTTTTACCTCAAGTGATTACAGTATATCACAAGGAAAGACCCATGAGATACTGCACTGTTAATTAATTGTCCAGGACTATTTTTTGTTAAAGTGCAATGAAAATATCTGCATTTGAGGCCACTGTGACTTCAATAACTAAATTGTGTCTATTTTCATATTTCATAGGAATGTAATTTTATTTTCTTATTAACCTCTATTTAATATGGGACATTGTGGAAACTAAAGGAAATTCAAGCATTACAAATTCCTGACCACATAAAATCTGAGAAGGCAATATTCTAGGGAAAACTTCCAACTGCACTCTTGTGTCGCTGGAAAGCCACGCCCTCAAATATACCAAGGGTGCTTACCACTTGTGGCCACAGCTCTGCCCTTTGATCTAACTACACTCATCAGTCTTGGGAGTTGCTCTTTAGTCTTCATTCACTATTCTCTCATTTTTTTGAGCACAACAGAAATTTTGTAACTGGGGCCTTTGAGAAAAAAAAACAACAGGACAAGAGATATACATATACACTATAGCAAAAGTTTTCCACTGATGCGTACTATTAAGCTTGGGAAAGAAATAATATAATTCTGAAAAACTATTCAGCATATAACAGGGACCATGATTACCAAGAACACAGGCTAATGAAGCTTATACTGCTTAGTTATTTTTCATTATTGTGAATTTCATCATTCAAAGGACATACAAAAATGAAATGAAAATAATATTTTCTTTTAAACAGAGATTTAAATTTGTTTTTTTTGGCAATTTGTTTTCTGAGGCATTCAAATGTTATAAGAACTCTGTTCCAGTTTAGAAATTGAAGAAAATTACTATATAGAACAAGCTATTTTTTAGCGATTCCCATTTCAATTAAGCTATTAGAAGATATCCAAATGTTAACTTGACCGGGATATGGGGGATTGTTTCATTCCTATTTTTAATGAGTCCTTAATCAAAGAAGGACCATAATCAGGGATCAAAGATCAAGAAAGAACAGGTTTAGCATCTGACCAACTTAAAACCAAGTTTGAGGCCAATATATATATATTTTTTTTTTTTCCTTCAATGCAGGAGTCAAACTGGAAGCTGAAGTGTTAAAAAAGCACAACAAATACCAGACACCCTGCATTTAAAGCACGTCATTAAAGACTTATTGTGGAGAGCTAGAGCGTTTATAAGCTCATACTTTTCCCCATGGGCTAATCCAGTGCAATGAGGGGGGTTAAGGAGAACTTGAACTATTGCACAGCTGTCCCGCAGCATCCTACATCTACTTCCAACCTCCCAGGACATGGAATGTACTTAAAACCAGGAGTTCAACATGAGCTCCTGCCCATGAGATACGTAATGAAATCTTGCACAAGCAAGATCTGGGAAGTATTCATTCCAAGAACTGAAATTCTAAGTTTTTCACAAAGCTAATGACAGGCATCTATATGAAAAGAAAGCAAAAATATTATCTAAAGAACCACAATTTATGCAGTGTTATTAATGCCCAGGTTTCTACAGATGTCTGCCTCAACATTTCTAAAAGCTTCTATTTATTTAAGAGGTTTTATTATGGAAAAAATCTGGTTTTAATCAGTCAATACATGTTACTGCATTTTGCGGTTGAAAAATTCCATCTTATCTAAGCAGATAAATGTAGAAACAATTCAGTACTATTCAAAACTGGCAGGTTAGAAAGGACAGCTAGATAGGTAAGGAGTACAGAAGATCAACATGGTGATTTGGTCCCCATAAGGTAGCAGACTGGTGTAGCTGTCACAAACCTAGCTCAGCTCTTTCTGCTGCCCTGTAATAAAGCTGACACTTGAGGCACCTGCACCCATCTGCATTTATATGTCTCAGTATAGCAAACGGCACTTTGAAAACCTCTGCA